>CABFKC020000005.1:144109-269394 GCA_901699155.2 Streptopelia turtur
TGGGACTCTGTGACCTAGTGACCCTGCCTGAGACCCTCTACCGGTCACACTGGACTCTGTGACCTAGTGACCCTGCCTGAGACCCTGTGCCTGTCACACTCTGTGACCTAGTGACCCTGCCTGAGACCCTGTGCCGGTCTCACGGGAATCCGTGACCTATTAGCGCGTCCGAAACCCTGTGCTGTACACACATGGGACTCGTGACCTAGTGCCGTGCCTGAGACTCCTGTTGCCTGTCACACTGTGACTCTGTGAACTATGACCCTGCCGGAGACCCTCGCGTGTCACCTTGTTCTCTGTGACCTAGTGACCACCCTTGGCCTTAGATCCTGTGCCTGTCACCTGGGACTCTGTGCCAGTACCCTGCTTATATCCTTTTCCTGTCCACTGGGACTCTGTGACCTAGTGACCTGCCTGAGACCCTGTGCCTGTCACACTGAGACTCTGTGACCTAGTGACCCTGCCTGAGACCCTGTGCCTGTCACACTGGGACTCTGTGACCTAGTGACCCTGCCTGAGACCCTGTGCCTGTCACACTGGGACTCTGTGACCTAGTGACCCTGCCTGAGACCCTGTGCCTGTCACACTGGGACTCTGTGACCTAGTGACCCTGCCTGAGACCCTGTGCCTGTCACACTGGGACTCTGTGACCTAGTGACCCTGCCTGAGACCCTGTGCCTGTCACACTGGGACTCTGTGACCTAGTGACCCTGCCTGAGACCCTGTGCCGGTCACACTGGGACTCTGTGACCTAGTGACCCTGCCTGAGACCCTGTGCCTGTCACACTGGGACTCTGTGACCTAGTGACCCTGCCTGAGACCCTCTGCCTGTCACACTCTGTCTCTGTGACCTAGTGACCCTGCCTGAGAACCTCTGCCTGTCACACTGGGACTCTGTGACCTAGTGACCCTGCCTGAGACCCTGTGCCTGTCACACTGGGACTCTGTGACCTAGTGACCCTGCCTGAGACCCTGTGCCGGTCACACTGGGACTCTGTGACCTAGTGACCCTGCCTGAGACCCTGTGCCGGTCACACTGGGACTCTGTGACCTAGTGACCCTGCCTGAGACCCTGTGCCTGTCACACTGGGACTCTGTGACCTAGTGACCCTGCCTGAGACCCTGTGCCGTCACACTGGGACTCTGTGACCTAGTGACCCTGCCTGAGACCCTGTGCCTGTCACACTGGGACTCTGTGACCTAGTGACCCTGCCTGAGACCCTCTGCCTGTCACACTGGGACTCTGTGACCTAGTGACCCTGCCTGAGACCCTGCCTGTCACACTGGGACTCTGTGACCTAGTGACCCTGCCTGAGACCTGTCCTGTCACACTGGGACTCTGTGACCTAGTGACCCTGCCTGAGACCCTGCCTGTCACACTGGGACTCTGTGACCTAGTGACCCTGCCTGAGACCCGTCCTGTCACACTGGGACTCTGTGACCTAGTGACCCTGCCTGAGACCCTGTGCCTGTCACACTGGGACTCTGTGACCTAGTGACCCCTGCCTGAGACCCTGCTGCCTGTCACACTGGGACTCTGTGACCTAGTGCCCCTGCCTGAGACCCTGTGCCTGTCACACTGGGACTCTGTGACCTAGTGACCCTGACTGAGACCCTGTGCCGGTCACACTGGGACTCTGTGACCTAGTGAACCCTGCCTGAGACCCCTGTGCCTGTCACACTGGAACTCTGTGACCTAGTTGACCCTGCCTGAGACCCTGTTGCCGGGTCAACACTGGGACTCTGTGACCTAGTGACCCTGCCTGAGACCCTGTGCCTGTCACACTGGGACTCTGTGACCTAGTGACCCTGCCTGAGACCCTGTGCCTGTCACACTGGACTCTGTGACCTAGTGACCCTGCCTGAGACCCTCTGCCTGTCACATCGGGACTCTGTGACCTAGTGACCCTGCCTGAGACCCTCTGCTGTCACACTCTGGACTCTGTGACCTAGTGACCCTGCCTGAGACCCTGTGCCTGTCACACTGGGACTCTGTGACCTAGTGACCCTGCCTGAGACCCTCTGCCTGTCACACTGGGACTCTGTGACCTAGTGACCCTGCCTGAGACCCTTGCCTGTCACACTGGGACTCTGTGACCTAGTGACCCTGCCTGAGACCCTGTGCCGTCACACTGGGACTCTGTGACCTAGTGACCCTGCCTGAGACCCTGTGCCGTCACACTGGGACTCTGTGACCTAGTGACCCTGCCTGAGACCCTGTGCCTGTCACACTGGGACTCTGTGACCTAGTGACCCTGCCTGAGACCCTGTGCCTGTCACACTGGGACTCTGTGACCTAGTGACCCTGCCTGAGACCCTGTGCCTGTCACACTGGGACTCTGTGACCTAGTGACCCTGCCTGAGACCCTCTGCCTGTCACACTGGGACTCTGTGACCTAGTGACCCTGCCTGAGACCCTGTGCCGGTCACACTGGACTCTGTGACCTAGTGACCCTGCCTGAGACCCTCTGCCTGTCACACTCTGTCTCTGTGACCTAGTGACCCTGCCTGAGAACCTCTGCCTGTCACACTGGGACTCTGTGACCTAGTGACCCTGCCTGAGACCTCTGCCTGTCACATTGGGGCTCTGTGACCTAGTGACCCTGCTGAGACCTCGTGCCTGTACAGCTCTGTCTCCGTGACCTAGTGACCCTGCTGAGACCCTGTGCCGGTCCACTGGGACTCATGTGACCTATGCACCCTGCCTGAGACCCTTTGCCTGTCACAGTGGGACTCTGTGACCTAGTGACCCTGCCTTAGATCCTGTGCCTGTCACACTGGGACTCTGTGACCTAGTGACCCTGCCTGAGATCCTGTACCTGTCACACTGGGACTCTGTGACCTAGTGACCCTGCCTTAGAACCCTGTACTGTCACACTGGGACTTACTGTGACCTGTTGTGTGGGTTATCTAAATTCATATGATGTGAATTGATCTATAACATAATCTTATATATAATAAGTTAGCTAGTCTGTTGTAAGAGTAGGCCATGTTAACAGTGGAATGCACTGCAGTGGAAGATTACAGCGTGCTGAACCGAGAACAACAGAACAAGGGACTTGCAGTGAAAATCCGGTGTCTTCTCCTTGCAACAAAGTATATCCTATGATTATGAAGCTAGCAACTGTATATCTTGTGACTATGAAACTAGCAACTGTTAGCGATGGGAACATAGCTTGTAAAACTTTCTCAGCCGAACTAACTTTGTGCAAAGATGAGCTAATCAGTATGTAACACGTAAGCCTTAGACTATATAATGTGTCGCTTCTGATCAATAAATGGGACATCTTGTTTGCATCAAACTGCGTCCCCGTCTCTCTATCGCGGCAAATGGTGACCCCGACATGATCTTCGGTGAAGAATCCGCCAGAGGCAGATAACCACCTACCTGGTGGCATGTCGCGAGTCCCGCAGAACGAGGAATGAGCTGCTGAAAGGAAGCAGGATAAGCCGGCCGGCAAATCAATCCCTCCGTCAGGAACGAGAGGTGAGCTGCGGGAAACTAAAAAATGGGGAATCAGGAGTCTTCTCCTGAGAGAGACGTTTATGAACTAATGAAAGCTTTACTTAACAAGCACGGGGAGAAAACCCTCTCGGGTCAGGACCTTAAATTAATCCTTAAATGGGTTCAAGTTAAAATCCCCACGGTGACTGCTTCTTCAATTTTTACGCGTGAACTTTGGGACAATGTGGGGGTAAAGTTATGGGATGCAGCTACCTCAGGAAATGAGGAAGCGCAGCGTATGCTCCCTAGGTGGAGAAAAATTTTTGAGACTATGAAAACACAAGAGCAAAGCCTACGAGGCTCGGAAGAGGGGGTAAAACCTTCTGTGCCACCATTAGCTTGCGCTGCTGGATACCCCCCCGAAGATGATCCTTTCGACCCTGGTCCAATTGACCCTGAAAAAGAACCTGATCTCTTTCCCCCTGATCCTCATGAAGTTTGGGGAGAGATAAAACGCCAAGCATTAAAGGAGGGGGAGCTGGAAATAGCGAGAACCATAGTAGCCCCCGTAATATATCAAGGAGGGGGGGGGGGCGGCTCAATGGGAAGCACTGTCTTTCTCGGTTATTAAGGAATTGCGCCGTACGGTTACCGAACATGGGTTGTCTTCCCCTTATTTTGCAAGCCTTTTATCTTCTGTATTTGATACGTATGTTATGACCCCACACGATTTAAAATCCCTTACGCAGTTGTTGTTAACCCCTATCACAATATACAATGTGGGAGTCTCAATGGAGAACGGGATTGCAGACAATTTTGCTGAAATATGCGGGACATGCCAATGCTGCTCTAGCTGCATTAACTATAGAACATCTCACTGGAACTGGGCAACATTCTGATCCGGCTGGTCAAGCTAGAGATATCCCCCGAGAAGCTTTAGAAGCAATTCGGGAGGAGGCAAAAAAGGCCCTGCTGAGAGTTCCTGACTCTAACAGACCCCAAAAGGTGTTTACAAGCATTTCTCAAGAACCCCGCGAACCATATATGCAGTTTATAGACAGATTAAAACAAGCTCTGGAACGCCAAATAGACAATGCTGGATGCCCGAGAGATCCTGCTTCTTAATTAGCCGTAGAGAATGCTAACGCTGATTGTAAGAAGCTTTTGAAATCACTTCCGAATCAAAATCCCACATTAATTGAAATGATAGAAGCCTGTAACAGAATCGGCACCATGGACCATAAATATGAGGCAATGGCTGCTGCTTTTGTGGCCATGCGCGGACCCATGGGTGCCAATCCACAACAAAATTGTTTCAGCTGTGGAAAGCCAGGGCACCTTAAAGAGATTGTCTTAGTGCTAGATCTGGGAAGCGACCCCAAGCACCTAACGTTTGCCCTAGATGTCAGAAAGGTCGTCATTATGCAAACCAATGTAAATCTAGGTTTGATATGAACGGACGTCCTATACCGGGAAACCGAGGGTCGAGCGCGGGACCGCGGCGCGCGCAGACACAAGTTCCGCGACCGGCGCCACGGCCAGCCTCATCGCCCCTGCAAACGCAGAGGGGAGGACGGGAAGCAGGAGTGTTTCCAGCCTCTGCCCAGCAACAGCAGGGAGCGCAGGCCTGGACCTGGCAACCGCCCACACAGTAACGCTGCTCGATTCCTCTGTTCACTTACTGCCTACCAGAGTCGCAGGCCCTTTACCTCCTCGAACACAAGCATTATTATTAGGAAGGTCGTCCACCGCTCTGTCAGGTCTTTTTGTATTGCCTGGAGTAATCGATCCTGACAGTAATTCAGAAATCAAAATTATGGCCTGGACCCCGTTTCCTCCTTGTACAGTGCCAGAGGGAAGTCGTATCGCGCAATTAATACTGATCCCTAAGGAGGATTTTGTCCCAATTCCTGACCAATCACTCCCGCAAAGACAAGGAAATTTTGGATCTACGGGGGAACCACAAATTTTATGGGTCCAAACCATTTCACAAAAACGCCCCATATGCCAATGCACCCTCATTCGCGGAGGTCAGCAGGTCGTGTTAAGTGGAATTATTGATACAGGTGCAGATGTTACAGTTATTTCTCAAGCTAAGTGGCCTTCTAGGTGGCCTTTAGCTGATGTCTCCCAGACATTAGCTGGAATCGGGGGGAGTGGAGCTAGCCGCCAAAGCGCAGAAATAATACAAGTTCAAAATTCAGAAGGACAAGTTGCCTCAGTCAAACCGTTTATCTTACCAGTACCTATGGTCTTGTGGGAGCGTGACGTGTTGTCCCAGTGGGGAATGTCTATACAGACACATTTTTAGGAGGGGCCATTGAGGGGCGTGAATCCCTAAAATTGACTTGGAAAACTGATTCCCCTATTTGGGTTGATCAATGGCCCCTGCTACTAGAAAAGCTTCACGCCCTCCAAGAAATAGTCGCTGAACAATTATCTATGGGACATATTGTACCCTCTACAAGTCCCTGGAATTCACCTGTTTTTGTCATTAAAAAACCAAATGGCAAGTGGCGCTTGCTCCATGACCTCCGAAAAATTAATGACGCTATAGAAGACATGGGAGCCCTACAACCCGGGCTGCCGTCACCTACCATGATCCCTCGAGATTGGCACTTAACTATCATAGATCTTAAAGATTGTTTTTTCAACATTCCATTGCATCCAGACGATGCTCCTAAATTTGCCTTTTCGGTCCCTAGCGTCAACATGCAAGCCCCTTTGCAAAGATACCATTGGGTTGTGCTACCACAAGGAATGAAAAATAGTCCCACAATATGCCAATGGTATGTGGCGAAAATACTTAGTCCTGTCAGAACTGTGATACCTGCTGCATTGCTATATCATTATATGGATGACATTCTAGTGGCAGCACAATGCCATGAAGTCATGGAGAAAGCTGTAGCCCTTGTCATGGCTGCTGTAAAATCAGCAGACCTCTGTATTGCGCCAGAAAAAATTCAAAAAGTACCACCTTGGAAATACTTAGGATGGCGTATAAGAGCTCAGACTATTACCCCGCAACCTTTACAAATACAGGCGAATGTAAAAATTTACATGACGTGCAAAAACTGTTAGGAACAATCAATTGGGTCAGACCATTGTTAGGAATCACTAATGCAGATCTCAGTCCCTTATTCGAAATGCTTAAAGGAAGCTCAGACTTAAACACTCCACGAAGTCTCAGTCCTGAGGCCATAGCTTCCTTGCATAAAGCTGCAGCAGCGATTACCTCCAGACAAGCGCATCGATGGGAACCAGAATTGCCTTTTCAATTAATCATCCTTAACCCTGTTCGACAGCCTCATGCACTTATTTTCCAATGGGACTACCAGAAAACGGACCCCTTACTGATCATTGAATGGATCTTTTTGCCTAACCAAGCCACAAAGACTATCTCAACACAGCATGAGATGTTTGCATCTTTGATCATCAGAGCTCGACAGCGATTACTTACCCTAGCAGGCACAGACTTTAGCCTTATATGTATGCCAGTAACAAGTGTTTACCTGCAATGGTTACAACAACAATCAGATGCACTAGGCGTAGCTCTAACTGGCTATGCAGGCCAACTCACTTCTCATCCGCCTTCTCACAAACTGTTAAGCATTGATTTTCACCTTATACCTATCCCAAAGCGGAGTGACCAACCTTTACAGGCTCTTACTGTTTTTACAGATGGCTCTGGGAGATCTCACAAGTCGGTTATCCTTTGGTGGAATGGCCAATGCCAACGGTGGGAATCTGATATTGAAACTGTACAGGGTTCTCCTCAAATAGTGGAGTTATCTGCAGTTGTTCGAGTTTTTCGTAAATGGTCTGTTCCTCTTAACATAATTACTGATTCTGCTTATGTTGCAGGAATTGTTAGCTGAGCCGAAGCTTCTGTATTACGAGATGTTTCTCACACGGCACTGTTTAACCTGTTGCAGGAACTTATCTTCTTATTGGACTCTCGTCTTCACCCTTATTTCATTATGCATGTTAGATCTCATACTTCCTTACCAGGTTTTATCGCGGAAGGAAACCGGCAGGCTGACATGCTGACGTTGCCAGTACAGGTATTACCAGACCGTGTCGCACAAGCTAAACTTAGTCATTCTTTTTTCCACCAAAATGCTGGAGGCCTAAAACGACAGTTTAACCTTACCTCACAACAAGCCAATAATATCATTGCGGTCTGTCCTGATTGTCAGAGACACTCTTTTCCTTCCATAGCAGGAGGAGTCAATCCCAGAGGTTTACAGAGTCTTCAACTCTGGCAAACAGATGTTACTCATTTTGCTGAATTTGGTCGTTAAAGTTTATTCATTGCTCTGTTGATACATTTTCGGGAATGTTATTTGCCTCCTGTCATACAGGAGAAAAAGCACGCGATGTGCAAAAACATCTAATGCGCGCTTTTGCCACTTTAGGGGTACCCTCTCAAATTAAAACAGACAATGGTCCCGCATATGTGTCTAAAAATTTAACAGCCTTTTTTGCTTTTTGGGGAATCTCTCACGTTACAGGCATCCCTCATTCTCCCACAGGTCAAGCTTTGATAGAACGTTCTCACCAAACCTTAAAACGCTTATTATTAAAACAAAAAGGGGGAATAGGGACTGATACACCAGAGGAGCGAATACAGAAAGCCTTGTATGTTTTTAACTTTTTGAATTGCTCCTTATTAGATAGCAATCCTCCAGTAGTTCGCCATTTCAGCACAAATAACCTTTTTGAACCAGGGTGAAACCGCCGGTATTGATCCGGGACCCAGAAACAGGTAAGATAATGGGACCCTATCCCCTTGTCACATGGGGAAGAGGCTATGCTTGTGTTTCCACAGAAGAGGCCCTCGGTTGGATCCCGGCAAAAAACGTGAGACCCTACCGAGAAAATGCTACAACAACTCCCTGATGGCGATCCCAGTCCTACAGGGAACATAGAAGATACGGAGAATATCGACGGGCACCTATGAACTCGGTCTCTGAGATTTACAACAACAGGACTTCGCAAAAACCCCCAGTGCTGAAATGTTGGTGAAACCAGATGTCCTGGAATTAGTCGGACGTCGCCCCTGGGAAGAATCAGATAATTGAAAACAAAAAGGGGGAGATGTGGGTTATCTAAATTCATATGATGTGAATTGATCTATAACATAATCTTATGTATATAATAAGTTAGCTAGTCTGTTGTAGGAGCAGGGCATTGTAACAGTGGAAAAGTACTGCAGTGGAAAATTACAGCGTGCTGAAGCAAGGACAAAGAACAAGGAATTTGCGGTGATAAACGGTGCCTTCTCCTTGCAACAAAGTATATCTCGTGATTATGAAACTAGCAACTGTTAGCAACTGTTAGCGATGGGAACATAGCTTGTGAAACTTTCTCAGCCGAACTAACTTTGTGCAAAGATTAGCTAATCAGTATGTAACACGTTAGCCTTAGACTATAAATGTGTCGCCCCTGATCAATAAATCGGACATCTTGCTTGCATCAAGCTGTGTCTCCGTCTCTCAATCGTGGCACCAACCAGAAGTCTATGGGGAGTCAGTGGACCCAGGACAGCCAATCACATTTGAGGAGGCAGGGTGAGTCATGTGACTGATAGGTAACCAGCCAATCAAGCTTTGAGGTCTGCAGGAAAGGCGGTGAGAGTTGAAGGAGCTGAGGAGTGTTCAGGGCCGGGCTGTGCTGGCTGCACCAATCACATCTGGCGGGAGTGCAGTACATAGATGATTGACATGCAGACTGACCCATCACTTGATAGGAGGAGCCAATGGGAAATCCCAGACAGCCAACCAGAGGAAACAGGGCCTCAGGAAAGGCGGAAAATGTGGGGGGGAGTAACCCCTCAGGCAGCCAATCAGAGAGAGCATCACTTCAGAGCAGGGTGGGCCCCAAACCAGGGCAGAGTCACAGCCCAGGCAGCCAATCAGCTGCAGGATCAGCTCAGGGGAGGAGACTGACAGCCCTCCCGACCAATGGTGTCGCAGCCCAGGCTGAGCTTTGCCGTGGCCACCCTGGAGGCTGCCCCACGGCTGAGCAGCCCCCGACCCAGGCCCGGGGCCCTTTTTCCTCCCACTGCGGCCCTGGGGCTGTTGTTGCTGCCTCTGGCTCAGGTGTGCGTGGGCTGCTCTGGGCTTGTTCTCCTGGGTGGGGGAGGGGGCAGGGGGCACTTGCTGGAGAGGAGCTGCTGGGGCTGGAGCTGGAGAGAGCAGGAGAAGGGGAAGCAGCTGGAGGGTGAAGTGCAGGGGATCCCCACAGCTGCTGCTCCAGCTGCACAGAGACAGCTGCCCCTCTGGGTGAGGGAGGTCCTGTGAGCAGCCTCAGCAGAGCAGATCACAAACGTGCCCCCGGGTCTGTGTGAGTGAGGAAAATTACTGTACGGCCGTAGAGTGTGTGTGTGTGTGTGTGTGTGTGTGTGTGTGTGTGTGTGTGTCTGGGAAGCCTCGTGCGGTGAGAGCTGTTGGACACCCATGTGTTCCTTAGGTGGAGGATGGGCAAGAGACTGGAGCTACAGCAGAGGAAGGGAGGAAAGGACAGACAGACACAGACAGGAGGGCCTGAGCTCCACAATTTGCCTGGCCATGCAGAGAGCTGGAGCTCTGGTGAGTCCTGGGCCCTTGGGGTCATGTCACCTCTTCTGTGTCCCCATCCCTCCCTGCCCGCTCCCCTTTCCTCCTGCTTCCTCTCCCTCGTTCTGCCGCTCTTCCTATTTCCCGGCTGATTCTTCTTCCATCTCTGTCCACATCCCTGTCCCTATTTCCCTCTTGCTGTTCATAGAGACATAGATGTCACAAATTCACACTCATAGTCACAGAGCCACAGCCACAGAGTCAAAGAGTCACAGTCATAGAGTCACAGTCACAGATGTCACAGTCACAGATGTCACAGAGTTACAGTCACAGCCACAGGGTCAGAGTCCCAATCACAGAGTCAGAGTCATAGAGTCACAGAGTCAAAGAGTCACACTTAGAGTCACAGAGACACAGAGTCACAGTCACAGTCACCGACTAAAAGTCATAGAGTCACAGTCACAGAGTCATGGAGTCACAGAGACAGTCACAGAGTCAGAGAGTCACAGAGTCACAATCACAGAGTCAGTGTCACAGAGTCACAAATCACGGACTCACAGTCACAGAGTTGCAGAGTCAGAGTAGCAAAGTCACAGTCACCGAGTCAATAAGTCACCGAGTCCCAGAGTCACAGTCACAGAATCACAGTCACAGAGTCAGAGGCACAGTCCCAGAGTCCCAAAGATCCAGAGTCCGAGTCACAGACCCACAGGGTCACAGAGTCACAGTCTCAGAGTCACAGAGTCACAGAATCACCGAGTCACAGTCACAGAGTTCCAGAGTAACAGAATCACAGAGTTAGTGTCACAGAGTCACAGTCACAGGGTGACAGTCACAGAGTCACAATCACAGAGTCACAATCACAGAGTCACAGTGACAGAATCATAGTCACAGAGTCACATTGTCACATAGTCACAGATGAACAGTCACAGAGTAACAGTCACAGATTCACACACACACAGTCACAGAGTCCCAGTCACATAGTGTTAGAGTCACAGTCACAATCGCAGAGTAACAGAGTCAGAGTCACAGACTCAAAGTCACGGGGTCAAAGTCACAGAGTCATAGTTATGGTAACAGAGTAACAGTCAGAGAGTCACAGAGACACAGAGTGACAGTCATAGTCACAGAGTCAGAGAGTCAGAGTCACAGACTCACAATCACAGATTCACCATCACAGAGTCAGAGTCACAGTCACATAGAGGATCTGAGAGTCTGAGAGTCACAGAGTCACAGTCACATAGAGAATCAGAGAGTCAGAGAGTCATAGAGTTACAGTCACAGAGTCACAGACTCAAAGTCACAGCGTTACAGTCTCAGTCACGGAATCATAGTCACAGAGTCACAGTCACAGGGTCAGAGTCACCGAGTCATAGTTATGGTCACAGAGTCACAGTCACAGAGTCACACATGTCACAGAGTCACAGTCACAGGTTCAGAGTCACAGTCACAGAGTCACAGTCACAGAGTCACAGAGTCACAATCACGGGGTCAGAGTCACAGAGTCATAGTTATGGTCACAGAGTCACAGTCACAGGTTCACATATGTCACAGAGTCACTGTCACAGTTTCAGAGTCACAGAGTCACAGTCACAGAGTCACAGAGTCACAATCACGGGGTCAGAATCACAGTGTCGTAGTTGTGGTCACAGAGTCACAGTCCCAGAGTCACAGATGACACAGAGTCATAGTTGTGGTCACAGAGTCACAATCACGGGATTAGAGTCACAGAGTCATATTTGTGGTCACAGAGTCACAGTCACAGATTCACATATGTCCCAGGTTCAGAGTCACAGAGTCATAGTCACAGAGTCACACATTTCACAGGTTCACAGTCACACGGTCAGAGTCACAGAGTCGCAGTCACAGAGTCAAAGATGACACATAGTCACAGATGTCACACAGTCACAGAGTCACAATCCCGGGGTCAGATTCACAGAGTCATAGTTGTGGTCACAGAGTCACAGTCACAGAGTCACATATGTCACAGACTCACAGTCACAGTTTCAGAGTAACTGAGTCACAGTCACAGAGCCACAGACGACACAGATTCACAGATGTCACATAGTTACAGATTCACGGTCACAGGGTCAGAATCAGGGAGTCATAGTTATGGTCACAAAGTCACAGTCAGAGAGTCACAAATGTCACAGAGTCACAGTCACAGGTTCAGAGTCACAGACACAGAGTCACAGAGTCACAGTCACGGGGTCAGAGTCACAGAGTCACAATTATGGTCACAGAGTCACAGACACAGAGTCACATTCACAGAGTCACATATGTCACAGAGTCAAAGTCACAGATTCAGAGTTACAGAGTCACAGTTACAGAGTCACAGATGACACAGATGACACAGAGTCACGGTCACAGGGTCAGAGTCACAGAGTCATAGTTGTGGTCAAAGAGTCACAGTCACACAGTCAAAGTCACAGAGTCACAGATGACACAGAGTTACAGATGTCACAGAATCACAGAGTCACGGACATGGGGTCAGAGTGACAGAGTCATAGTTATGGTCAAAGAGTCACTTATGTCACCGAGTCACAGTCACAGGGTCAGAGTCACAGTCTCAGAGTCACAGATGACACAGAGTCATAGAGTCACTATCACGGGGTTAGACTCACAGAGTCATAGTTGTGGTCACAGAGTCACAAAGAGTCAAAGTCTCAGTCCCAGTGTCCCAGTCACATAGCCCTAGAGCCCTAGAGTCCCCGATGTCACAGATTCACTGAGTCACAAAGTCATAGAGTCAAAGAGTCACAGTCACAGTGTCACAGATGACACAGAATCACACACGTCACAGAGACACATATGACACAGAGTCACAGCTGTCACAGGGTCACAGAGTCACAATCACGGGCTCAGATTCACAGTGTCATAGTTGTGGTCACAGAGTCACAATCACAGAGTCACAGTCACAGAGTCACATATGTCACAGATGTCGCAGAGTCACAGATGTCGCAGAGTCACAGTCACGGGGTTAGAGTCACAGAGTCATAGTTGTGGTCTCAGAGTCACAGCCACGGAGTCACATATGTCTCAGAGTCACAGTCACAGGATAAGAGTCACAGAGTCACAGTCACAGAGTCACAGAGTCACAGATGTCACAGAGTCACAGATGTCACAATCATGGTGTCAGAGTCACAGAATCACAGTCACAGAGTCACGTATGTCACAGAGTCACAGTCACGTTGTCAGAGTCACAGAGTCACAGGGTTGCGGTCAGAGAGTCAAAGTCACAGTGTCACAGTCACGGTGTCAGAGTCACAGGGTTGCGGTCAGAGAGTCAAAGTCACAGTGTCACAGTCACAGTAAAGCGTCACAATTACAGAGTCACAATCACAGAGTCACAGTCACAGTGTACATAATCAGAGAGTCACAGAGTCACAGTGTCACAGAGTCACAGAGTGACAGACCTAGAATCACAGTGTCACAATCACAGAGTCACAGAGTCACAATCAAAGAGTCAAAGTCACAGTTCCAGAGTCCCAGTCACATAGTCCCAGAGCCCCAGATGTCACAGTGTCACTGAGTCTCAAAATCACAGAATCACAGTCACAGAGACACAGGGACACACTGAGTCACAGTTATGGTCACAGAGTCACAGTCACAGAGTCACATATGTCACAGGTTCAGAGTCACAGAGTCACATATGACACAGATTCACAGTCACAGGGTCAGAGTCACCGAGTCACAGTCACAGAGTCACATATGTCACAGAGTCAAAGTCACAGGTTCAGAGTCACAGAGTCACAGTCACAGAGTGACAGATGACACAGAGTGACAGATGACACAGAGTGACAGAGTCACAATCACGGGATTAGACTCACAGAGATGTAGCTGTGGTCACAGAGTGGTCACAGAGTCACAATAACAGATTCACATATGTCATAGGGTCAGAGTCACAGAGCCACAGTCAAAGAGTCACATATCTCACAGATTCACAGAGTAACAGTCACAGTCACAGAAGTCACAGAGTCACATATGTCACAGAGTCACAGTCTCAGGTTCAGAGTCACAGACTCTCAGTCACAGAGTCACATATGACACAGAGTCAAAAATGACACAGAGTCACAATCTCAATATTAGAGTCACAGAGTAATAGTTTTGGTCACAGAGTCACAGTCACAGAGTCACATATGTCACAGAGTCACAGTCACAGGGTCAGAGTCACAGAATCACAGTCACAGAGTCACAGAGTCACAGAGTCATGGTCAGAGATTCACAATCACAGAGTCACAGTTACAGTGTTCATAATCAGTCAGTCACAGAGTCACACTGTCACAGTCCCAGTGTCCCAGTCACATAGCCCCAGAGCCCTAGAGTCCCCGATGTCACACATTCACTGAGTCACAAAGCATTAGAGTCACAAAAAAGGTCTATGACACAGATGACACAGAGTCACGGTCACAGGGTCAGAGTCACAGAGTCATAGTTGTGGTCAAAGAGTCACAGTCACACAGTCAAAGTCACAGAGTCACAGATGACACAGAGTTACAGATGTCACAGAATCACAGAGTCACGGACATGGGGTCAGAGTGACAGAGTCATAGTTATGGTCAAAGAGTCACTTATGTCACAGAGTCACAGTCACAGAGTCACATATGTCACAGAGTCACAGTCACAGGGTCATAGTCACAGGGTCACAGATGAGACAGAGTCACAGATGTCGCAGAGTCACAGAGTCGCAATCAAGCAGTCAGATCCACAGTGTCACAGAGTCACAGTTACAGAGTCAAAGTCACAGGGTGACACTAACAGTAAAGGTCCACAATCACAGAGTCACAGTCACAGTGTCATAGTCCCAGAATCACAGTGTGAAATCACAGAGTCACAGAGTCACAATCATAGAGTCAAAGTCCCAGTCACAGAGTCCCAGTCACACAATCACAGTAAGAATTTCACATTGTCACATAGTCACTGAGTCACGGAGTCACAAACAAATAGTAAGAATCACAGAGTCCCAGAGTCCCAGGCACATTGTCCCAGAGTCCCAGAGTCCCAGATGTCACAGAGTCACTGAGTAACAAAGTCAGAGATTCACAGTCACAGAGTCACAGATGACACAGAGTCACAGAGTCACAGAGTCATAGTTATGGTCACAGTGTCTCAGTCACAGAGTCACACATGTCACAGAGTCACAGTCACAGGTTCAGAGTCACAGTCACAGAGTCACAGAGTCACAATCACGGGGTCAGAGTCACAGAGTCATAGTTGTGGTCACAGAGTCACAGACACAGAGTCACATATGTCACAGACTCACAGTCACAGGGTCAGAGTCACAGAGTCACAGAGTCACAATCACAGGGGCAGAGTCACAGAGTCATAGTTACAATCACGGGGTCACAATGACAGGTTTACAGTCACAGAGTCGCAGTCGCAGTCACAGAGTCACAATCACGGGGTCAGAGTCACAGAGTTATAGTTATGGTGACAGAGTTACAGTCACAGAATCACATATGCCACAGAGTCACAATCATAGTTTCAGAGTAACAGAGTCACAGTCTCAGAGTCACAGATGACACAGTGTCACAGATGTCACAGATGACACAGAGTCACAGAGTCACAGAGTCACAGAGTCAGAGTCACATAGTCATAGTTATGGTCACAGAGTCACAGTCTCAGAGTCACATATGTCACAGAGTCACATTCACCGGTTCAGAGTCAAAGAGTCACAGATGACACAGAGTCACAGATGTCACAGAGTCACCGAGTCACAATCACGGAGTCAGAGTCACAGAGTCATAGTTGTGGTCACAGAGTCACAGTCACAGAGTCACATATGTCATGGTCAGAGAGTCAAAGTCACAGGGTCACAGTCACATTAAATAGTCACAATCACAGAGTCACAGTCACAGTGTACATAATCAGAGTGTCAGAGTGACAGACGTCACAGAGCCACGTTCACAGGGTGTCCTGGTTTTGTTAAAAACAAGTTTCTCTTTTAGTTAATTTGCCTTTCATCTAAAGCCTTCCTCTTAACTACATTTTCCTGGAGAACCAGACACATGTTTTGGTAAACCTGGCAATGGAATGCAAACTTATTGATAAGCATGGATGGACATCTCGCGAGAAGTGACGAGAAACCAGTGACCAAGAAACTGACCAACTGTGTATAACATCCCATTCACGTGAATACTTCATATAAAAGTGGGAGATCACTAGGATCACGGCCTTTTTTCCCTTTTCCTTTTCCCTTTTCCTCATGGCTGATATTAGCAGAGGATCTTGCTGGTCGTCCCTGCGAACTGAGGCCTAGTGACAGACTGAATCCAGCTCCGGTTGGCTGCAGAGTCTAATCCAGGACTTTGGGTGCCGGCTCTGCAGTTGCTGAGACTTTCAAGATTGGTTTTGTATATTTTGTGTTATTTTCTCTATTCTTATTAGTAGCATTAGTAAAACATCTTTAATTTTTCCGACTCTCTTCTTTCTGTCCTTCTTTTCCTCCCAAACACCTGTCCTTAGTAGGAAGGGGGGAGAAGGAGGGGCAAAAAGGGGAAGTGGGGGGGGAGAGGAGGTTAACAATACAATATTTCTCCATTTCTGCTCTGGTTTTCAGTGTATTGCACCAAAACACCCACCTGATGACATCATTTCAACAGCAAAAGCAGCAATTTGCAGAATTCAGCTTCTTTGGGGAACTGAGAAATTGCTGAGCTGACACCAAGTCCTGCAGTGTCCCTGTCACCTGCAGAGTCACCGCATCCTCGCCATGGTAGCGGGCATTGTGACAAAGGTTCTATGTCAGCTGGGTGTGGCAGCCGAGCGCCCCCTAGGGGAGGGGGAGCCTGTCAGTCCTGGGCCTGTCACTGCCTGCTATCACAGTATCACAGTATGTTTGGGATTGGAAGGGACCTCAGAAGATCATCTAGTCCAATCCCCCTGCTGGAGCAGGAACGCTTAGGTGAGGTCGCACAGGAACATGTCCACGTGGGTTTCGAATGTCTCCAGTGAAGGAGACTCCACAAACCCCCTCGGAAGCCTCTTCCAGTGCTCTATCACCCTCACTGAGAAGAAGTTTCTTCTCAAATTTAAGTGGAACCTCTTGTGTTCCAGCTTGATCCCATTACCCCTTGTCCTATCATTGTTTCCCACTGAGAAAAGCGGGCTGACAAGCAACCAGTGCTCTCTGCACCCTGCTGCACAAGCTACCACACCCGCTGCTGCAGCACAGTGTGGGTGGGACTCACCCGCTACACAAGCTGGTTGCTCCTCCCTGCACCTGCTGACCAGTCGCTGCCCTCCCAAAGGCTTTTCAAGGCAAGGGGAGGGGGTGTGGTCGCCGTCACCGTGGGAACGCCCCCCGCCACGTCAGCCGCTCTCTCGCAATGGCTGCCGGGGCTTTGGCGATCAGGACCCGCCGGGAATCACGCTGTCCCTGTACGTTTCCCTCTGAGCTTCCTAATATCGGCTGAACCTCGTGGTCGGCTGAACCCCGCCAGCCTCAGCTCTCGCTGGGCTGGCTCCGATCAGCTGACTGATATCCCAGATACAGTATCCTAGGTACAGTATCCCATATACAGAACCCCAGATACAGCATACTAGATACACCATCCTAGATACAGCATCCCAAGATCAGCATGCTAGATACAGCATCCCAGATACAATATATGAGATATAGGATACCAGATACAGCATCCTAGATAAAGCATGCTAGTTAGAGCATCCCAGATTTAGCATCCTAGATACAGCATCTCAGATACAGCATCCCAGATACAGTATATTAGATACAGCATTCTAGATACAGTATCCCAGATACAGCACCCTAGATACAGCATACTAGACCCCAAATTCAGCATCCTAGATACAGCATTCCAGATACAGCATTCTAGATACAGTATCGCAAATACTGTATCCGAGATATATTATCCCAGATACATCATCCTAGATATAGCATCCCAGATACAGCATCCCAGATACAGAATCCTAGACAGCACCCCAGATACAGTATCCTAGATACAGTATTCCAGATACAGTATCCCAGATATAGCATCCTAAATACAGCATCCTAGATAGAGCATCCTAGATAGAGCATCCCAGATACTATATACTAGACACAGCATCCTAGATACAGCGTCCCTGATACAGTATCCCAGATACAGCATCCTAGATACAGAATCCTAGATACAGCATCCCAGATACAGCATCCCAGATACAGCATCCCAGATACAGCATCCCAGATACAGCATCATAGATACAGATTCCTAAATACAGCATCCTAGATACAGCATCCCAGTTACAGCATCCCACATACAGCATCATAGATACAGTCTCCTAGATCCAGAATCCACGATACAATATCCCAGATACAGTATCCTAGATACAGCATCCCAGATACAGTATCCCCGATACAGAATGCCAGATACTGCATCCCAGATACACCGTCTTAGATACAGCATCCCAAATTCAGCATACCAGATACAGTATCCTAGATACAGTATGTCACATAAAGTATCCCGATACATCATCCTCGATTAAGCATCCTGCATACAGCATCCTAGATACAGTATCCCAGATACAGTATCCCAGATACAGTATCCAAGATACAGTATCCCAGATACAGCATCCTAGATACACTATCTCAGATGCAGCATCCCAGATACAGAATCCTAGATACAGTATCCCAGATACAGTATCCTAGATACAGCATGCCAGATACAGCATGCTAAATACAGCATCCTAGATACAGCATCTGGGATACAGCATCCCAGAAACAGCATCCTAGATACACCATCCCAGACATAGCAACGTAGATACAGCATCTTAGTTACAGCATCTGAGATACAGTATCCCCGATTCAGTATCTTAGATATAGTATACCAGACACAGTATCCCACATACAGCATCCTTGATACAGTATCCTAGGTACAGCATCCTAGATACAGCATCCTAAAAACAGCATCCCAGATACAGCATCCTAGATACAGCACCCCACATACACCATCCTAGATACAGTCCTAGATCCAGAATCCACAATACAGTATCCCAGATACAGAATCCCAGATACAGCATCGTAGATACAGCATCCCCGATACAGCATCCTCGTTACAGGATGGCAGATTCAGCATCCCAGATCCAGTATCCCAGATACAGCATCCTTGATACAGTATCCCAGATACAGCATCTTAGATACAGCATCCTAGATACATTATCCTAGATACAGTATCCTGTAGACAGCATTCTATATACAGCATCCTAGATACAGCATCCCAGATAAAGCATCCCTGATACAGCATCCTAGATACACCATCCCAGATATAGCAACGTAGATACAGCATCTGCGATACAGTATCCCCGATTCAATATCTTAGATATAGTATCACAGACAAAATATCCCAGATACAGGATCCTTGATACAGTATCCTAGACACAGCATCCTAGATACAGCATCCTAAAAACAGCATCCCAGATACACCATCTTAGATACGGCATACTAGATACAGCATCCCACATACAGCATCATAGATACAGCCTCCTATATCCAGAATCCATGAAACAGTATACCAGATACAGTATTCTAGATACAGCATCCCAGATACAGCATCCCAGATACAGCATCCCAGATACAGCATCCCAGATACAGCATCCCAGATACAGCATCCCACATACAGCATCATAGATACAGTTTCCTAGATCCAGAATCCACGATACAATATCCCAGATACAGTATCCTAGATACAGCATCCCAGATACAGCATCCCAGATACAGCATCCCAGATACAGCATCCCAGATACAGCATCCCAGATACAGCATCCCAGATACAGATTCCTAAATACAGCATCCTAGATACAGCATCCCAGTTACAGCATCCCACATACAGCATCATAGATACAGTTTCCTAGATCCAGAATCCACGATACAATATCCCAGATACAGTATCCTAGATACAGCATCCCAGATACAGTATCCCCGATACAGAATCCC
Source organism: Streptopelia turtur (assembly GCA_901699155.2). Classification (NCBI taxonomy): domain Eukaryota; kingdom Metazoa; phylum Chordata; class Aves; order Columbiformes; family Columbidae; genus Streptopelia; species Streptopelia turtur. The sequence continues at coordinate 164,040 of CABFKC020000005.1, forward strand.
AGATACTGCATCCTAGATACACCGTCCTAGATACAGCATCCCAAATTCAGCATACCAGATACAGTATCCTAGATACAGTATGTCACATAAAGTATCCCGATACATCATCCTCGATTAAGCATCCTGGATACAGCATCCTAGATACAGTATCCCAGATACAGTATCCCAGATACAGTATCCCAGATACAGCATCCCAGATACAGCATCCCAGACAGAGTATCTCAGATGCAGCATCCCAGATACAGCATCCTAGATAGCGCATCCCAGATACAGCATCCTAGATACAGTATCCCAGATACAGTATCCCAGATACAGCATGCCAGATACAGCATGCCAGATACAGCATCCTAGATACAGCATCTGGGATACAGCATCCCAGAAACAGCATCCTAGATACACCATCCCAGATATAGCAACGTAGATACAGCATCTTAGTTACAGCATCTGAGATACAGTATCCCCGATTCAGTATCTTAGATACAGTATCTAGTATACCAGACACAGTATCCCACATACAGCATCCTTGATACAGTATCCTAGGTACAGCATCCTAGATACAGCATCCTAAAAACAGCATCCCAGATACAGCATCCTAGATACAGCATCCTAGATACAGCACCCCACATACACCATCCTAGATACAGTCTCCTAGATCCAGAATCCACAATACAGTATCCCAGATACAGAATCCCAGATACAGCATCGTAGATACAGCATCCCAGATACAGCATCCTCGTTACAGGATGGCAGATTCATCCTAGATACAGTATCCCAGATACAGTATCCCAGATACAGCATCCCAGATACAGTATCCCAGATACAGTATCTCAGATAAAGTATCCCAGATACATCATCCTCGATACAGCATCGTGGATACAGCATCCTAGTTACAGGATCCAAGATTCAGCATCCTAGATACAGCATCCCAGATACAGCATCCCAGATACAGCATCCCAGAGACAGTATCCCGGATACAGCATCCTAGATACAGCATCCTAGATACAGCATCCTAGATACAGCATCCTAGATACAGTATCCCAGATACAGTATCCCAGATACAGCATGCCAGATACAGCAACCTATATACACCATCGAAGATAGAGCAACCTAGATAGAGCAGCCTAAATACAGCATCCTAGACACATCATTCTAGGTACAGTATCCCAGATATATACTATCCCAGATACAGCATCATAGATACAGCATCCTAGATACAGCATCCTAGATACAGCATCCCAGATAAAGATTCTCAGATTCAGCGTCCTAGATACAGCGTCCCAGACACAGCATCCCAGATACAATATACCAGATACAGCATCCCAGATACAGCATCCCAGATACAGCATCCCAGGTACACCATCCCAGGTACAGCATCCGAGATAAAGCATCCCAGATACAGTATACTAGATACAGTATCCTAGATACACCATCCCAGATACAGCATCCCAAATTCACCATCCTAGATATAGCATCCCAAATTCAGCATTATAGATTCAGCATCCCAGATAAAGCATCCTAGATACAGTATAAAAGATACAGTATGTGATGTACAGTATCCCAGAAACAGCATCCCAGAAACAGCATCCCAGAAACAGCATCCCAGAAACAGCATCCTAGCTACAACATCCCAGATACAGCATCCTAGATACAGTATCCTGTATACAGTAACCGAGACACAGCATCCTAGATACAGTATCCCAGATATAGCATGCTAGATACAGCATCGTAGATACAGCATCCCAGATACAGCATCCTCGTTACAGGATGGCAGATTCAGCATCCTAGATACAGTATCCCAGACACAGCATCCTAGATTCAGCATCCCAGATACAGCATCCCAGATTCAGCATCCTAGCTACAACATCCCAGATACAGCATCCTAGATACAGTATCCTGTATACAGTAACCGAGACACAGCATCCTAGATACAGTATCCCAGATATAGCATGCTAGATACAGCATCGTAGATACAGCATCCCAGATACAGCATCCTCGTTACAGGATGGCAGATTCAGCATCCTAGATACAGTATCCCAGACACAGCATCCTAGATTCAGCATCCCAGATACAGCATCCTAGATACAGTATCTCAGATAAAGTATCCCAGATACAGCATCCTCGATACAGCATCCTCGATACAGCATCCCAGATACAGCATCCCAGATACAGCATCCCAGATACAGCATCCCAGATACAGCATCCCAGATACAGCATCCCAGATACAGCATTGCACATAGAGCAACCGAGATACATCATCTTACATACAGAATCCCAGATAAAGCATTCCAGATAAAGCATTCCAGATACAGTATCCCAGAGACAGTATCCCAGAGACAGCATCCTAGAGACAGCATCCTAGAGACAGCTTCCCGGATTCAGCATCCTAGATACAGTATCCCAGATACAGTATCCAAGATATACTATCCAAGAAACAGTATCCCAGATACAGCATCCTAGATACAGCATCCCAGATTCAGCATCCCAGATACAGTATCCCAGATACAGCATTCTAGATACAGTATCCCAGAGACACTATCCCAGATACAGCATCCTAGATACATTATCCTAGATACATTATCCCAGATACAGTATCCCAGATACAGTATCCCAGATACAGTATCCCAGATACAGTATCCCAGATATAGCATGCCAGATACAGCAAACTATATACACCATCCAAGATAGAGCAACCTAGGTACAGCAGCCTAAACACAGCATCCCAGATACATCATTCTAGATACAATATCCCAGATATAGTATCCCAGATACAGCATCCTGGATACAGCATCCTAGATATAGTATCGTAGATACAGTATCCTAGATACAGCATCCTATACACAGCATGCGATACACAGTATCCCAGATAAAGCTTCCCAGATTCAGCATCCTAGATACAGCAGGCGAGACACATCATCCCAGATACAATATCCCAGATACAGAATCCCAGATACACCATCCCAGATACAGAATCCTGATACAGCATCCTAGATACAGCATCCCAGAAACAGCATCCTAGATATAGTATCCCAGATACAGCATCCCAGATACAGCATCGTACATATAGCATCCTAGATACAGCAACCTAGATACAGCATCCCAGATACAGCATCCTAGATACAGTATCCCTGAACATAGTATCCCAGATAAAGCATCCCAGATACAGTATCCCAGATGCAGTATCCCAGATACACCATCCTAGATACAGCATACCAAATTCAGCATCCTATATACAGCATCCCAGATACAGCATCCTAGATACAGCATCCTTGATACAGCATCCCAGATTCAGCATCGTAGATACAGCATCCAAGATACAGCATCCTAAATACAGCATCCTAAATACAGCATCCCAGATACAGCATCCCAGATACAGCATCCCAGATACAGCATTGCACATAGAGCAACCGAGATACATCATCTTACATACAGAATCCCAGATAAAGCATTCCAGATAAAGCATTCCAGATACAGTATCCCAGAGACAGTATCCCAGAGACAGCATCCTAGAGACAGCATCCTAGAGACAGCTTCCCGGATTCAGCATCCTAGATACAGTATCCCAGATACAGTATCCAAGATATACTATCCAAGAAACAGTATCCCAGATACAGCATCCTAGATACAGCATCCCAGATTCAGCATCCCAGATACAGTATCCCAGATACAGCATTCTAGATACAGTATCCCAGAGACACTATCCCAGATACAGCATCCTAGATACATTATCCTAGATACATTATCCCAGATACAGTATCCCAGATACAGTATCCCAGATACAGTATCCCAGATACAGTATCCCAGATATAGCATGCCAGATACAGCAAACTATATACACCATCCAAGATAGAGCAACCTAGGTACAGCAGCCTAAACACAGCATCCCAGATACATCATTCTAGATACAATATCCCAGATATAGTATCCCAGATACAGCATCCTGGATACAGCATCCTAGATATAGTATCGTAGATACAGTATCCTAGATACAGCATCCTATACACAGCATGCGATACACAGTATCCCAGATAAAGCTTCCCAGATTCAGCATCCTAGATACAGCAGGCGAGACACATCATCCCAGATACAATATCCCAGATACAGAATCCCAGATACACCATCCCAGATACAGAATCCTGATACAGCATCCTAGATACAGCATCCCAGAAACAGCATCCTAGATATAGTATCCCAGATACAGCATCCCAGATACAGCATCGTACATATAGCATCCTAGATACAGCAACCTAGATACAGCATCCCAGATACAGCATCCTAGATACAGTATCCCTGAACATAGTATCCCAGATAAAGCATCCCAGATACAGTATCCCAGATGCAGTATCCCAGATACACCATCCTAGATACAGCATACCAAATTCAGCATCCTATATACAGCATCCCAGATACAGCATCCTAGATACAGCATCCTTGATACAGCATCCCAGATTCAGCATCGTAGATACAGCATCCAAGATACAGCATCCTAAATACAGCATCCTAAATACAGCATCCCAGATACAGCATTCCAGATGCAGCATTCCAGATGCAGCATCCTAGATACAGCATCGCCGATACAGCAACTAGATACAGCATCCCATATACAGTATCCTAGATACAGCATCTAAAGATACAGCATCCCAGATACAGCATCCCAGATACAGCATCCCAGATACAGCATCCTAGATACAGTATCCTAGATATACCATCCCAGATACAGCATCACAGATACAGCATCACAGATACAGCATCACAGATACAGCATCACAGATACAGCATCCTAGACACAGCATCCCAGAAACAGCATCCCAGATACAGTACACTAAATGAAGCATCCTAGATACAGTATCCCAGATAGGGCATCCTAGATGTAGCATACTAGATACAGCATCGTAGACAGAGCATCCCAGATAGAGTATCCCAGATACAGCATCCTAAATGCAGCGTCCCAGATACAGCATCCCAGATACGGTATCCTAGATATATCATCCTAGATACAGCATCCCAGATACAGCATCCCAGATACAGCATCCCAGATACAGTATCGCAGATACAACATCCTACATACAGCATCCCAGATACAGCATTCTAGATACAGTATCCCAGATACAGTATCCTAGATATAGTATCCCAGATACTGCATCCTAGATAGAGTATGCCAGATACAGCATCCTAGATACAGCATCCTAGATACAGCATCCCACATACAGCATCCTAGATACAGTCTCCTACATCCAGAATCCACTATACAGTATCCCAGATACATTATCCTAGATACAGCATCCTAGATACAGTATCCCAGATACAGCATCCCAGATACAGCATCCCAGATACAGCATCTTAGGGCTTGGGTTTCCAGGACTTTGACTTGCAGGATTTGGAGGTGCCAGGTTTGGGAGTGAATTCTTTGGGAGTGCAGGGTGTGGGTGTTTAGGACGTGGGGGTGCTGCGTTTGGGGTGCAGGGTTTTGGGGTGCAGGGTTTGGGTGTTCAGGACCTGGGGGTGCCGCGTTGGGTGTGGAGGGTTTTGGGGTGCAGGGTTTGGGGAGGCAAATTATGGGGGTCCTGGGTTTTAGGAGGACAGGATTTAAAGGTGCAGGATTTGAGGGTGCAGGGTTTGGGGATTCAGGACCTGGGGGTGCAGGTTTCAGGGTGTGAGGTTTAGGGGTGCATTATTAGAGCGTGGAAGATTAGGGGGTGCAGGGTTGGGTGGTGAGGATCTGGGGTGCACATTTTGGACGTTAAGGACGTGGGGGTGGGGGACTTGGGCGTTCAGGGATTGGGAATGCACGGTTTGGGGGGGTAGAGTGCAAGCTGGGAGGGGCAGGATTTGGGGTGCAGGGTTTGGGGGTGCATTGTTGGGGGACAGGATTTGGGGGTGCAGGGTTTAGGGATGCAGGATTTAGGGTGCAGGATTTGGGGCTGTATGGCTGGGGGGTGAAGGGTTTGGGGGAAAGAATATTGGGGTGCATGGTTTAGGGGTGCAGGGGCTTGGGGGGAACCATTTGGGGCTGATGGGTTTTGAAGGATTTGGGGGTTCAAGATTTGGTGGTTCAGGATTCTGGGGTGCCGGGTTTTGAGGTGAAGGATTTGGGGGTGCAGGGTTTGGAGATGGATGATTACGGGGTGCAGACTCTGGAATTCAGGATCTTGGGGTGCACGGGTCTGCAGTGAAGGGTTTGGTAGAGCAGGATCTGGGGGTGCAGGACTTTTGGGTGAGATTTGGGATGCAGGGTTCATGTGTTCACATTTAGGGGTGCACGATTTGAGGGTGCAGGGCTTTGGGTGCAGAGTTTGGGGGTGCAGGGTTTTTGGCAGGAGGATCTGAGGGTGCAGGATCTGGGGCTGCAGCGTTTTCAGTGCAGGTTTTGGGGGGACTTGATTTTGGGGTGCTCACTTTGGGGCTGTAGGATCCGGGGGGGCAGGATTTGGGGTTTCAGGGTTGAGGGTAACAGGAATTTGGGGTGCAGGGGCTTGGGGTGAAGAGTATGGTAGGGCAGAATTTGGGGGGGCAGGAATTGGGAAGGAAGGAAGGAAAGAAGGAAAGAAGGAAAGAAGGAAGGGTCTGGGGGTGCAGGATTTGGGGGTGCAGGGTTTAGGGGTGCAGGATCTGGGGGTGCAGGGTGTTTGGGTGAAGGGCTTGGTAGGGCAGGATTTTGGGGTGAAGGATTTGGGGTGCAGGGTTTGAGGGTTAAAGGATTTGGGGGTGCCGGGTTCAGCTGTTCAGGACCTGGGTTTCAGGGTTTGCACGTTCAAGGTTTGCGGTGCATTGTTTTGGGGGAAAAGATTTGGGGGTGCAGAGTTTTTGAGAGAAGAATTGGGGGCTGCAGGATTTGGGGGTTCAGCGTTTAGGGTAGCAGGATGTTGGGGTGCAGGATATGGGGGTGCAGTGTTTTTGGGTGCAGGGATTGGAGTTTCAGGGCTTGGGGGTGTAGGCTGTTGGGGGCAGGATCTGGGGTGCAGGGTTTAGGGGTGTAGGGTTGGGGCGTGAAGGGTTTGGGGGACAGAATCTTGAGGTGAAGGGTTTGGGGTGCAGGATTTGCATTTCAGGGCTTGGGGGTGCAGGAATTTAGGGTGCAGGATTTGGGCATGAATGCTTTCTGGGTGCAGGGATTTGGGGGTGCAGGGTTTTTGGGTGAGGAATTTGGGGTTCAGGGTTAGGGGTGCAGGGTTTGGGGGTGCAGGGTGTTGGGGAAGGATTTGGTGTGCAGGGTTTGGGGTGCAGGGTTTGGGTTTCAGCATTTAGAGTGCAAGATTTGAGGGTGCAAGGTTTGGGTGTTCAAGATTTAGGGGAGTGGAATCTTGGGGTGCAGGGTTTGAGGGGTGCAGGGTTTTTGGGTGAGGGATTTGGGATTCAGGGTTAGGGGTGCAGTGTTTGGGGGTGCAGGGTGTTGGGGAAGGATTTGGGGGTGCAGGGGTTGGAGGTGGAGTGTTTCAGGGATCAGGGTTTCGGGGCAGATTTTTCGGTGCAGGGTTTGGGATTGCAGGATTTGGGGCAGCAAGACTGTGGGGTGCAGGGGTTTGGGGTGAAGGGTTGGGTAGGGCAGGATTTGGGGTGCAGGTTTGGGGAAGGGAGGAAGGAAGGGAGGGAGGAGGAAGGGAGGGAGGGAAGGGAGGGAGGAAGGGAGGGAGGAGGGAGGAAGGGAGGAAGGGAGGGAGAAGGGAGGGAGGAAGGGAGGGAGGAAGGGAGGGAGGAAGGGAGGGAGGAAGGGAGGAAAGGGAGGAAGGGAGGAAGGGAGGAAGGGAGGGAAGGGAGGAAGGGAGGAAGGGAGGGAGGGAGGGAGGGAGGGAGGAGGAAGGGAGGAGGGAGGAAGGGGGAGGGAGGAAGGGAGGGAGGGGAGGGGGAAGGGGGAGGAGGGGAGGAAGGGAGGAGGGGGAAGGGGGGAGGAAGGAAGGGAGGAAGGAAGGGAGGAAGGAAGGGAGGAGGAAGGAGGGACGGCCTGGGAACCTGGGCATGCAGGATTTGGGGGTGCATGGTTCTGGGGTGCAGGGTTTGGGAGTCCAGTACATAGGGTGGGAGGATTTGGGGGGGTGCAGGGTTCTGGGGTGCAGAGTGTGGGGCTGCAGGGTTTTGGGCAGCAGGATCTGGGGGTGCAGAGTTCGGGGGTGCATTATTTGGGGGGACGATTGGGGGTGCAGGGTTTGGGGGTGCAGGATTTTGTGTTGCAGGGTTTTGGGGTGAAGCGTTAATAGGGATGCAGAATCTGGGGTGCAGGATTTGGGGGTGCAGGGTTTGGGGATGCAGGATTTAGGGTGCAGGATTTGGGGCTGTATGGCTGGGGGGTGAAGGGTTTGGGGGAAAGAATATTGGGGTGTGTGGTTTAGGGGTGCAGGGGCTTGTGGGGAACGATTTGGGGCTGACGGGTTTTGCAGTGCAGGGTTTATGGGGGCAGGATTTGGGGGGCAAGATTTGGCATTTGAGGGTTCTGGGGTGCAGGGTTTGGGGAGAAGGCTCTGGGGGTGCAGGGTTTGGGAAGACAGGATCTGGGGGTGCAGGATTAGGGTGAGGGTTTGGGGTGCAGGTTTCATGTGTTCAGGAACTGGGGTGCAGGATTTGGTGGCGCAGGGTTTAAGGGGCAGAATTTGGGGTTGAGGGTTCTGGGGTGCAGGGTTTGGGGGTGCGGGGTTTGGGAAGAGTATTTTGGGGTGCAGGAGTTCTGGTGCCGTGTTTGGGGGGCAGGTTGGGGTGATCACTGCTGACCTGCACACACTTGCTCTCTCTGGTATTCACCTTCACTCTTGCTCCTCCATCTCCCCACTGTTCTCTCCAGCTTCTCTCTTTCCGTTTCCACCGCACTCTTGACACAGACCTGACCCACTGAGAATGTTCCAGAACACGCTGATCCAAACCCCGGGGTGACCTTCGGGCTCCATGACAACGTGAAAATTGAGGGTGCGACGGAATCCGAGAACCATTCTGGTTGGCAAACACCTCGGAGACGCTGAGTCCAAGCACAACCCCCGGCACTGCCCCACGTCCCTCAGGAGCTCAGCGGAAACCCCTCAGGGATGGCGACTCCAGCCCTGCCCTGGGCAGCCGTTCAGTGCCCCACAGCCCTTGCTGGGAGCAACAGTTTCCAGGCTCCAGTCAGAACCTCACCTGGTACCCCTGGGGCCGTTTCCTCTCCTCCTGTCGCTCGTTCCCGGGCACAGTCACAGAACCCCGCTCTCTGGGCGCTCTGTGGGGCGGCTCCTGTCCGGCCGCTCCCCGCGCTCCGCTCTGTCTCTCGCCCGAAGGCTCAGGCGGGAACGGCCGCTGCGTCCCGGCCGGCCAATCGCAGCTCGCCGCCTCAGCCCCGCGCGCCGCCGGCCGTTGGCCCCGCCCCCTCCTCCCCTCATCCCCTCAGGGAGGAGCCTCACAGAGTTAGTGCTGAATCCTGAGCTCCTGGCGCCACTCAGGCTCCAGGGGACACCCCAAAAGGTGATGGACCCTGCCCTGTGGGCAGAGGGAGAAGACCTGAGACAGCCCCTGCCCTGTCGCTGGCGGGCACACGTAGGGCACCGAAAAGATGACGAGGCTTGGAAGCGACTTCCAGTTCGGCGCCACGGGCATCCTAGGGAAGATATGCAGGCTAAACCTCAGAAGGGTACAGCCACCTAGAAGAACTTAGCTGAAAGAAAAGTCACTAAAAGAGAACCGGTCTAGTTTTTAACAAAACCAGGGCACCCCCAAATTGTGTATTTTGCCCTAAAAAATGGGCCCAAAAATGCTTTTTCCCCCCAAAATTGGGTTCCCTGCAAAACTGAGTGTTTTCCCCCCTAAAATGGACCTCAAGTATTGGTTTATTTCCCCAAAAAATGTGTTCCCTCCAAAAAATGGGTCTTGTTCCCTCCAGAATGGGTACTACCCCACAAAAAATGGGGCTAAAAATGGGTGTTTCATTCCAAAAATGTGTCCAAAAAACGGTGTTTACCCACAAAATGTGGGCCCAAAAGATGTTTTTTCCCCCCCAAAAAATGAGTGCACCATATAATGTGTGCACCCTCCGAAAATGGGTCCAAAAATGGGTGTTTCTCCCCAAATATGGCCCTAAAATTGGGGTTTTCCCCCAAAAAATGCACTTGTTTCTAATAAAAAAATGTGTTTCCCCCCAAAAAATGGGTCCTACCCCACAAAAATGGATCAAAAGATGAGTGTTTCCCCCAAAAAGGTTATAAATTGTTTTGCAAGATTTGCCAAGGTTGGGCAAAATTAGCAATTTTCTTGTCAAGATTTGTAGATTTTGGGGCAAAATTGCAAAGATTTTGTGCAAGATTTGCAATTGGGGGGGGGGAATTAGTATTTTGAGGCAATATTTGCGCATTTTTTTGTTAAATTACAGATGTATTTGCAAGATTTTGGAAGATTTGCAATTTCTTTTTGGCAAAACTACTCAGTTTTGGGGCATTACTGTGCAAGATCATGAGGAGGTTCTCCTGCCCTCTGCTCTGCCCTGGGGAGACCACACCTGGAATATTGTGTCCAGGTCTCCCCTCAGCTCCAGCAGGACAGGGAACTGCTGGAGAGAGTCCAGCGCAGCCACCAAGATGCTGCAGGGAGTGGAGCATCTCCCGTGTGAGGAGAGGCTGAGGGAGCTGGGGCTCTGGAGCTGGACAAGAGGAGACTGAGGGGGGACTCATTCCTGGGGATCAATATGGAAAGGGGGGTGTCACGGAGGCACCCAAGGTTAGTTTAAGGGACAACAGGGTCCAAAACAACTGTTATTAAACCGGTGAGAAACAGGGTTTTAGCACTCCAAAAGTGACTTGAATACAGGTTCGGATATCAGTTGAGGAAAATTATGAAGGGGCAACAACTAATACAACAGGCGGTCCACAGAGTGCATGCACGTGGCTTCACCAGAAACAATGCTGGAGCTGCCCCTGAGTCTGGGAAGAGCACACACTTGCCTGAACACGGTGTGGGCTTATTTTAAAGGGATACACGTACTCATAGTGAGTATGGAAAGTGTACACTCGCGATTCTGCGAGAGTAAATTTATAACACACTTGCAGTCCTGCGAGGAGAATACACGTGCAAATGTGCACAGAATATTACACGTGCTTATGTGGAAGCACGGCAAGAAAATACACTCATGATTCTACGAGGGTTAATTTATACACGTGCTCGTATTGAGCACAGAAAGCTACGTGTGCATATCTGCACGGAAAGTATAAATATACTCGCAATCCTGTGAGAAGTTTTACTCACACCCGTGGCGGCAAGGCAAGCGCAGTCTCCATTCCGGGGAGGGGGCTGTCGGTGGCAGCATCTTGCTCATGGTCCGAGAGACCCACGACAATGGGAGAGTCTCGACGAGAATCCCGTTTTTATACTGGCTGATCAGATCTGACTGTCGGCATTCTAGAAGCTTCCCTCCACCCCCACACTGGATGTGGGTGCCCCTGAAGCCTCCAAACATCCCCCACACTGGCCGCAGGTGCCAAGCAACTAAGTGGCGCCTCGCAACTCCCTTCTCCTAAAGGCCCTGGCCAGGGGCTCTGGGGCCAAACAAAAGAAGCTGTTGACCTCAAGTAGAAGAGAGAGAGGGAGATGCTCCTACTCCTTCCATACTGAAGGAGGAAGGGGGAGAGAGGAGGGGTTGGATTCTGCCACATAGATACAGCATCCCAGATGCAGCAACCAAGATACAGCACCCTAGACACAGCATTCCAGATAGAGTATCCCAAGTAGAGCATCCCAGATACAGAATCCCAGATACAGCATCCTTGATACAGCATCCTAGATACAGCATCCCAGATAGAGCATCCTAGATACAGCATCCAAGATAGAGCATCCCAGATACAGCATCCTAGATACAGTATTCTAGATATATTATCCCAGATACATAATCCCAGATACAGCATCCCAGACACACCATCCTGGATACAGTATCCTAGATACAGCATCCCAGATAGAGCATCCTAGATACAGCATCCAAGATAGAGCATCCCAGATACAGCATCCTAAATACAGTATTCTAGATATATTATCCCAGATACATAATCCCAGATACAGCATCCCAGACACACCATCCTGGATACAGTATCCTAGATACAGCATCCCAGATAGAGCATCCTAGATACAGCAACCGAGACACAGCATCCAATATACAGCATCCTAGATACAGTATCCTAGATATATTATCCCAGATACAGCATCCCAGATACAGCACCCTACATACAGCATCCAAGATACAGCATCCTAGATACAGCATCCTAGATACAGCATCCTAGATACAGAATCTAAGATACAGCATCGCAGATACAGCATCCTAGATAGCGCAACCCAGATACATTATCCCAGATACAGCATCCCAGACACAGCATTATAGATACAGCATCCAACATACAGCATCCAAGATACAGCATCCTAGATACAGAATCCAAGATACAGCATCCCAGATACAGCATCCTCGATACATCATTCTAGATACAGCATCGCAGATACAGCATCCATATGCAACATACTAGATACTGCATCCCAGATACAGCATCCCAGACAGAGCATCCTACAAACAGTATACGAGATACAGCATCCCACATACAGCATCCCAGATACATCATGCCCGATACAACATCCCAGATAGAGCATCCTAGACACAGCATCCCAGATAGAGCATCCTAGATACAGCATCCTAGATACAACATCCCAGATACAGCATCCTAGATACAGCATGCTGGATACATTATCCTAGATACGGCATCCCAAATACAGCATCCCAGATACAGCATCCTTGATACAGCATCCTAGATACAGCATCCCAGAGACAGCATCCCAGACAGAGCATCCTAGATACAGCATCCTAGATACAGCATCCCCGATACAACATCCTAGATACAACATCCCAGGTACGGCATCCCAGATACAGCATCCCAGATACAGGATCGAAGATACAGCATTGTAGATACAGCATCCCAGATACAGCATCTGAGATACAGTATACCACATACAGTATCCCAGATACAACATCCCAGATACAGCATCACAGATACAGCATTCTAGATACAGCATCCCAGATACAGCATCCCAGATAGAGCATCCTAGATACAGCATCCTAGATACTACATCCCAGATACAGCATCCTAGATACAACATCCTAGATACAGTATCCGAGATACAGCATCCTAGATACAGCATCCAGAGACAGCATCCCAGATACAGCATCCCAGAAACAGCATCCCCGATACAACATCCCACATAGAGAATCCTGGATACAGCATCCCAGATAGAGCATCCTAGATACAGCATCCCAGATACAGCATGCCAGACAGAGAATCCTAGGTACAGTATCCTAGACACAATATCCCAGATACAGTATCCCAGATACAGCATCCAAGATAAAGCATCCGAGATACAGCATCCTAGGAACAACATGTAAGATACAGCATCCTTAATACAGCATCCCGGATACAACATCCGACATACAGCATCCCAGATAGAGCATCCCAGATACTGCATCCGAGATACAGCATCCTGCATACAGTATCCCAGATACAGCATCCCACATAGAGCATCCTAGATACAGCATCCCATATACAGCATCCTAGATACAGCATACTAGGTACAGCATCCCAGATACAGAATCCCAGATACATCATCCTAGGTAGAGCATCGCAGATACAGCATCCGAGATACAGCAGCCTACATACAGCATCCCAGATACAGTATCTTAGACAGTATCCCAGATAAAACATCCCAGATATAGCATCTGAGATACATCATGCTACATACAGCATCACAGATACGGCATCCCTGATACGGCATCCCAGAAACAGCATCCCAAATACAGCATCCTAGATACAGCATCCTAGATACAGTATCCCAGATACAGTAACCCACATATACCATCCTAGATACAGCATCCTACATACAGCACCCCAGATACAGCAGCCTAGATACATCACGACAGATACAGCAGCCTAAAACAGATCCTGGATACAGTATCCTAGATACAGTATCGCAGATATAGTATTCCAGATACAGCATCCGCGATACAGCATCCCAGATAAATATCCCAGGTACAGCATCCCAGATAGAGCACCCTGGATGCAGCATCCCGGATACAGCATCCCAGATACAGCATCCTGGATGCAGCATCCCAGATACAGCATGCCAGATACAGCATCCTAGATACCGCATCCTAGATACAGAATCTAAAATACAGAATCCTATATTAAGGATCCCAGGACACAGCACCCATATACAGCATCCCAGATACAAAATCTTAGATACAGCATCGGAGATACGGCATCCCAGATACACCATACCAAATACAGTATCCCAGATACAACGTCCCAGATAGAGCATCCCAGACACACCATCCCAGATACAGTATCCCAGATACATTATCCCACATACAGCATCCCAGATACAGCATCCCAGATACAGTATACGAGATACACCATCCCAGACAGAGCATCCTAGATACAGATCCATGATACAGCATCCAAGATACAGCATTCTATATTCATCATCCCAGATACAGCATTCCAGATAGAGCATCCAAGAAACCTCATCCTAGATACAGCATCCTTGATACAGCAACCTAGCTGCAGTATTCCAGATACATCATGCTAGATACTGCGTCCCAGATACAGTATCCCAGTTACAGTATCCCACGTACAGCATCCCATATACAGCATCCTATATACAGCGTCCAAGATACAGCATCCCATATTCAGCATCGCAGATACAGCATCCCAGATACAGCATCCTGGATGCAGCATCCCAGATACAGCATGCCAGATACAGCATCCTAGATACCGCATCCTAGATACAGAATCCCAGATACAGAATCCTATATTAAGTATCCCAGGATACAGTACCCATATACAGCATCCCAGATAGAAAATCCTAGATACAGCATCGCAGATACAGCATCCCAGATACACCATACCAAATACAGTATCCCAGATACAGTATCCCAGATACAACGTCCCAGATACAACATCCCAGACACACCATCCCAGATACAGTATCCCAGATACATTATCCCACATACAGCATCCCAGATACAGCATCCCAGATACAGTATACCAGATACAGCATCCCAGACACAGCATCCTAGATACAGATCCATGATACAGCATCGAAGATACAGCATTCTAGATTCATCATCCCAGATACAGCATCCCAGATAGAGCATCCAAGAAACCTCATGCTAGATACAGCATCCTTGATACAGCAACCTAGCTGCAGCATTCCAGATACATCATGCTAGATACTGCATCCCAGATACAGTATCCCATGTACAGCATCCCATATACAGCATCCTATATACAGCGTCCAAGATACAGCATCCCATATACAGCATCGCAGATACAGCATCCCAGATACAGCATCCTAGATACATTATCCCAGATTCAGCATCCCAGATACAGCATCCTAGATACAGCATCCCAGATACAGCATGCCAGACAGAGAATCCTAGATACCGTACCCTAGACACACTATCCCAGATACAGTATCCCACATATAGCATCCCAGATACAGCATCCCAGATACAGCATCCTAGATACAGGGTCCCAGATACAGTATTACAGATTAAGTATTACAGATTCAGCTTACTAGATACATCATCCTAGATACAGTATCCCAGATACAGTATTCCAGATACAGTATCCGAGATACAGCATTCCAAATACAGAATTCCAGATTCAGCATACTAGATACATCATAGTAGATACAGCATCCTACATACAGCATCCCTGATATAGCATCACAAATACAGTGTCCTAGATACAGCATCCAAGATAAATCATCCCAGATACGGCATCCTTGATAGATTATCCCAAATACAACATCCCTTATACAGCTTGCCAGATACAGTATCCCAGATACAACATCCCAGATACAGCATCCTATACAGCATCCCAGATACAGCATCCTACATACAATATCCCAGATACAACATCCCAGAAACAGCATCCCAGATACATCATGCTAGATACAGCATTCCAGAGGCGGCATTCCAGATACAGCATCCCAGATACAGCATCTTAGATAAAGCACCCCAGATTTAGTGTACTAAATGCATCATTCCAGCTGCAACATCGGAGATACAGCATCCCAGATGCAGCATCCCAGATATAGCATCCAATATACAGTATCCCAGATACAGCATCCTTGATACAGCATCCTAGATACAGTATCCCAAATACAGTATCCCAGATACAGCATCCCAGATACAGGATCCTACATACAGCATCCCAGATACAGCATCCTCAGTACAGCATCCTAGATACAGTATCCCAAATACGCTATCCCAGATACAGCATCCGAGATACAGCATCCTAGATACAGCATCCCAGATACAGCATCCTAGATACAGCATCACATATACAACATCCCATATACGGCATCCCAGATACAGCATCGCAGTTACAGCATCCCAGATACAGCATCCCAGATACAACATCCCTGTTACAGCATCCTGGATACAGCATCCCAGGGACAGCATCCTAGACACAGCATCCCAGATACAGCATCCTAGATACAGTATCCTAGATACAGCATCCCAAATACAGTATCCCCGATACAGCATCCCAGATACAGGATCCTACATACAGCATCCCAGATACAGCATCCTCGATACAACATCCTAGATACAGCATCACAGATATAGTATCCCAGATACATTATCATAGATACAGCATCCTAGATACAGCCACCCAGTTACTGTATCCCAGATACAGCATCCCAGATACAG
Organism: Streptopelia turtur; assembly: GCA_901699155.2. Lineage (NCBI taxonomy): Eukaryota > Metazoa > Chordata > Aves > Columbiformes > Columbidae > Streptopelia > Streptopelia turtur. The sequence continues at coordinate 180,727 of CABFKC020000005.1, forward strand.
CATCCCAGATATTGTATCCTAGATACTGCATCCCAGATACAGCATCCCAGATACAGCATCCTTGATACAGTATCCCAGATACAGCATCCGAGATACAGTATCCGAGATACAGCATTCCAGATACACCATCCCTTATTCAGAATACTAGATACATCATAGTAGATACAGCATCCTAGATACAGCATCCGAGATATGGTGTCCTACATACAGCTTCCGAGATACAGCATCACAAATACAGCATCCTAGATACATCATCCCAGATTCAGCTTCTTAGATACAGCATCCCAGATACAGCATTCCAGATACTGGTACAGGGACTTATCAATTAACTAATTAACATGTAAAAAAGTAAGACTTGACACTTAAAGAACTAACCCTAACCCGCATCACTAAAGACACTTAGAGAGCCGACCCTTTAACCCTCATCACTATTACCCAGCCTTGCTTAGCTCTGTGTAACTTATTGTACAAAAGCAGGACGTCACTGCCGCCCTGCAAGGACAATAATCCTTGGTGCATCCTCGGTTGAACCAGATTACAGAAACTCAGGCACAGGACAGGAGATACGCCAGTTTAACCAACTCAGCAGTCTGAGTCCCAACCGAATCATCACCAATGGTGATCGTGTACAGAGAAGAGGACCCGGGGTCACGATCACTGTGCAGCTGCAACCAGGAGGAGCCAGAGGTGGAAACTGTGGAAATGGTCTCCTGAACTCATTGCAATAAGAACCGCCTTCTCGGGGACAGGTTATGAGTATGTACAGGCGTTCCTAGAACTGTCATGAATACGTAACACTTTACTGCATTTAACCAAGCTCACAGCTACTGTAATTTTACACACACATTAGGTGAAATGATTCCCCGTGTGTCCGGCGTTGTAAATAAATGCATACCTTCCTTATAACTTCAAGGGTTGTAAGGTCATTCCACGCCACGACCCAGCTGTCAGGATGAGTTTACCCAGGTCAGTTCCGTATTCTGATTCCAGTCTGAGATACAAATTCTGTAGAGGCACCATATAGACACAACCAACCCAAAACCACCTTGTGAAATCCCTCCAGCAGGTTTGCTGCTGCGTTTGGGTTCTTTGTGCAAGTTCCATATCTGCTTGGGAAGGTTTTAGAGGAAAAGAACTGGAGCAGGACATTTTCAAGCACGGGTGAATTATAGTTGGATGATTTTTTTTCCCTGTTGCTTCTAGAACTGTTGAAACTTAATTTTTAAAATGTTTCTGAAACGGTATATAGTTTTGCTCCAATAAATCACACACAAAACATTATGTATATCTATTTTTACAGAGACTTGGAAGCAAATAACAAAGGAGAACGATATGTAGACATGAGAAAGAGATGAAATGAGTGTGTTAGTTTACAAGAAAAATCAACTGGAAAACCTAAAGATGAAAAACCAGCAAATTCAAAAAATAAGATGCAGGAAGTATAGTGTAACACTTCAGAACTGATAGAAATGGAAATTTTAAAAGTATGCTCTGCATGGTCACATATAAAGGTCTTCAATAAATTTTATTTGTTTTGAAAATTTGATAATTGAAATTATTTTTACAGACTGTATTTAATGCACAGTTACTAAAAGGAATAGATACTATCAGTTTTACTTTGGACTTTCAGAGGACTTTTAATGTCAACAGCAACACTCATGCATTCTAGAAAGTCATTGTTTCTGTGTGAAAGCCGGATCCTTAGATGGTTCAGCTGTTTGCTGCATGTTCGGGGGCTCAGTCTGAGTGTGATCTGGAGATTTTGCCACTTGAGCAGGGCAGCAGAACTATGTGATGAACTAAATGAACTGTGCAACAAAACTTTCAGAATTAACTGAAATACGCTTTACACACACTTTAAAGCATAAAATATTTTATTTTTACCCCAATCCACAAAAAGGGCTGCAAAGCTGAGCCTGGCAACTCCAGGCCTGTCAGCCTGACCTCGGTGCCTGGCAGGGTTATGGAACAGATCGTCCTGAATGCAATCAGCACCTTCAGGATGGACAAGGGATCAGCCCCAGCCAGCATGGGTTTAGGAGAGGCAGGTCCTGTCTGACCAACCTGATCTCCTTTTGCGATCAGGTGACCCACCTGGTGGATGAGGGGAAAGCTGTAGGTGTGGTCTATCTGGACTTCAGCAAAGCCTTTGACACTGTCTCCCATAATATACTCCTGCAAAAGCTGGTAGCACGTGGCTTGGATGAGTGGGTTAAGAACTGGCTGGAGGGCCGGGCCCAGAGGGTGCTGGTGAATGGGGCTGCATCCAGCTGGCGGCCAGTCACTAGTAGTGTTCCCCAGGGGTCAGTGTTGGGTCCAGTCCTGTTTAACATCTTTATTGACGATTTAGATGAGGGGATTGAGACCATCATCAGCAAATTTGCTGATGACACCAAGTTGGGAGGGAGTGTCGACCTGCTGGAAGGCAGGAGGGCTCTGCAGAGGCATCTGGACAGACTGGAAAAATGGGCTGATTCCAATGGGATGAAGTTCAATAAGGCCAAGTGCCGGGTGCTGCACTTTGGTCACAACAACCCCCTGCAGCGCTCCAGGCTGGGCACAGAGTGGCTGGAGAGCAGCCAGACAGAAAGGGACCTGGGGGTACTAATTGACAGGAAGCTCAACATGAGCCAACGGTGTGCCCAGGTGGCCAAGAAGGCCAATGGGATCCTGTCCTGTATCAAAAATAGCGTGGTCAGCAGGACAAGGGAAGTGATCCTTCCCCTGTACTCTGCATTGGTGAGGCCACACCTGGAGTATTGTGTTCAGTTCTGGGCCCCTCAGTTCAGGAAAGACATTGAAGTGCTGGAGCGGGTCCAGAGAAGAGCAACAAGACTGGTGAAGGGACTTGAGCATAAGACCTATGGGGAGAGGCTGAGGGAGCTGGGCTTGTTTAGTCTGGAGAAGAGGAGGCTTAGAGGTGAGCTCATCACTCTCTATAACTACCTGAAGGGAAGTTATAGCCAGGTGGGGCTTGGTCTCTTCTCCCAGGCATCAGCAATAGGACAAGGGGGCACGGGCTTCAACTGCCAGGGGAAATTTAGGCTGGATATTAGAAAGAAATTCTTTACAGAGAGAGTGGTCAGGCATTGGAATGGCTGCCCAGGGAGGTGCTGGACTCACCGTCCCTGGAGGTTTTTAAACTGAGATTGGACATGGCACTTAGTGCCATGATCTAGTAAATGGACTGGAGTTGGACCAAGGGTTGGACTCGATGATCTCTGAGGTCTTTCCAACCCAGTCGATTCTGTGATTCTGTGATTCCTTTTAGCCTTGAAGTCGTTCTTTTCTCCCCAGTCGATTCCGTTCCTCTCAGCAAAGTGTGAACCAGACCTGATCTCACAGGTGGTCAGTGCAGTCTGGAGCCGTTTTGGTGAATACCAGCAGAATTTTACTGCTTCAGATTTCTGCAAATTCAGCTCACTAAGTACCATGAAGCAAAGAGGATATTAAAAATCACACAACCTTTTCATGCTGGGTGATTCGTTCGATCTAGGAGGCATTTAATTAAGCCAGGTGATTGATGTAAAACTTAAATTGGGCTCGTCCACTGACCCGTGAGCAGCACAACCATTGCTGTACGGGCAGCTTGTTCAGCAGAGAGCTCACAGCAGCTCCCCAGGCTGCCGTATTGATGGAACAAAGTGGCTGTTTTGTAGTCCAGTGGCAGACCCTGGGAAAGGTCTGCACGAGGCTCCGTGCACCCACATCTTGAACCGCTCTGGACCTCCTAACCAGCCCCCTTCTAATCCACCCCAGGATGCCATTGGCCTTCGTTGTCGCAGTTCAGTGTGTTGTTTGCTTCCTCGGGGTTTCCCAGCGGGAGTTCTGGGCTCAGCTGCTGCTCTGGCCGTTCCCTCCTCTGGAGCCTGCACCAAACTGCTGCTGGTTTGGCTGGGGGGTCGATGTCTCTGCCAGCTCCCCAACTTGAAGCCACAGGACGAGTCCCAAGTTTGCCCGTCGGCAGCTCAGAACCTGCGCTTGTCCCGTCTCCTTCCCCGCGGGCTGTTGGAAACCATGTTCCTGACCTCCTGAACGTCCCCGTTCTCCATCCGTCTCCTCTGCTGAGGGGGCGTTTGTGCCCGGGCAGGCGGTAGCCGTGTCGCCCCAGCAGAGCCCACAGGGTGTCCCCGCCCCGCTCAGCCCTGGGGACCCCAGTGTGACGTCAGAGCCGCCACTGCAATGTCAGAGTTGGCCAGCGTGGCCTTCCCGCCCGGGGAAGGAGCCCCAGCTGCCATTTGGCTGTTGCCCTGGGCAGGCAGTTCCTGCTGCGGGTGCTGTGGGGCTGCTCAAGCTGTTGGTGCCTGGACAGGCCAAGTGCTGCGCTGAGCGGGGAGCCCGCCCTTGCCAGCCATGGCCAGGAGAAGGGCACCCCGGAGAAGATGCCGAGAGGCCTCCAAAGGCTCCTTGGAGGCGAAGGCTGACCAAGAGGGGTAATGGGATCAAGCTGGAACACAAGAGGTTCCACTTAAATTTGAGAAGAAACTTCTTCTCAGTAAGGGTGACAGAGCACTGGAACAGGCTGCCCAGGGAGGTTGTGGAGTCTCCTTCTCTGGAGACATTCAAAACCCGCCTGGACATGTTCCTGTGCGACCTCACCTAGGGTGTTCCTGCTCCAGCAGGGGGATTGGACTAGATGATCTTTTAAGGTCCCTTCCAATCCCAAACATACTGTGATACTGTGATACTGTGAAGAGCCGGCAGGGGAGGCAGCGGGGCCGAGCTGCTGCCGGACAAGTGGGTAAGAATTGGCTGCTCCTGCCCGGGGCGGCGGGTTGGGGTGGGAGTTGGGACGCGGCCGGACACGACCCGTGGGGCGGGGAGCAGCGTGGGGAAGATGACAGAGGCTTCTGGAGAGAGAAACGGAGCTGGGGAAGGGGCTGCTTCTGTCCCCGCAGCTGGGACGTCCCCTGCGAGGCTTCCCGAGGCCGAGCTCTGGCCAGGGCCTCGGCTCACACAGCGTGGGGCTGGTGGGCAAGCGGCATCTCCCTTTGTCCTCCCGCAGGAGCGCCGGCACGAGGTTGGAGCTGGTGACACGATGGTGGAAGTCAAGTCCCGGCTCAGCCACTCAGGGATTAGCAAAGTGGCGCAATGAGGCCACAAAAATTGCGTGTAAGCTCAGCCAGTGCTGCTCGCTGTGACGTACTTGGGGGTGAACTCCTGGAGAGGAGACCTCAAGAGACAGGCCTGACTTGTCTCTGTTTTTTTTTTGCCCAGGGCTGGTCTTCAGCCTCACTTGCCATGGGGCGGGTGCCCTGGTCTCCCTGTGGACACGTCTGCTGAGTGTGTCCGTCTTTGCCGTGTACGTAGTGCAGGTTTCTGCTGTGGACGGGGGGAAGGGGATGTCCAGGGCCAGTGCAAGCAAAGGGGAGAACAGGGCGTGTTCCCCAGCCCAGACATGAGGAAGGAATTGTTGCCCCTGAGGGTGGTGAGAGCCTGGCCCAGGTACCCAGAGAGGTGGTGGATGAACCATCCCTGGAGACATCCCAGGCCGGGCTGGACGGGGCTCTGAGCAACCTGAGCTGGTGAAGATGTCCCTGCTCATGGCAGAGGTTGCACTCAATGAGCTTTGAAGGTCCCTTCCAAGACAAACTATTCTGTGATTCTATGTGAGAACAATCCTGGTTTCCCAGCCAAAGAGAGAGCGAGGTCCACACCACAAGGCTGCTGACAAGAGTCTTCATTTGCTCTTTATGGATTGTTTTCCTTCTCTTTCAGAAGGTGCTCCTGCAGCTCTTCCTCTGCGGAAGAGCTGCCAGTAGTGTTGAGCAGTGTGGACAGAAATCAGGTTCCTCCAGCTTTTCAGCCTAAGAATGCAAATCCAGCTGTTGAAGGGGTTTGCTCGACACTTGTTTCCCTGACAGCCCCTGGACTTTCTTTTTCAGGCACAAGATGGCCCCCAAAAAGAACTGGTTTGTGATGGACAGGCAGAGGATGCAGTTCTTGAGGGACATGAGGTTCTTCCGAGTCATCCTCCTGTTGCTCCTGGTGGCTCTTGGCATTTACTCTGTGACCTCGATGCCAGGGTGGACAATGCCAGGTTTGTTTCTCAGGCCTCAGCTCCTTCAGCAAGGGGGTGGGTATTATTTAAGCCCCGGCAAATGGGTTTGTTCCATTTTTCATTAAAGATACACTGGGATGGGAGACTCTGAAATAGCCTGATTTTCTGTAATTTACACTGGAGCAGTGGAGATGAAGGAAGATGTTCAAGCTGGACGTGTCTCCTGGCGCCATGATGTTGACATCAGGAGCTGGAGGAGCAGTTGGGGCTTTCGAAACGTAACATTCTATACTGGCCGGCAACCGCCTTTGTTGACTCGGGTGGCTGCAGGAGGCACCAGCTACTTCATGCTGGTGCCTTTTGCTGACATTCGGCGTTGACAAAATGGGCGAAGTTGGGAAAAACTGCCCTTTCCAGCGTTCCCCAAATGCAGAGGTAAATGCTGTAGATCTTAGAGTGCTTTGGATCCTTGATTTCTTGATACAGCCGTGTTCACAGGGAGGTCTGTTATGTAAGCGTAGAAGCTGATATGTCTCTCTGGGTCATGGCCACATCTGTAGATGAAATATCAGGCATTAAGAGGGCCCAAACAAATCGCGGTAGTTTATGTAAAGGGCCATCGGAAGGGAACCTCCACGCAAATAAGAGGGAATAATTTAGCAGATGAGGAAGCTAAGAAAGCTGCGTTACTGGTAATAAAAGCAGTTGAACAGGACTCTGTACAAACTAAGCATGCTATGAGATTTACAAATCAGGAAAAGGAGAAATTGGAACAAATGGGAATAGTTGAACGGGAAGAGAAGTGGTGGCTACCTGATGAGAGGGAAATGCTCCCGAGAGGAGTAGCTTGGCGAGTTTTGAGAGAGTTTCATAGGCAAACCCATTGGGGAGTACAGGCTCTGGTAGATCAATTCGCTAATAAATATATGACCTTGGGGGTTTATGATCTAGCAAAAAGAATCGTTGGAGAATGTTTAACATGTCAAAGGATAAATAAACAGCGCCTTAGGGAAAGAGTCCCTGGGGGGAGGCAACTAGCCAAGAAACCATTCGAAAGGATTCAGGTAGACTTTACGGAGTTACCGAAGGTAGGCAGGTATAAGTATCTCCTAGTTTTGGTAGATCACCTAACTCACTTTGTTGAAGCCTTTCCGGTAGCTCGGGCCACTGCAAGGACAGTAGTGAAAATATTATTAGAGCATATCATACCTAGATATGGGATCATGTCAGTTATCGATTCGGACAGAGGGCCCCATTTTACTTCCAAAATAATTAGAGAAACGTTAGAAGCTCTGGGAACTAAATGGGAGTATCACACTCCTTGGCACCCCCAGAGTTCAGGGAAAGTTGAAAGGATGAACGGAGAAATTAAAAAGCACCTAACCAAACTAATGATAGAGACCAAAATGACCTGGGTAAAGTTCCTCCCCTTAGCCCTCTTGAACATAAGGACACAACCGAGGGCTGATACAGGACTTTCCTCCTTTGAGATGTTATATGGAATGCCCTATGATTTGGAGAAACCAATCGAACACCCTAAAGTGGAAGAAAAGATGTTACAAGATGTCCTGGTTTTGTTAAAAACAAGTTTCTCTTTCAGTGAATTTTGCCTGTCAGCTAAAGCCTTCATATTAACTGCATTTTCCTGGAGAACCAGACCCATGTTTTGGTAAACCTAGCAATGGAATGCAAACTTATTGATAAGCATGGATGGACATCTCGCGAGAGGGGCGACGAGAAACAAGTGACTAAGAAACTGACCAACTGTGTATAACATTCCATTCACGTGAATACTTCATATAAAAGTGGGAGACCACGAGGATCTCGTCCCTTTTTCCTTATGGCCGACCTTAGGAGAGGATCTTGCCAGTCGTCCCTGAGAACTGAGGCCTAGTGAGAGACTGAATCCAGCTCCAGTTGGCTGCAGAGTCTAATCCAGGACTTTGGGTGCCGGCTCTGCAGTTGCTGAGACTTTCAAGATTGGTTTTGTATATTTTGTATTATTTTCTCTATTCTTATTAGTAGCATTAGTAAAACATCTTTAATTTTTCCAACTCTCTTCTCTTTGTCCTTCTTTCCCTCCTGATCGCCTGTCCTGAGTGGAAGGGGGGGAGAGGGAGGGGCAAAGAGGGGGAAGTGGGGGGAGAGGAGGTTAACAATACATCTGCCAGGGTTTTATTGTCACCCCGCAATCTTAACCCTCGACACAAGAATATCTTATAGAACTCATGAAAAGGAGGCAGGAACTGTTAAAGCGAGGCCTGGTGGTTCAAAGACCACCTTTAGACATAGCAATACATAGTATTAAACTGGGAGATCAAGTGCTTGTAAAAACATGGAAGGAATCATCGTTAACCCCTCGCTGGGAGGGACCTTTCCTTGTTTTACTCACCACAGATACCGCAGTCCGCACCGCAGAAAGAGGATGGACACACGCTAGCCGAGTGAAAGGCCCTATCCTACATACAGACTGGGAAGTTGCCGGGAACCCGGACGAGTTAAAGTTGACCTTCAGGAGGAAACAGACACGTGACGTATAGCCGTAGATACTAAGCTTCTTATGGACAACTGTAAGGAATTGCAGAAGTCACATATCGCGTGTCCTGTATGCAAACAATGTAATCCTTGGGTATGTTGTGTGTGTAGCGGGTGCGGGATACAGCAGTGGGAAAAGTTTCCTTATGTTGAACGATGGTGTAATGAGTGTTTGGGAAAAACCATAAATACTGTGGAAATATTAAGAATTACTGGACGGGAAAATTGGCCTAGATACGGACATTATAGAAGAGATTGGTACAAAATTGTTCCACAGTTAGGAGAGGAACTTATAGTTAAGAACATAGAGTGCAGTAAAAATATTCAGTACTTTCTCTATGACCCGTAAGCCCAGACATTTGGGAAATAACCAAAAGGAAGTGTAAAGAAGCGCTTTGGTAAGAAAAGATACAGGAAGTGTTCCAAACCCTGCGAGGATTCGGGACAGTGGCCGAAACCTTGTATTCGAAAATAGCCCTATTAGGTTGAGTATTGGAAAGTGGGTTGTGGCAGAACAAGGAGAGAATTCAGGAGGCAGTCCCCTGAAGACTACAACTGCTGCCGAGAAGATAACTTACCCGGCTACTCTGAAGCAACAGAATAGGCCCAGGGTAAGGCAGAGGGGTATCCTTGTGGGGATTGGCAAGTGCCTCCGAAAACTTCTAAAATAAAGCAGCTCCGTTAAGCAGAACAACCCTCAACAAAATGAACCTCCACTGGCTGATTTTCAGCCAACTAGGGGCTGGGTCGCTCTCCCTAATCCTCCTTACCTTACCGGTAATAATAGCAGTAAATCAGGGGAGTTCCCACCAACCTTTTAAATGGACCCTCTATCGATGGGAGGACCAAACGATAATACAACAACAGACCACATCAGGGTCACCCTCTTTTACTCCAACCTTATGCCAATTAGTTCAGGTTGAGCCATGCCTTAACAAAATAGGGTTTTATATGTGCCCCAGCACAGGGCCCTCGTATTGTAATACCCCAGGACACTATTACTGCGCTTACTGGGGGTGTGAAACAATTGCCTCAAACTGGCCAATTCCTCCGGCAAATACTGATAAGTTTTTAAAGGTTGGATGGGGACCTGCAGGATGCATTCCCCCTACGGGAATCAGGAGCCGGTGCCACCGTCATGCTTGCAAGCAAAACGAGCAAGAGAAGGACGGCGACTGTGAATATATATTCCTTAACGTAACAGATCCTGAACATAGTGGGTGGCTTGTTGGAAAAACCTGGGGAATGCGGTATCATGAACCAGGTGATGGTAGGGGAGGCATGTTCATCATAAAGAAGGAAGAAGTTAAACTGACCCCTCGAGCGATAGGTCCCAATCCAGTAGTAAAATCCCCTCCTCCTCTGAGTAAGGAGACAAAGACAGTAGAGAAGGAGAATATAATAGTAAGAGAGGAAACTGTCACTGAAGCCTTGAAATCTCTGAATACTGAAGCTTCAGAATCTTTAAATCCTCTATGGGAAATTATCCAGGCTACTTATCAAACCCTAAACTATACTCAACCCAACCTAACCACTGTTTGCTGGTTGTGCTATAACGTTAATCCACCCTTTTATGAAGCTATAGGGGATAGTCGTCTGTATACCATAAGCAAGGAGTCTGCGCCTATTCAGTGTCTTTGGGAAAAGCAGAAAAGAGGGATAACTATGCAACATGTAACTGGGATAGGGACTTGTATAGGTAAAGTACCAAATTCCAAGAGGTCACTTTGTGGGAATATCATACCGAGCCTTAATGAGACCACAGGATATATTATTCCCCTGAATGGCACAAAATGGATATGTTCCAGGATGGGACTTACTCCATGTGTGTCTTTAAAGGTGTTTAACAGTTCCCGAGAGTATTGCATGTCAGTTACCATTATTCCAAAGATATTATATCATCCAGAAGATGTGATGTATGATATTTGGGATACAGGGCTCCATCGTACCAAGCGAGAACCCATTACGGCTATTACTATAGCCATGTTGCTAGGGTTAGGGGCAGCCGGAGCAGGAACAGGGATAGCTTCACTTGTTCAACAAAATCAAGGATTCAATTCCTTGAAGACTGCGATAGATGAGGACCTAGAGAGAATTGAAAACTCCATAACCGCCTTAGAGAGATCTCTAACCTCACTATCTGAAGTGGTGTTATAAAACAGGAGAGGGATGGATCTCCTTTTCTTACAGCAAGGGGGACTATGCGCAGCCCTGAAGGAAGAGTGTTGTTTTTATGCAGACCACACGGGGTAGTCCGAGACTCGATGGCAAAATTAAGGGAGAGACTGGAACAGAGAAAAAGGAAAAGAGAAGCTGCAAAATGGTGGTACGAGTCTTGGTTTACTCAGTCCCCGTGGCTAACTACATTGCTATCCACAATAGCTGGACCCTTGATAATATTATTACTTACCCTAACCTTTGGACCCTGTATCCTAAATCGACTTATTGGACTAGTTAAAAGCCGTGTAGAACAGGTACACCTTATGCTGCTACAGAAACATGGTACTGATGAAGAAGCCGAAATAACCTTACTAGCCTGAGAAGCGGTAACTCGATTTGATCAACAAATAAATGGGTAAAAGGAAAGGGGGGAATTGTAATAAGTAATGGTCAAAATTGTTATTGTTGAACAAATCGAGTAGAACTCAGTTATATTATGCATATTGTTGTAAGCAGTAACTGTGCTTGTACAAGTTTGATTATGTTTTGTAGAACTTTGTAGTGGCAGTTAAACCAAGGCCTGAATGCCTGGATAAGGCAGCAAGGTCAAATAGGACAAGCACCCCCCCAGTGACTCATCTTCTCAAGGCCAGAAAACCAGCGGTGTCCGGTTTCTCAAAAGGCAACATCTTCCACAGCAACATCTTCCACAGCAACATCTTCCACAGCAACTTCTTCCACCAATCCGAGAGCTGCTGGATGCCCGCGAACAGCATCAACCAATGCATGAACGCGTGTATAACTTATATAAGCACCCATGAAGAGTGGAGTGTGTGCCCGTTGGTGGAACCGAGTTTCCCCCGGTCACCCAGCGCTGTTTTGCCTAATTACTGCTTGCTTTAAATTCGCTTGCTTAATAAAATTAATTGATTGGCTCAAAAACTCGTCTTCATTTATAACAAACATCTCTAACTCTTAGAATTGTTTATTACACCAAACATGTAGTTTAGAACTGAAAGAGGGAAGAAAACCATCTACGGTCAGTCTGGTTTCATTCGAGGACATCAGGACAAGTTGAGTTCACATTCACCAGGAATCACAGCAGGTCCCACCCGTCCCTGCAGACCCCAACACCGCTCCTGTGCAGGGTCCCGAGGAGCAGGAAGCACAGAACAAGAAACCTCCCTTCCAAAGAAGGCCCACGGCTGCTCTTCCAACAAGCTGCATAAGCAGCAGCTGAGAACAACCCCTGCTGTAGCTGCACCCAGCTCTGCTGTCTGCAGAAGGAGACCAGCTCCTAAATGATCCCCAGCCCTACAGACACAGATCTTCCCCAGGGCAGGGATGAGGAAACACCAGAGTGCATGGACACCTGGTCATTCAGTTGAAGCTGCTGGGGAGAAGGACAGAGGACTAGAGAGAGACAAATGAGACAAGAGAGAAGACAGAGGAGCCCAGAGAGAAAGGAACACACAGGGAAAAGGATGGAGAGATGGAGAGATCAAGGCAAAAAGGGACAAGGAGCTGTGAAGAAACAGGGAGGAAGAAACAGCAGCGCTGAGGAGCAGGACAGAGGGATGGGGAGGGGGGAGGAGGAGAAGCAGGAAGGGGGCAGAGAAAGACAGGGAGGGGGATGTACAGATGGAGAGACAAAAAGAAAGTCTGAGAAATAAAGCAAAGTTTGGATCAAAATGAAGAGACTGGAAAAGAGAAACATGCAGCAATGAGCTGGAGGAAGAGGAAAAGAGGGCTGAGGAGCAGGAAAGAGGAAGAGAAGACAAAGAAAAGGCAGAGCCAGCTGGACAGGGGTGATATAGTGAGAAGGGATGGGGCTGGGAACAGGCAAGGAAGACAGAAAGAAAACCAGGACAGAAAGACATCAAGAAGGAAAAGGGGCAGTAATCTGGACAGAGATGGAGAAAGAAGCAGCAGGGAAAGGGAAGACAGGCAGAAAGACAGAAAGGGAGCAGGAGAGAGAAAGAACAATAAGGGTTGGGGGCAGGACAGAGATTGGGGAAAAAATCCTGGCGTGGGCAGCAAGATGGAGAGGGAATAAAAAAGAAGAGGGGCAGGAATAGGCACAGGGAGCAGGACAGAGGGATACAGTGAGAAATGATGGGGCACGGAGCAGGACAGAGCAACAGACCAGAATGACGACAAAGAGAAACCAGGGATGGTGAGAACACAGAGGGGTGGAGACGGAGAGGGAGATACGAGAAACCCTGCACAGAGATTCAGAAGGGTGGAGGAATAGGGGAGGAAGCAGCAGAGGGACAGAGGGAGAAGAGATGAAGGGCACAGCAGGAAAGAGGTTTGGTGCCCGTGACCCCACGTTCCAGTGTCTGCTGTGCTTCCTGACCGCATGGGCCTCTTGTCCTGCCAAACTTCTGCTGCAAATCCTGCTGTAGGAAACAATCGCCTTGCCAAGAGAACAGCCCGGGCAGGATCTCTCAGCAAAGCGTATTTTATAAACCATTTGGCAAGACCAGGTGTTCTACCCAAAGACAGGCACAGGGAATAGGACAAAAAGCCCCCGCTTACATATCCACCGATCCAGCTGCACATCCCTCCCCTGCTCCCCATCGGCTGGTGCTGCAGGGTTACAGACCACCCACTGCTTGCCTCAGTCTACCTGTCTCATTCACCTAATTCTAACAACCCTCTAACCTTACTGATTTATTCAAAATATGGATTCCTGGCTCTTTGGTTACCCTTCCCCCTAGATTAACTTTTTAAATACAGTAATCAGTTTGGATTCCGGGATTATGTCAAATGGACTTTGTTTTACATTAAGGATTCGTAGGCTGATGTCTCTGAGTCCTTCCCCTGCTGGGGTCAGGTGCCAGATCAGTTCCAAAAACAACATCCCCCCTTCCAATGGCTCCTTACAACTCCACATTGAAACAGAAGAGACGGCAAGATGGGCACACACAACACACAGCTCCCAAAACCCACCACAGAGACTTCTCAGAATGGGGATTTCTCCAATTGCCTCAAAACCCACAGAGAAGCAAACATCCCATAAATGACACACACGAGGCCAACAAGAGTTTGTTTTTAATGGTGGCTTTGGCTTTTCTGCCCGCTGGTGCCCAGTGAGTGTTTCTGAGCACGATCCAGCCGTGGCACGCAGGTTCAGCTCTTCCTCCAGGGCCTGTGGGCAGGCGGGCCAGCCGGCAGAGCTGCCCGTGGCTCTGGAAGGGCTCTCTGAGCTCCTCCTGCCACAGGCAGCACTGGCTGCTGGTGCCCTTGGGGCAGCTTGGTCCCTGCTGGGGCAGCTTTGCTGCTTCCTGGACTCTTCCTCCTCCTCTTCCTCCTCTCCAGCATCACAGGCGTCAGATGCTGTGTCCTCCCTCATCCAGGCTGCAATCTGCCCCCGTCACCACCGACCGTTTTCCTCATCTGCATCTCCAGGGCACTGAAGCCTTCCTGCTCGTCCTCCTCCTCTGTGCTGAGGGGTCACAGTCCGTGATCTCCACAAACTGCCTGTGGAGATCATAGCGGCGCCGCGGGGATCTGCTCCGCTCCCTCTGCCTCAGCTGGGTCTGCTCCCGAGCAGCTCTGGGTGCGGAAGGACACCGGGAGCTGCTGTTGGAGGGCCCTGGAGCCGCATCATCCCTTAGGGCTTGGTCACACCGTGGAGGACTTGTTCTCCAGCTCTTCGTCCTCCTTGCTGAGCGATGCTGGTCTGTGATCTCCAGAAACCGGCTGCGGAGATCATAGTCCCGCCGCGGGGATCTGCTCCGATCTCTCCGCCTTGGCCGGGTTTGCCCCTGAGCAGCTCTGGTGGCTGGAAGAGACTGGGAGCTGCTGCTGGAGGGACACTGGAGGTGCTGGTGCAGGCTGGGAGCTGCTGGTGGAGGACACTGGAGGTGCTGGTGCAGGCTGGGCGCTGCCATCGGAGGGTCTTGGAGCTGCCTCGTCCCTGTGAGTGGGATCACAGCTCAGGGGACTGGTTCTCCCCCTCCTCCGGTCTGAGTGTTCATAGTCCGCAGTCTCCACAACCCAGCTGCGGAGATCCTTGCCCCAGTGCGGGGATCTGCTCCTGGGCCTCTCCCTGGCACTGTTCTCCTGGCAGGGGGCAGAAGGGCTGAATCCCCGCTCCTCTTTGCTGCTGTCCTCTCGTGCAGAGTGGAGCACACGGTCACAGGGGTGACAGCTCAGTGGGCACGCAGCTTTCCTTCTGAACACCAGCCTGAGAAAGCCGTGGAAGAAGTGACGCAAGCAGGAGCCCACGGAGGAGCTGCTGTTGATCCTGCCTGGCCAGATGGGGCACGGCCAGCCTGCAGCTGCCTCCTGCGCTCCTGCCCGGCTTTGCTGGCTGGTGATGGCTGGTGCGGATGAGCTGCTGTCCTCTGGAGAGTCCTCCATGCCCCCCACCATGTCCTGCAAAGAGACCTGTGAGAAGCTCCTGCCCTTTCCTCCTGACAGGACCCACCAGTGGGGAACCCCCAGAAGCTGTGAGGGGACAGCTAAGGGCCTCTCAAAGGCTCCTGGAGGCTGCAGAGGGGCCAAGGAGGACAAATGGGATGGATCCAGGTGGATGCTGGGAGTGGGAGCCATGCTGCAACTGTGCAGAAAGCTGCCGTGTGGGAGGGAAAAGAGAGCGCTGCCAAGATCCCCAAAAGAAACCCGCTGTCTGTCTGGTGCCCTGACCACCTCCCCACAGCCGCCTTAGTCCTATGGGGCAGATGCTGCGGTCCCACAGAACGCACCTGCTTGCTGCCGGCCGCCCACTGACTGAGGAGGGAACGGGCTTCTGGTGGTGCTGGTGAGGAAGAAGCCCTTTGTCCAACTTCCAAATCAGAGCACCTGGGGAAAAAAAGAGGGATCTCTGTTGAGGGCTGTTCTTGCAGCCTCCTCTGGGTTCCGGCATTTTCTTGGAACAGTTTATATGACAGGGAGAAGATGCAACTAAGACCACAAATGGGAAATGTGGTTGGGCTGAACAATGCAGGTGGTAATTGTCTGCTATGACAGAAACACTCAGGAGGATGAGAAGAAAAATAGCAAAGCCAGGAAAAGGAAATGTGTTCTGAACACAGTTTAAACTTGTGATTACCTGATGTAAAACAGTAAATAGGCTTGCTGCCTGAGGACTGTGTCACTGTCGCAAAGATTCACAGTCTCATCGTTCATGTGGTACCACAGTCCATCACTGGCCTGCAAAGAAAAGCGTCGATATCTGGAGATGAATGGCACGGCTTCTCCACAAAACACAGGCCAAAAACTGCCAAACCAGAAGTGTTCAAAACATATGCATTCCAGCCCCTGAGGAAACCTTCTCCCCTCAAATCCTTGGCTGTCAGTAACACGGCCAGGAAAGTCAGTTTTCCCCAGGATACATTTTTCCTTTGTTCAGAAGGAAGTCGCTTTTCACCTTTATGTAGCAGAAGTAGTGTCCTGCACGGCAGCTGTCACCTTCATGCACCAGGACGGCGTATAAGGAGTAGAGGAGCGGTTCTCCGGCTGCCTGAGACATGTACGGGCGAAGATCCAGGTACTGGGGATACTCCACAACCTACGGAGAGACCAGGAGGGCTCAGCAATGACCCTGGAACACTTCAGGACACAGCAATATGTCATGAGTTGGGTGGCAGGAAACTCATCTGGACCAAAGCAGCTCTGTGGGAGCAGAGGACACATTTGTCTTCCCACAGGAACTGTCCCCAGAAGGGAACATGAAAATCTCAACATGAGCAGCTTGCGACAGAGCGTCCAGCTTTGGGAAACCCGCTCCAGGAAGAGCACGTTGCACTCCAGTTGTGCACACACCTTGCTGATCTTGTCGCCGGTGAAAGCTTCAAACCTCTTCAGACACACCGTGAGAACCTTGGGCGCGCCATGGACTGTGAACCTCTTGGAGGCGGCAGTCATCTTGTCACACCTTGAAAGCCAGGACAGAGCCAAGGGCTGAAACACACCATTTTTTCCCCCAAAGGCCAGACAGCCTTTCCTGTCTCACACATCCCTGTGCTCTTTTAAGGCTATTCAGTACCATAATGCCATGTTAAAAACCTGCGTCTCATTACTGTGCCTTAATCCAATGTGAAAAGCTGACTTCTGCTCAATGACACCTTCGCACAGGATCCAGTATGAATACATCATCAATAATAGCCTTACTTGCTACATTTAAAGCAGTTTTCACCATCCAGGTGCTCAGGTTTCACAAAGTCTTCCAGAGCTGCGGTGACAGATGCGGCTGCCTGGAGGAGTGAGAAGGGAGAGCCCTGAGCTCTGGGAAATTCCCACACCCAAACACTTACGAGGAGTTTACGCAAAAAAAAAACCAGCTCGATGACGCTGAGGACACCCACTGTGAACCCGCAAGCAGCGCCCAGGAGGCAGAAAGAGGGTGTGATGCTGAACATCTCCCTCATTTCTCAGGGATTCCCAGGGTTCTCCACCTCTTTGTGGCACCGCACAGTTCAGCTACGATGGTATGGGTGTCACCAGTGATGGAAACAACACCCCCACGAGCCTGGGAGCCAGACGGGTGTTGAGGGAGGGCAAGGGAAGAAGGAGGAGGGTACGTCACAGTGCAGAGAGGGGCACGTGTGCCTGTCCAGCTGAAACCAGCACCGACAGGGAGACCACTGCCATGGCCTCTGCAGAACACAGTCCATTCCACCTCCTGCCCACCACCAACCTCTCTTGTCAGATACAGTCTTAAGCCAACTGTGTGGAATCTGGAAAGCTACAGGGGCCTTGGGACGTCTTGAAGCACAATTACAAACTCTCTTACTTTGATATCCAGAGGAACATCCAGGAAGGCCTCGTAGGAATCGGACACCGCTTGGCAGCTCCAGCATGTGACTGGAAGGCAGATGGAAATGCTCAGTGACAGGGGAAGTCGACTGACTGTGCCGGGTTACCCTCTTCACACCCACTGCACCAATCACACCATCGGCTGTTGTCGCAGGCAGACAGGAGGGCACAGACAATTCCAAGGAGAACAATAGCTGTGGAAAAGTACCTCTGGATCTCAGAAAGCCCCCAAAGATCTGATGGACGATGGTAGTTGCTTGAGAGGAGATGTCCAAGCTGCAAACCAACGGGAAGGTGGAGTTATCTCCTCCCAGAGTCTGGCTTTGTCTGAAAGCCCTGGGCATAGTTCTCCTTGAGGGGAGGACATCAAGGACTCCAAAGGGCTTGGGAACGCTGGAAACACAATTTGCTTGCGCTTACTCTCTGTTTCCTCTCAGACAAGCTCTCTGCATGGCATCCACGATGCAACGTAAGAACTCGTGGGCATCCTCCTGCCTGCCATGCTCGAAATGTTCTCCTATTTCTAAGAAAGAAGAAGTTACTATTTCTCTCCTACAAGAACGGCATCAATCATGTCACAGCACCTGCACTGACTCACCTCTGAGAACATCGACGACAGCCCAAGGCTCGATGGCACTGGCTGAGGAATGCAGGACCTGTTGAACGTGCTCTTCCATCCTGCACATCACGCAGAAGATTTTCCGGCGACCTGGAGAGGGAGGGAGGAATGGGAGAGGGAAGCTCCTGAGGTTTGCAAAATATCCACAGCGATGGGAAACGTAATTCAGGTCTTGCAGTTTAAGAATTCTCCATTCCTCCCAAGATGCCCAAGTCCCAACAAGCCCGGGACATTTTAATGCACAGAAAACTTTCTTCAGAGGGATGCTGAACTGACGGAAGCTTTCTGTGCAATAAGCAAAGGAGTTTAACTTGCAGGAACAGGGACCAAGAGCCTGGGATAGAAAGAGGTGCCTTTCTGAAGATGAACACATCCAGATACAACAAGCTGCTTCTAGGCTTGAGTGTTCAGAGAACACCAACTCAGGGAGCTGACAAAGAAGGGCCACTTTTCTCCTAGATCGGCTTCCAGATTCTGGGAGCCCTTGGGCCCTGCTCAACAGATGTACAAGGAATGTTCCCAAAAGTACTCACAGGCCCGGCTGTGCTCCCTAGAGAGCAGGTAGTTGGCCAGAGGCGGGGTGTAGGTCAGGCACTGCAGGACGGAGTTGAGGAAGCACGTGTTGTCCAGGTTGTGCAGTCCCGCTCCAGCTCTCTGGCTGTGCTGCCAGGCCATGCAAATCTTCTCTGGGGGAAAGAGGATCCTCTGCGGCGGAGCCATTCCCGCAGCAACGACTGCCAAGAAACCACATTGGAAGAGAGATGAGTCCATGTTCTTGCACAGAAGCAGATTTAAAAGTTGAGTTCTGTACAGGAGCACCCAGGAAAACAAGCTCTAACCTCCCACACAGAAAAACTGGGGGAAGCCTAACACTGCTCTTGAAAGTTCCTGGTCAAGGAGCAGTTTTGGAAAACAGCGTGTTCCCCTGCTCACTTTGCCAAAAGTGCAACAACTCCACACTCTGACTTCTGTGCCCTGAGCAACCTTCCTTTCCCTCTGGAGTCTTGACCTGGATCATCCCCCGGCACAGTCTCCCCGTGCGTGTCAGGGCTGCAGGGTGCCCGGCAGACGGGCTGCGATGCTGGAGCCAGGCAGGACGGGGAAAGCGCCCAGTGCAGCGGGTGAGGAACTCGCTTCAGACGGGCAGGAAAGGTCCCCGTCCCACAGCACGGCTGCCTCCTGCCCGCCCAGCTGCCTCTCGCTGCCCCTGCCCTGCAGCAGGAGCTGGGTCCCCTCTGCCCGCAGAGGCTGTGCTGGGGCCGGCTCCCAGCTCGGAGCAGCCCTGGGCTTCAGGCAGCATCATGGCCAACACCTGTGGAACCCCCCTGCCAGCGTGCAGGGAAACGTGGTCCTGGTGTTGAGCAGGGAGCGCTCGCTGGCCCCCGCCCTGCCCAGACAATCAGGGCCCCTCACTCACCCATCTCCAGGTCCTGGGCCATGCACAGCTCCTGGGGCTCTGCTGGAGAGCTGCTCTCCTGGGGAGCCCTGTCCTCCTCCAGGGCCACCACGGGGCAGGTGAGGTGTTTGTCTGCCATCTCGTGGGTTTGGGGAAAGAGGTATGGGTGAGGAATTGGGAAGACTTGGTGAAACACCACGAGTCTGCCAAGGGCAGCCGGGAAAGACGTGGGCTGCACTTGGGGAGTCCTCAGCACAAGGCTGCCGGGGGCAGAGGGGAGTCTGCCAGGGGCAGCTAAAGTGAGGGTATGGTTGGACTCGATGATCTTAAAGGTTCGCTTCCAACCAAAAAGATTCTCTAAATCTCAAACTCAATGAAAGACGTGGGCTACGCTCGGGGGCTCTCGCCAGCTCCGTGCTCGCACCCTGTCTCGTCACCGTCCTGCCGGACAGTGTGGGCTGGGGCTGCAGCTGCGCTGAGCACAGGCAGGGCAGTGGGTGTCACAATGTGAGGTCACAAAGGGCCCCACTGTGACCCTGCGCCTGGGGAGCGAGGGGCAGCATGTCCCGTTGGGAGGAACAGGCCAGTTCAGCCCTGGGCACGTGGGTGCTCTCAGGTGTCTCCAGGTCCCCCTTTGCCCTCATGTCCCCTCGGGACTGCCCTGTTGCCCTGTGGTATGTTCCAGAGCCCCGTGTTCACCTGGCTGGCTGATCTGAACAGCAGTGAAGCTGCTCCTTTAGTGGGTTTGTAGAGATTTCTAGGGAATTCCAAGGCAGAGGGGATGGGCTTTGTGTGCTGTCTCACCGCTTACAGAAGCTCTCAGTGGCTTGAGGATAAACTGACCATATAACCAAGTGACAAACTGTTGGAGCGGGCAGAGCACAAAAGGAGGAATCCAGGTGGTGGGGGGTGAAAAAGGTGGAAAGGCTGAGGTACTAAATGCCTTCTTCACCTCAGTCTTTAACAGTCAGAACAGTTGTGCTCCAGGTACCTGGCCCCTGGAAGCAGAAGACAGACATGGGGAGCAGAGTGAAGCCCCAATGATCCAAGGGGAAATGGTTGGCAACCTGCTACACCACTTGGAAACCCACAAGTCTGTGGGGCCAGATGGGATACACCCAAGGATTCTGAGGGAACTGGCAGAGGGGATCACTGAGCCACTTTCTATTATTTACCTGCAGGAGGACAAGAGACAGAGAGAATATCGCTGCTTTCCCTTATTAAATTCATCAGTGGCCACACAGTGACTTTGTTTCTCGTTTAACTGTTCCTGCAGTAGTAACAGCTCATTATGGGGCCCTTGAATTGCCTTACAGGTCTGGGCTGAGTTTTGATCTGGACTGTTGCTGTGCTTGGAGGCTGCTGTCCTTGCAGATCAGATGAACTCACTCCTGCCACCCTGCCTGGCAGTTCATTCCATCCGTGTCACAGCTCTGTCTGCAGCACTGACAGCTCCAGCTCCCCCAGTCAGGTCCCTGGCTGAGGACATTGCCTCACATCTGGGCTGAGCCACCCCAGCTGTGGCACCAGCCCAGCTCTGACCTGCCACAAGAAACCTGGTACCAAGTGTCCAAGAGCCCACGTGTGCAAAGGCTTTGCTGCAGAGCACAGACATGACATGGCCAAATATTGCTGAATGTCTCTTTAGACCTGGGAGTATAAAACCAGAATAAAATTACTAAATCCATTCAACTGAAGATATTCCTCCTTCAGCTTGGAGAAATTAGATCCTTTGCTGTAACCTTCCTGGTGTCCTGTCTAATGATGGGACAAGAAGAGATGATTTTCATACCAGTTTATTTTCTAAGAGGAAGAATATAATGCTGGCAAGAAGTGTCTGTGCAGAGGAGAGAGAATCAACATCACTGATTACTTGAAGCTGTTTGAAAGATTGTGTCCCCGGAGCCCCAGGGACACCTGGAGGGAGCCCAGAGGGGACAGAGAAAGGGATATCATGGGCTGCTCCTGTGCTGCTGAGCTGGGCTGGGCTCCTGGGACACAGGGAGCTCATGGCAGCAGCAGCGCTGCAGAGAGACAGCTCTGCCCAGGAGCAGCTCCTCTGCACACGCAGCAGGGCTGAGGGCTCTGCCTGCAGCACCGAGGGCACAGGAGACAGGCACAGAGAGGTTAAAGACAACATGGGGTGGAGGATGCTGAGAGATCACTGGGAGACAAATCTTCACAGCCCTGAAAAGAGTAAGTCTCTGGCCATAGCCCAATTCAGCTGCAGTTCCTGGAGAGATGCTAAAGCTGGAACATTCCACAAGCTGTGACATCTGTCAGGAGGGACGTTGCAGTTTCTCCAGTGTAGAGAAAACATGTTATATAGAGGTGAGTTTCTCTGCTGCACCTTCAGAGGGACATTTCTAATGGGCTCTTTCAAGGAGAAGGTAAAGGAAGGGGTTACAGTAAAGCTAAGGAGCTTTCCCAAGTCCTTATTTTCAATTTCTTTCTCTTGGGGAATTTGAGAGGAGAAATGGAAGAGTAGCTCTCATACTTGAACAAATCACTGAGACCACTCAGCTGTAACTTCAAGCAGTTAGTAGGTCTGATAGGAGTCTCCTGATGAGCCTTCATCCACTCCTCTGCCCATGGACAGATGCAGCATCGCCTTTGCTGGACCCAGCAGGATCACCCACCTGTCTTTGTTTTCAACCTGCAAACAGGAAGATGCTCCCAAGCAGTGCCCTGCAAACAGGCAGGTGTCTGTAGGGCCAGGGTGAGGGCACAGAGTTTGGGATGGGGTCTGTGAGCACTGACAGGGAAAAGACATGGGACAGGGAATCACCTCCCAGGAGGAAAATCTCCTGGAAGCAGGGACATGATCTGGGAAGGAGGAGAAAAACCAGAGCTCTTGTGGGAGGGAGGATGTAGAAATCTCTGATTGATCCCCTGCAGTGCAGATGCCTCCTCTGAGCAGCCCCCTGGCCTCCTCTCCCACCCAGCAAAGCCTCTGCCCTCAGGGCCGGGGGCTCCAAGGCATGAAGCAGCTCCTGTGCAGCCAGAGCTCCAGTTCCTCTGCAGAGCACAGGGGCTGAGAGCAGCTGCCCGGCAGTGTTGGTGTCTGGGAGGTGGCTGCACAGCTGGGGAAGGGTGACGCTGTCTGAGTGCCCGGCTGCCTCTGCCCTGGCCTCTCTCACACCCACCCTCACCGCATTTTCCTTCTTGCTCCCCTGCTCTGGGTCACTGCTGTTGGGATCTTGTTCTTGCTGTCAGGCTCTCTGGGGATGGCAGTTTCAGCTGCAGAGTCACAGCCTGATCTTGTGGGTCCTTTCCTGCAGATGTGTCCATGGGCACACATATCCCAGCTTTGCTCTGACCTGTGGGGTGTGGGCAATGAAGTCTGTGAGGCTGGACAGCAAACTGAGACTCCCTGAATCAAATGCTATCAGGACACTTTGCTATCTCCTTGAGGTTTCCTTCCAAGCTGTGAGTTTCCCTCCAGGATACAAACCTGTCCTACAACATCTTCGTATTATCTCAATACCCAGTGGAGAACCACAGAGATCCTACAAGAAAGAAAATATTGCTGGGTTTGTGAAATGAGCCATGTGTGTCCTGGGCTAAACGTGGGGTGCTGAGACCTTAGAAAACAGTGAGATGTGTAGTGGTCTGAGGTGGATATGTGTACCCTGGCCCAATAAAGTGAACTATGCTCTATCACTCACATTGAGTCGTCTCAGCTTGTTCCTCCACCGCTCGTAAGCTTTGTTTTGGAAGACATCGGATTTGGGATGGTAAGGAAGCTGTAACTACTCCCGGGCCGGGAGGGGGGGCGGGGCCCGGTGGCGGGCGCGGACGGGATTGGCTCCTGTGCGGGATGGGCGGGGCCACGCTGCAGAAGCGTGTGGGCCGAGGAGCGCTGAGGGACCTCAGGGAGGAGATGGCGTCGGGGAGGCTGCAGTGGGCAATGCTGAGGTAGCTCAGGACGGGATGGCACTAAGGTGTGGTTTCAAAGGGAAATGCTGAGGTACCTTGAGGAATGGGTGCTGGGCTGGGAACTGTGAACACATCAGATTGGTTAAGAGAGTGTTCATGACAGAAATTTGTGCAGTAAAGTATTCCAGCAAAGAGAGGGAGAAGAGCAAAACAGATCAGGCCTCCTAGGACGCCTGCAGGTTTGGGGACAGGGATGACGAGGTTGTTAATCTGGTCCTAACTGTTTCTTTCTCTGTCCCTCTCTTGCAGCACCTGACTGAACGGAGGAGCAAGTGGACGGGAAGTTCCTGCGCCACACACAGATCACATTTATTACTCTCGCCCTCAGAGACCCGGAGATCCAAACCGTTCGCATCGTGCCTTGGAGCAGCCTGTGCTCATGCGCTTCTCCCGGGGAGAAGGCAGAATGGCAGTGACTGGCCACGTTAAGCCACAGGGTGCACACTCTGCAGCTGTCAAGCCCAGCTCTGCGTTAGCTCACACCTGCGATTTTGCGCCGCACACGCAAATTTGAGTTGTCGCTGGTTGTTGCAGCGTTTGGCTTTGGTGTGGACAGCGTGTGTTTGTCAGCAGTTGGTGTAGGTGGAATCTTGAGGAGACAGCGATATTTCCGTGCCAGAACTGGTTGGTGTTTGCATGGTATTGTGCCGGTTGTTCCCGCAGGCGATCAGTGCTGGAGTATTATTGCAGGATGAGGGAATTTTGGAGGCTTGTCTGTGAGATGCACTAGAGGCAGCAGTTGAAAGCGAAAGGCTGAGATTTGGAGAGTTTGTCGGTGGGTTTTGGGCGGTTGTCAGTTGAATAGTTGGCTGTTTGCAGGTGAGGTGTAGGCAGAGGGTGAAGCTGACTTTGCCTGGGCGGCGCAACTGGCTGGGTGTGCAGAGCTGAGGAGAGCGGGCTGCTGCGGGGGACCCTAAAGCTGGAGAACCAGCCGGCAGCTGCAGACGCTCCCGCTGCCGGGCAGGGCCGTGCAGGCCAGTGCCCTGGGGCACAGCAACGTGACCCTCCGCACGTACCAAAGAGCAGGTGAGGACCGTGGGCATTTGTACTGAGCTGTGACATCTCTAACCCGTGACATTGGGGTCCAGCAAGTACCAAAGAGCAGGTGAGGACCGTGGGCATTTGTACTGAGCTGTGACATCTCTGACCTGTGACATTGGGGTCCAGCCTGAGCAGGACACTTGCGGAAGCTGTGCTGCAGCGGAGGGCAGAGCTGAGGGGAAGGGCTGTGCGAGGGGCTGGTGCCAAGGCAAGGTGGGCTCGCTGTGGGGTGTGGGGAGGTGTCAGCCCCGGACTCAGCCCCTGTCTGACTGTAGTGCCCTTGGGCTGGTGTAGCTCAGTCCTCCGTGTGTTTCTCTTCAGGTGGAGCAGCGTGCAAAGGAAAAGCAAGGAAGGAGGTGAACCTGTGAGGAACAGTGATGGGTAAAGAGGGCTGGAGCGCACCTGCCAGTCAAGAGGGATCAAGAAAGAAGACACCGGTGTTGGAACCGCAGGTCAGGAGAGCTCAAGGAGGGAGAAAGGTGACTGTGGCCGTATGGGTTTTTCTAGCTCACACACCAATGAAAACAGTTTGGATAATAAAAGAATTGTATGCAAAACCAATAATTAAAGGCAGAGAATGTTTATATGCTATGTATGGGATAGACCTGAAGGTATATTTCTTCCTACAATGAAGGAGAATTTGCAATGCTAATTAACTGAAGATATGAATTTCCAGATCGCATTGGCAACATACGCAGGGAACATATCAGTTTATTACCCTCAGCATAAACTGTGGGCTGAAATTGGTAATTTACCATTGTACAGCAACTGCTGCTGTCAGCAACGACCAGTAAGCGACAAGACTGTATTTACTGATGCCTCTGGTCGCTCACGTAA
This sequence comes from Streptopelia turtur, assembly GCA_901699155.2. Taxonomy (NCBI): domain Eukaryota; kingdom Metazoa; phylum Chordata; class Aves; order Columbiformes; family Columbidae; genus Streptopelia; species Streptopelia turtur. The sequence goes on from CABFKC020000005.1 coordinate 206,023, forward strand.
AGTTGTAATGACGTGGCTAAACTCAGATACCAGTGCTGCAAACACAAGGTAGAAAAAGAGACCAAGGGTCAAACAAGTTCTTGAGCTGACAGCTGTTGGGATTGCTTTGAGGTGTTCTGTAACAAACCTTTGAATGTTGTAACTGGCTCATATTATGCAGCTGGCATACTTAACTGCCTGGAAGCTTCTTTTCTTAAGGAAGAGGATAATCCTCTTTTGATGGCTGAATTGAGAATGCTATGGTTTCTAATAAGTCATAGACATCATGGTTATTATGCAATGCACACCCGCTCTCGCACTGCCCTTCCAGGACCACTTGCGAAGGCAATAGGAGGGATGATGCACAAGCTGTGCCGCTCACTGTGCCTAAAGCCTTGGAGCAAGCTAAATGATCACATAAATTCTTTCACCAGAGTGCAAAGGCGTTCAAACGACAATTTCAAATTACAACGGATGAGGCCAGGAGCGTTCTTTTGTCCTGCCCTGATTGCCAACAGTTGGCACCCGTGCCATCCACAGAGGGTGTTAATCCAGGACGGATTAGTGCCAATGAAGTACGGCCAGCAGATGTAACGCATTGTTCTGAATTGGGTATATACGTACGTGTTTCTGTAGACGCTCATTCCAGATTTCTCGTTGGTGCTGCACGCGCTGGTGAAAGAGCACGAGACGTCTGTAACATTGGTTGACATGTTTTGCTGTTGGAGGAGTTCCACAATATGTAAAACCAGAGGAAAGCGGAATGCACGCTCAATTAGAGGAGCGATCCCCCAGCGCGCTGTAATAAAAGTGCCTGCTTTTTAACACTTTCAAAACAGTGTTAAAGTCTGTTTGCCAACTTTTCGGTATCGTTTTCTGGCGACGAGGATGGGATAATCTGCCTGACCTCCCGTGGATCCCAGGATCTCTGGGACCTTGTGCCAGCACTGGGGAATTCCTGGAAGGGACCACAGATCCTCGGACCAGCTCGGGATGCGGGTAAAACCCCATCAGTGAGATAAGGCACTTTCATTGTCTGGTTGGGTTGGCACGCTGCCTGCGCGAGACGTGGGCGACACCAGCGCGTTGGGTCTGCGTATTCGCATCTGCGCATTTTGTAAACTGGGTAACTTAAAAAAAGAAAGAAATAAAAAATTAAAGAGAAAAGTGAGAAAACAATAAATAAAAGAGAAAAACGAGGGAACAGTAATTTGATAAAGGTACCATTAGTGATTTTGCTGTGTGTGCCTTAGCAATTGTATAATTGTTTGTGTCTTTAGTGGCTTGTTGTTGTTACTTGTGTCTTGGGTGATTTTATAGTCCAGTACTTACGGTTCACCAATTGTCTGTTATTGTGATTGTGAAGTAGGTAGTGGACAATCGGCAGGAGGATTCGGGAGAAATCCTCCCCAGGCTGTATTTTCTGACATTGGAAAAGGATCGTTTGCTGTTCAACAGGGAGTCAACCAGGAGAATCTGATTGAATATTGTAATTAATGGCGGCCACTGTAAATAATATTAATATGCTGCGCAGGTCTAGGTGGGTATACTTTGAGATGTATAGTATAGTAATGCGCTACATGTAATATATAGTAAGATATATATTTTAAATCATATATTGCCTATTACATAAGGCATATTACACAATACATAGTGTTACTTATGCATTGTATTTATCCCCTTCAGATCCATTTGTTTTGAAAAAGGATAATCGGGGAAAGAAATGGAAACCAGTAAGAGGTTTGTTGAAGAACAGCTATTGGTGTAGAATACACAGAGAACATGAGATCAAAATTGTCCCTCGGTCAGTCCAGGGTGGGATCCTGATATCCTTATATCGGGGGATAGGCTGCATTGGTATGGACAGTGCATTTTATACGGGATTAGACACGCTGTGCCTAAAGCTGTAAATATGCCAAAACCTTCTGAGATTAAACAGGATCGTGAGGAGTCTCCCACTGAGTTTTTACACCGTCTTAAACCGACAGCTCAATAATATATTAATATAGGTCCTGACTTGGAGAACAGAGAATGAGAATTCTTAGTTGACTGGGAGCTCATTATTCTGTGTTAAACACTATGCAGGGAATATTAAGTAGCGATTCTGTACCAGTTATGGGTGCCACAAAAATTGCAAAACACGGCCCTTTAACCCGCTGCTTAGAATGTTTGTATGTGGAGTCTGGTACTTATTGATTGTATACCATGTGTCTTATCTCGTGTACAATGAATGATTGAAAAAAGCTTTAATGGTGCAGTGGCTGTGCAGTTACACGCTGCTATGGCTGCAATTGTTAAACAAAGAAGGTGGAGATGTGGCAGGGTTGTGACATCAGGCCTGTGAGAAACTGCAAGAGTCACAGCATGAGAACAAGCGCTGGTGGAATAACACAAGCAGCAAGGACTGTGTGGGACATGAACCATCAGGGACAGAGGGATTGATATGGAATTGGTACATCAGGGACAGAGGGACTGATACGGGATTGATACGGGGTTGGTACATCAGGGACAGAGGGACTGATACAGGATTGGTACATCAGGGACAGAGGGATTGATATGGAATTGGTACATCAGGGACAGAGGGATTGATACCCGATTGGTACATCGAGGACAGAGGTATGCGATGTTTCAAATGCAAAACTGAGTTTGTATTAAACGTCTCTCTACATCTTAAACAGAGTCTGTGCCTCATTTGCTACACCCCTTTATCTGTTTCCCAAATTAAAATTTAGACTGTATTTACCGTTGTAAAAACAAAGCTTTCCGCCCCTTAATTTTTGTCACGTATTGTAATTAGAATTAATAGAGATATTGGAGCCCGTCCTAGCTAAACTGGAAAAAAGACAGCAGCCATGTGTATTTTTAAGTAAAGATTAAATCAAATCTGCTAGCTCATTATCTTTAAGTGTTTTACTGTGCTCACCTCCCTCCCAAGGTTTTGTGTCTGTTGTATCAAGGCCTGACACCCACGGCCACAGTGGATGAATCACCGTGGGCACAACGCCAGGAACCCGCCTGTTCGTGTCCAGGATATCCACTCCAGCAGACAGCTTTTAGTAAAAGAGCACATCATGGAACTGAAAAAACATCTAATTGTGTTTATGCACATTCACTGCTCTTTTTTCTGCTTTATACCCGTTGTAGCTTTTCAAAATTAAACAGTCTGAAAAGGATTTTTGTTTTGGCTCTGCACACGGAGCCTGATTTTCCTTCTCTAGGGCCTTTCACCCGGTTCACCACACTCGTGTGATCATTGCGCTGCACGTGGGCAAAATCAGCTGTGCCCTGTGTTTCTCCTGTAAAATAGTAAGAACGCTAATATAGTCATGCCAGGAACTGCCTTCACAGTGAATATTTGAAGGAACCACTGCTAATATATTTTTAATTGATACTTGCATTATGGATTAGATGCAACAAAAATCCATACTTTCATTTATCCTTTGTAATACAAGAGATGGTTGAACTTTTCTATAGCAGATTCAATCACTTGTTGTAAAGCAATGAAATAAATAACTTAGGCTTTTTGTATGGATAAACAACGTTTAATCCAATTCCTTAATTGTATTCCTTAAACACTTGTTTGTTAGAGCATAAGCAAAACAGCGCTGGGTGCGCGGGGGATTTGCTCCGCCCAACACGCACACCTTTAAACAGTAAGAGGTGTGCTTAAATACAGTAAGGTGTTACATATTCATAATGACCCCAGGAACACCTGTACATATTCATAACCTTTCCTGCTTCTTATTAAAATGAGTTTCAGAGAACCATTTCCATAGTCTCCTCCTTGACCCGCCCCTGTTGCACCTGCTCAGTGTCACTTGGTGGCTTTGAGGAGGGGTCTCTATGGGACTCTATGGGTCTCTATGGGACTCTATGGTCTCTGTGCTCTCTATGGGTCTTTATTGGACTCTACAGATCTCTATGGGTCTCTATGGGACTCTATGGTCTCTGTGGTCTCTACGGGTCTTTATTGGACTCTGTGGTCTCTGTGGGTCTCTCTGGGTCACTATGGTCTCTATGGTCTCTATGGGTCTCCCAAGCTGCCAAGTCGGCCGAAACCAGACTGGCCCCCCTTTTGCTGTAAATCTTGGCTGTCTTGTCTCCCCAAGGTTACAGCTGGTGCTGTAAAACTTCTGATCTCGGCACACGATGAGGTTCTGTTTTTTCTTAACACAACTGGTTACATACAGCTCTAAACTAGATATTCATGTGCCTTCAAGTGTTAGTTCGTTAGTAGGCCCTTATTACGTGGTTGGTTAACCCTGAAAATGTTAGCTCCCTCTATCAATATAACCTCATAAACAAGTTTCAGAACTTTTTACATAGAACTTACCCACCTTTTCCTTTTTCAGGTTCAGAGCCCGAGCCTCATTTGGTTATATCTGTAAACATGAAACATGTCAGCATGAATCACAACTGCATTTCTCACAGACAGAAGTGCCTGAACTCCACAGCTTGCCTGGCAGTGCAGAGAGCAGGAACCGTGGTGAGTCCTGGGCCCTTGGGGACATTTCACCCTGTTTTGTGTCCCAGTCCCTCCCTGCTCCCTCCTCTTTCCTACTGTGTCCTTCTTCCTCTTCATCTCTTCTCTCTCTGTCCCTCTGCTGCTTCCTCCCCTATTCCTCCACCCTTCTGAATCTCTGTGCAGGGTTTCTCGTATCTCCCTCTCCGTCTCCATCCCTCTGCGTTCTCATCATCCCTGGTTTCTCTTTGTCGTCATTCTTGCCTGTTGCTCTGTCCTGCTCCGTGCCCCATCATTTCTCACTGTATCCCTCTGTCCTGCTCCCTGTGCCTATTCCTGCCCCTCTTCTTTTTTACTCCCTCTCCATCTTGCTGCCCACCCCAGGATTTTTTCCCAATCTCTATCCTGACCCCAACCCTTATTGTTCTTTCTCTCTCCTGCTCCCTCTCTGTCTTTCTGCCTGTCTTCCCTTTCCCTGCTGCTTCTTTCTCCATCTCTGTCCAGATTACTGCCCCATCCCCTCTCACTATATCTCCCCTGTCCAGCTGGCTCTGCCTTTTCTTTGTTTTCTCTTCCTCTTTCCTGCTCCTCAGCCCTCTTTTCCTCTTCCTCCAGCTCATTGCTGCATGTTTCCCCTTTCCAGTCTCTTCATTTTGATCTGAACTTTGCTTTGTTTCTCAGTCCCTTTGTTCTGTTCCCTGCCTTTCTTTTTGTCTCTCCATCTGTACATCCCCCTCCCTGTCTTTCTCTACCCCCTTCCTGCTTCTCCTCCTCCCCCATCCCCATCCCTCTGTCCTGCTCCTCAGCCCTGCTGTTTCTTCCTCCCTGTCTCATCAGCTCCTTGTTCCTTTCTGCCTTGATCTCTCCATCTCTCCATCCTTTCCCCTGTGTGTTTCTTTCTCTCTCAGCTCCTCTGTCTTCTCTCTTGTCTCATTTGTCTCTTTCTAGTCCTCTGTCCTTCTCCCCAGCAGCTTCAACTGAATGACCAGGTGTCCGTGCACTCTGGTGTTTCCTCATCCCTGCCCTGGGGAAGATCTGTGTCTGTAGGGCTGGGGATCATTTAGGAGCTGGTCTCCTTCTGCAGACAGCAGAGCTGGGTGCAGCTACAGCAGAGGTTGTTCTCGGCTGCTGCTCTGTGCAGCTTGGTTAAAGAGCCAGCTGGGGGCTTCTTTGGAAGGGAGGTTTCTTGTTCTGTGCTTCCTGCTCCTCGGGACCCTGCACAGGAGCGGTGTTGGGGTCTGCAGGGATGGGTGGGACCTGCTGTGGTTCCTGGTGAATGTGAACTGAACTTGTCCTGATGGCCTCGAATGAAACCAGACTGACTGTAGGTGGTTTTCTTCCCAGATCCCGTTCCAACCTCCATGCTCAGTGCTAAAGAACAAGAGACCTTGTGCTCTTTTCCAGACGTCAGTGGCTGCGAATCAGCTGAGAACATCCTGCCTTAGGAAACGGGCAGGTGGTCTGTGATCAGGGCTGTGGACTTGAATGGCTGTGCTTTCATGAACGTTTCCTGGTCTTGCCATTTCAAAGCCCTTCCTTCTCCTGGAAATTTAAGACGGAATTTCTTATTCTGAGGTTCAGATGGGAGTTGGACTTACTGTTGAACGGCTGATATAATGTGCTCCCTGAGGAGCACATCTTGCTGTTTTGTTGTTGTTTTCCAACACTGTCTGAACTTTGGTCAGCAAGAGGAAGAGTGCTGACAGAGTCTGTTATCTGAGAGTAACGTGTTCCTGTACCTTTCCCGTCATTCTGTGGTGAAGGATTCCTTCCTGTGCAGAGAGGACTGCGAGACCCGCTCCTGTCAGGTGGGACTTTGCCTCCAAACGTGGCGCAGCCTCTTCCATTGTGACATCAGCCACTGCCGTTGTGTCACAAAGCAGTGTCAGCGCTGAGGTCGGCACAGCAGGGTATAAGACCAGGGGTCTCCCTGCGCCTCGGTCACTCTCGATCTTGAGGGAACTGAGATCGCAGAGGTTCTGGCTCATTCCTGAGTGAGCAAGATGCTTGTTACCTGCACCTCAGCAGGTACCAAGGGACACACAGAGAAGGTTGAACGTCTGAACGGGTATGTTTGAAAACTCCTCCTCCCCTTTCCCCAGGTGTGTTTTCCACCTCGTCAGCTGGGGTGGGTGGAGGGTGGACAGGAGAGGAACACGAGGGCAGCCTGAGACCTGGGTCTGGAGCTGCTGGAAGGCAGCAGCCGCCTTTCAGTCTCTTCATGAACGCGAGGGCTGGGCCCAGAAAGCCTTTGATCTCTGCAGAATGAGGGACAGGTCCATTTTGGATGGGACAGAGAGAGTCCCAGGGGTGGCCCAGACACAGCCTGCCGCAGTAATTGTGAGAGCTCAGCTCCATCCTGTATTGTGCTCTGCAGGGTGGGTTCTGTCCCTGAGCCTGCTTGGTTTTCCTCTCCACGGGGACCAGAAGGACACCAGTGTGTCCTCTGTTGGCCGTGGGTCTGACTTGTGTTCCTGACAGAGGAGGTTTCCTTGGGAAACCTGGTCAGCTCCTCACCAGGGCTCTGCCTCAGGAAAGGGGCTCGAGATCCTCAGAGGGGTGCAAGGAGTTCTCTAGGAGAACAAAAGGGGTTGTTTATTCCTGATGAGTGTCGCTGTGAGCCTGTTGAGAGCCTCCTGGAACAGGCAGGAGGAATTTCCCCCTTGCAGAGCGGTGTGTGCTGCGTCTTGGCAGATCAGGCTCAGGGCAGCAGGGCCCAGACACCAGAGGGTTTCTTTGGCGCTTCCTTGGTTGCCCGTTGCTTGCCAGCACGCATTGACATTCAGCCACCCTCCCTCTTTCCAGTCTGCATTTGTCTGCAGTTCTGCCAAGAGCAGGGCCAGAGATAACCCGGATGCTAAAGAAACGCTGCGAGAGGGGAAACACACACCCCCCTGGCAGCTGTTGAACTGTAGGGGCACAGGCTGAACCTTCTCTTGAGAGGGTGGAGAACAGGAGCAGCACAAGTGTCCATCGGATGCTGGGCAGGAGAAACAGGCGTTCGTTATGTCCTTCTGTTTCCAGAGAATCCCTCTCCAGCCCCACAGATGTGAAATGTGGACACAAGTCCTGTTGCAACTCCTGCTCTTAGTCCGGACTCAATCTTGAGCCCTTTGTCCCTACGGAAACAATCTTTGCCGTGACAAATCCCCCACTGGTGCAGCTGGTGACACCTCCAGCAGTGACTGGAGCTGGTGCAGGACCAAGCCAATGCACACGGCAGCAACGCCAGGCTCAAGGGCTGCAGTCCCTGTTGTTGCTCTCCAGTCTGCTGCTCATCTGCACGGGAACCGCCAGCTTCACCAGCCTTTTCTTTATCTGCTCTGCAGGACAATGAAGGCACTGAAGGCATCGACCCTCGTGCTGCTACTTGGTCTATTCTCTTTCGGTGAGTCTCTGCAGATCTCCGACCTGAGGACGGTGCTTTAGGAAGTACTCGGGGCTCCATCCTGCCCTGTTCTGCTTCCCCCGCTGTGAGCAGAGGAGCTCAGCCAAGAGCAGAAAGTCCCCACAGAGCTGTGCCAGTCCCTGCTCCAGCGGGACGGGTGTGGGTGAGGAAGGGCTGAGTTGCCTTCCCCAGGAGGGCTGAGCCAGTTCTCTTCAGCCCAGGGAGAGGCCGTGGCTGAGCTCTCCTGCCCCAGGGGCTGAGAATCTTCTGCAGGACAAGGAGCACAGTCCAGGGCAGGGAACGTCCATCTATTGCAGAGCCCGTACGCCATGATGGCCACTGTCAAAGGCAGCAAGAGGAGAGACAACTATGGCACTTGGGAGAGACACAGAAATGGGAGCGGGCAGCCCGAGGCACAGCCCAGCCTTAGACCGAGTTCTAAGTTCTGATGTGTGTCTGACAGGTGTTTACCATGTGGGACGACTTGGCGCCTTAACCTGGAGCACCACAACAGAATTTGGAGACCTCAGCGAAGCCCTGTCCCTGCCCATTCAGCTCCGTAAGCTCCAGGAACAACTTTATCATCTGCGCTGGAGCACAAAGGATGTGGCTGAGCGGGCTCTGCAGGAAGCCGTGAAGCAGGCAAAGCTCACAGGCGTTACCGGACGGGTAAGGGCACAAGGCAGAAGGATCTGCTCAGGGGTTTTATCCTCCGTCTGCACATATCCTACTCCATTCCTGTCACAGCCAACAGGCTGGTGCTGCTGGAACAAGTGCTGCCATGGCCACGCTCCCTTTTCCTGTTGCTCCACACTTCCTTATGGGGAAGAGAGAGCGTGACGGGAATGACAGCTGTCTGAGTCGGACCTTCCTCTGCGCCCAGACCTCGAGTCCTCCTCAAGGGAGGGCTGGAAAGAAAGAATGGTCTCAGCAGTGCAGAGTTAAGCCAGGCCTATCTCATGCCCAGAAGGCTTGTCTGTCCGAGCTGCCTGGCCTGGGGCCTCTCCACAGGAACAGCCCCTTCCTGCAGCTCCAGCATTCAGAACACTGGAATGAGCAGCCCCCCCTTTCTGATCCTGACAATCAGAGCAGAGCAAACCTGGGAGGCTTCCAGGCAATGTGGGCATTCCCTCCATCTGAAACGGGCCTTGTCCCCGCTCACCTTGGCTGGCCTTGCAGGGGAGCTGCTTGCCCCGGTCCTTCTCCTTCCAACAGGCGCTCTCCTTTGTGTTCCTTCCCAGGCTGTGCACGAGATCATCAATCAAGCCCTGGAGAAGCTGGAAGAAATGCAGGTCCCGATGCCGGATTATGCCCTGAAATCAGCAGGTGCAGTGACATTGTACAAACAAACCAGTTCCAAAGCGCCTCCTGTCCAGATTGACAAGATGGGCATTGGAACGTGTCCAGGGGTAGGAGAGAAGGGGTGAGAAGTCACGGGTCACCTTGTGCCCTAAAAGTGCCCCCAGTGACAGAGCCTGTAACGGGCCAGACCCCATGGGAAGAACAGAAGGGCTGGTTCAGAGTCTTGTCTTTATCCACAGCTCCATACGAGTTTGATGACTCCCTGCTGTGTGTTCCAGAGGGGTCGTGCCAGTAAGAAAGAGGGGAACCCACTGCAGGGCGTGGATGACAACTGAGAAGCCTTTTCCAAGTCAACAGGGTAATATTCCTCCTGTCACTGCCTGATGGTCATGCTCATGTTTGAATTTCCAGGGGCTGTCATCATTCGTTCCAGGACTTCTCCATCCCTCCGGAATGCCAAAGCAAAAGTCTTCCTGTATTCGCTGCCAATAGTGGATTACATGAGGTCCCCTGAGCTTATTCTGGAGGTAGGAGCACCAAGAAGCAGTAGAACAAAGGTCTGGACAATGAACCACACACGCTGCTCAGAGTTGCCTTTCCCCTGTCTTTACTCCTCAAAGCTTCTTCTCCTGCCTCCTGCTCGCATGGAGCTGCTCTCCTCCTGTGTCTCCCTGCTGAGTGTTTCCTCTCCCAGAGTGCCCCAGGTTCTCTGCGGGAGCTTCTGCCAGGCCAGGCTGCTCCTGCAGTCTGTGTCTGCCCAGCCGCTGTGCAAACTGTCAGCACGGCACGGCAGGAGAATGGCAGAGGAGCCTGCAGAGCTCTGGGATGTGCTCTCAGTGAGCATCAGCGGTTGCTGAGAGCCTGCACTGCTGGAGGGCCCCACGTTGGTCTCTGAAGCCGTCCTGGCCCTGCTGCTGAGCTGCCTGCGCAGTCTGAAGAGCCGGCTGGTGCCAGTGGAAGGAGCTGGGAGTGGATGAGAGGGAGCGAGTGCTTCCCGTGGCAGGAACGGTTCACCCAGGGGGCCGGAGCTGCCCCCTGCTCTGGGCAGGGACCTTTCAGCCACACCGACCCTGGCTTCTTCTTGGTGAGGGCTCTGGATGGGGAGAGGCCGTTGAGCTTCTACAAGTAGCGCACCCAGCTCCCAGCTATCGAAGGGCTTCTCTGCTGAAAGGGCCTTGTGATACGTGATTTCCCGCAACTGCTGCTCTGTTCAGTACCCACAGGGTCCCACCTAAGGCCCTGGCTGTGGTTCAGAGCAAAGCTGATTGGCCAAATAAGTTCTTAATCCTCTGATGCTTATAGCAGGAGTGAGAGCCAGGGCAATGTTCTCCATGTCCATGTAGTTTCTTCTTGTCCTTTCAGCCAGAAAATCATCCTGGCAACTGCTGGCCCTTCCCAGGGAGTCAGGGACACGTGTTCATCAAGCTGTCAGTGCCAGTCGTTCCCAGAGCCGTCACCATGGCCCATGTCTCAGGGACAGCGTTCCATGGAGAAAGCATCTCCGGAGCTCCCAAGGACTTTGCTGTCTATGTAAGTGACTTCTCTAAAGTTGGGGCCAGGGGGTTGCACAGCATTGCTAAGCAGGGGGTGAAGATGGGTCAAAGATTCTGGTGGCCTGAAGCTTCCTCCTGTCTCTCAGAACAAACAGGCTCCCTGGTGTTGCTTCCTTCCCATTGTATTCCTCTTTTATTCAATGTACCACTCGAAGCTTCTGGGGCAAGATGCTGCTCCAGGAGCCACAGGGAAAAGGAGCTGGACAGTGCGTGGTCCTAAACCTTCTTGGCTTCCAGTCCCAGTGGCATTTGTGATCCTCAGGTCACCTCCCTCTCACTGGGAGCATCTGCTCCTTTTCTGACAGGCAGCCTGGACTCGTTGAGTGGGCAAGTGTGACGTGCTGCCCACCTGCAGCTTCTCGTCTTGTCCTTGTGCTCATGGTCCTTGGACTCCGTAGCTGAAATAACCCCGTACTTCACCGGCTGAAATTCAGTCTCCCATGGTGCACCAGACGCTGTTTTCTCCACCCATCTTTCTGTAGGGCTTCAAGGAAGAACACGAGGAGCAGGGAATGTTCCTGGGACAGTTCACTTTCCTGGCAGCGCTGAATCCCAGTCAGACCTTCCAGCTGAAGGTATGGGGACACAGAGGGAGAGAACTGCAGGAGAGGAGGAGAAATGCAGCTGGATGGGGAGAGGCTTCCCTGCCAAAGGGTACAGGCAGCCCTGTCCTTGAGCGAGTGCCACGCTGCCTTTCTTCTGCTTTAACTTCCTGGTGGCGGATGGCTGGACTGCCGTCTTCTCATTCATTTGGGGTTTAAACTTAGGACCACCACAGTTGAAGCTGGAATCAGCTTGACTGTGGACCCCAAGTGCACACAAGTGGCTGAGGCACCTGGTCGCTGCTTCTTCCTTTGCTGTTCTCATGGCCCAATGAGGGAACATCTGGACCACGACTGGTCAAAAGCCCCTGCGGGGCAGCAGGAAGGAAGCTGCTGATCAAGGCCATCGCTGCGGCACTTCTGACAGTGCTCACGGGCCAGAGAGGAAAAGGCGACTCATTTCTTCTTGTCCTTGCAGAACGAGCTCCCTGGGGTCGTGAATTACATCAGGCTGCAAGTGCTGAGCAACTGGGGCCACCCGGACTACACCTGCCTGTATCGGTTCAGGGTGCACGGTGATCCGCCCAGAGATGGGGGAGAGGTGCCAGTTCCATCTGTCAATAAATTCCATTAATGTTCACCCAGTCGAGTTCCCTTCTGCTTTGCCTGTGATGCTGCCTGGTCCTCCCTGAGCTCACTGGAGCTCCCTATCCTGCTCTAAACCCACCAGCTTATGGGAGACTTCAGGAGTACACAGCAAGGTTTTCCTAATTAAAAGAAACAGGAAAACTCTGTAACAAACCTGCAGAAAGCCTGACATGCACACACTTGCTGCGACACAGGAACATCAGCAAGGCCCTGCCTGGACACCAGAGATTGAATTAATGGACAGGTTTCCTGTGCAGGAAGCAACTAAGGATCGACTGAGTGGAACCATCTGTTGTTACCTGTTTTCACAAGAGGCAGATGCTGCTTCAGCTGCCATCTTTCAGTCTGTTGCCGATGAGAAAATGGAAGTGTGTGTTTTTGTAAGAAGGAAACCTTAATTGGAAAGTTGGTTCATGGACTTTTTTGCCTCTCTGGGCACCTATGGACTTAATAGCCCAGGAACCGTTACAGAGTGATTAGCAAAGCAACCCCAGGACACTTAAAGATCCCATACCCACACCAATCTGTCCTTCCTTTTGACCTGAGCTCCCCAAGCCCCAAGGCAGGAGCAGGCAGGGCCGTTGTGCTCTCGGGGCGCACCAGGGAGGAGAGAGCAGGACCAGTGCTTGGCAGCCAGGGCTGGGAACAGCAATTTGTGCTCTGAGCTGGGGCTTAGTCCATGTGCAAGCCCAGCACGGGTCCAGATACCAAACAGAGGGTGTCGGTTCATCCCCGGAGCCACACACATGGCACCTTCTTCCATCGCCTCCTCCGATGAGCTGTTTTGCAGCCCCTTCCAGCTCAGCCCAGCTCAGACACCTGCACTCTGACTCAGAGCTGCCTGGGGCTGGTGACCCTCGGGGCAGCAGCAGGAACCGCTCTGACCCTGGTTGTGGGGCTGTCCCTGGGCTGAGCCCTCGGGCCCAGGGCTGCTGAACTGGGCCCTGCTGGGGCCCAGGGTGCTGAGGTCGACAGGTCCCCATGGCCTGTCCGTGCTGGGAGACACCTGCTCCTGCAGCACCCCTGGTCCATCCTCATCCAGAAGTTAAAACTGAAGTTAATTCAGGTAGAGGCAGAGGGGAGATATAAGCAGGGGCTTTTAGTCTCTATAGGGACAGACAGAGGCTGCGGTGGGTCCTGGAGGAGCTGGGAAAGGTGCCTGGGAGCGGGGAGAGTATGGGGAGATGGGGACAGAGGTGCAGACAGAGCAAAGAGCCGGTGCTGGCACTGAGGACACTGCTGCTATGCAGGTGCTGCTGGGGTCACAGCCCCAGAGCAGTGACAGACATGAACGGGCCACTGGCTTGTGCTGGTCCCCAGTGGAGCAGAAATCCCCCTGCAGCCTCTGGAGCTCCACGCAGGAGCAGTGTCGCCACCACGACGGTCCTTTCTGCACCACTTGTTACACCCCATGGACGTCGGGCTCAGGTCCCACACGATCCAACACGTCCTCACCAACCACCGCTCCCCTTCCCGCCCTTTGGTGTCACACACAGACAGTTGCCCGCAGTCCATGGGCCGCCCCTGTGAAACGTCCATGAAATGTCACAACAGCCTGCTGAGCTCCTGGAGCCCGTGGCTTTGGGCTCCGTCTGTTCCGTGGCCACTCAGGACAGCACAGGTGTCTGTTCCGTGGGGTCACGGGCACCAAACCCAGCTGGGGTGGGAACCAAGAGGGTCCCCTCGTGTTCAGGCCCAAAGCGCCATCTGTAGCATCTGCCCATCCTTCTGAGTGCCCAGAGCCTCCTTCTTGGGGCCGAATCCTCATGTTTAGGGTCCCAACGTGTCTTTTATCACCTATGGCCTTTGTTTAGAGCCCACAATGTCATTTTCAGGTGAAGCTCGTTGCCTGGCAACAACCACCCAGAAGTCTATGGGGAGTCAGTGGACCCAGGACAGCCAATCACATTTGAGGAGGTGGGGCAAGTCAAGTGATTGATATGTAAGCAGCCAATCAAGCTTTGAGGCCTCCAGGAAAGTTGGCGAGAGTTGAACAAACTGGGCAGCGCTCAGGGCCGGGCTGTGCTGGCTGCACCAATCACATCTGGTGGGAGTGCAGCACATAGATGATTGACATGCAGACTGACCCATCACTTGATAGGAGGAGCCAATGGGAAATCCCAGACAGCCAACCAGAGGAAACAGGGCCTCAGGAAAGGCGGAAAATGTGGGGGGAGTAACCCCTCAGGCAGCCAATCAGAGAGAGTATCACTTCAGAGCAGGGTGGGCCCCAAAGCAGGGCAGAGTCACAGCCCAGGCAGCCAATCAGCTGCAGGATCAGCTCAGGGGAGGAGACTGACAGCCCTCCCGACCAATGATGTCACAGCCCAGGCTGAACTTTGCCGTGGCCACCCTGGAGCTGCCCCAAGGCTGAGCAGCCCCCGGCCCAGCCCTGGGGCCCTTTTTCCTCCCACTGCGGCCCTGGGGCTGTTGTTGCTGCCTCTGGCTCAGGTGTGCGTGGGCTGCTCTGGCCTTGTTCTCCTGGGCGGGGGAGGGGGCAGGGGGCACTTGCTGGAGAGGAGCTGCTGGGGCTGGAGCTGGAGAGAGCAGGAGAAGGGGAAGCAGCTGGAGGGTGAAGTGCAGGGATCCCCACAGCTGCTGCTCCAGCTGCACAGAGACAGCTGCCCCTCTGGGTGAGGGAGGTCCTGTGAGCAGCCTCAGCAGAGCAGATCACAAACGAGCACCGCAGGGTCTGTGTCAGTGAGGAAAATTACTGTACGGCCGTAGAGTGTGTGTGTGTGTGTGTGTGTGTGTGTGTGTCTGGGAAGCCTCGTGCGGTGAGAGCTGTTGGACACCCATGTGTTCCTTAGGTGGAGGATGGGCAAGAGACTGGAGCTACAGCAGAGGAAGGGAGGAAAGGACAGACAGACACAGACAGGAGGGCCTGAGCTCCACAATTTGCCTGGCCGTGCAGAGAGCTGGAGCTCTGGTGAGTCCTGGGCCCTTGGGGTCATGTCACCTCTTCTGTGTCCCCGTCCCTCCCTGCCCGCTCCCCTTTCCTCCTGCTTCCTCTCCCTCGTTCTGCCGCTCTTCCTATTTCCCGGCTGATTCTTCTTCCGTCTCTGTCCACATCCCTGTCCCTATTTCCCTCTTGCTGTTCATAGAGACATAGATGTCACAAATTCACACTCATAGTCACAGAGCCACAGCCACAGAGTCAAAGAGTCACAGTCATAGAGTCACAGTCACAGATGTCACAGTCACAGTCACAGATGTCACAGAGTTACAGTCACAGCCACAGGGTCAGAGTCCCAATCACAGAGTCAGAGTCATAGAGTCACAGAGTCAAAGAGTCACACTTAGAGTCACAGAGACACAGAGTCACAGTCACAGTCACCGACTAAAAGTCATAGAGTCACAGTCACAGAGTCATGGAGTCACAGAGACAGTCACAGAGTCAGAGAGTCACAGAGTCACAATCACAGAGTCAGTGTCACAGAGTCACAAATCACCGACTCACAGTCACAGAGTTGCAGAGTCAGAGTAGCAAAGTCACAGTCACCGAGTCAATAAGTCACCGAGTCCCAGAGTCACAGTCACAGAATCACAGTCACAGAGTCAGAGGCACAGTCCCAGAGTCCCAAAGACCCAGAGTCCGAGTCACAGACCCACAGGGTCACAGAGTCACAGTCTCAGAGTCACAGAGTCACAGAATCACCGAGTCACAGTCACAGAGTTCCAGAGTAACAGAATCACAGAGTTAGTGTCACAGAGTCACAGTCACAGGGTGACAGTCACAGAGTCACAATCACAGAGTCACAGTGACAGAATCATAGTCACAGAGTCACATTGTCACATAGTCACAGATGAACAGTCACAGAGTAACAGTCACAGATTCACACACACACAGTCACAGAGTCCCAGTCACATAGTGTTAGAGTCACAGTCACAATCGCAGAGTAACAGAGTCAGAGTCACAGACTCAAAGTCACGGGGTCAAAGTCACAGAGTCATAGTTATGGTAACAGAGTAACAGTCAGAGAGTCACAGAGACACAGAGTGACAGTCATAGTCACAGAGTCAGAGAGTCAGAGTCACAGACTCACAATCACAGATTCACCATCACAGAGTCAGAGTCACAGTCACATAGAGAATCTGAGAGTCAGAGAGTCACAGAGTCACAGTCACATAGAGAATCAGAGAGTCAGAGAGTCATAGAGTTACAGTCACAGAGTCACAGACTCAAAGTCACAGCGTTACAGTCTCAGTCACGGAATCATAGTCACAGAGTCACAGTCACAGGGTCAGAGTCACCGAGTCATAGTTATGGTCACAGAGTCACAGTCACAGAGTCACACATGTCACAGAGTCACAGTCACAGGTTCAGAGTCACAGTCACAGAGTCACAGTCACAGAGTCACAGAGTCACAATCACAGGGTCAGAGTCACAGAGTCATAGTTATGGTCACAGAGTCACAGTCACAGGTTCACATATGTCACAGAGTCACTGTCACAGTTTCAGAGTCACAGAGTCACAGTCACAGAGTCACAGAGTCACAATCACGGGGTCAGAATCACAGTGTCGTAGTTGTGGTCACAGAGTCACAGTCCCAGAGTCACAGATGACACAGAGTCATAGTTGTGGTCACAGAGTCACAATCACGGGATTAGAGTCACAGAGTCATATTTGTGGTCACAGAGTCACAGTCACAGATTCACATATGTCCCAGGTTCAGAGTCACAGAGTCATAGTCACAGAGTCACACATTTCACAGGTTCACAGTCACACGGTCAGAGTCACAGAGTCGCAGTCACAGAGTCAAAGATGACACATAGTCACAGATGTCACACAGTCACAGAGTCACAATCCCTGGGGTCAGATTCACAGAGTCATAGTTGTGGTCACAGAGTCACAGTCACAGAGTCACATATGTCACAGACTCACAGTCACAGTTTCAGAGTAACTGAGTCACAGTCACAGAGCCACAGACGACACAGATTCACAGATGTCACATAGTTACAGATTCACGGTCACAGGGTCAGAATCAGGGAGTCATAGTTATGGTCACAAAGTCACAGTCAGAGAGTCACAAATGTCACAGAGTCACAGTCACAGGTTCAGAGTCACAGACACAGAGTCACAGAGCCACAGTCACGGGGTCAGAGTCACAGAGTCACAATTATGGTCACAGAGTCACAGACACAGAGTCACATTCACAGAGTCACATATGTCACAGAGTCAAAGTCACAGATTCAGAGTTACAGAGTCACAGTTACAGAGTCACAGATGACACAGATGACACAGAGTCACGGTCACAGGGTCAGAGTCACAGAGTCATAGTTGTGGTCAAAGAGTCACAGTCACACAGTCAAAGTCACAGAGTCACAGATGACACAGAGTTACAGATGTCACAGAATCACAGAGTCACGGACATGGGGTCAGAGTGACAGAGTCATAGTTATGGTCAAAGAGTCACTTATGTCACCGAGTCACAGTCACAGGGTCAGAGTCACAGAGTCACAGTCTCAGAGTCACAGATGACACAGAGTCATAGAGTCACTATCACGGGGTTAGACTCACAGAGTCATAGTTGTGGTCACAGAGTCACAAAGAGTCAAAGTCTCAGTCCCAGTGTCCCAGTCACATAGCCCCAGAGCCCTAGAGTCCCCGATGTCACAGATTCACTGAGTCACAAAGTCATAGAGTCAAAGAGTCACAGTCACAGTGTCACAGATGACACAGAATCACACACGTCACAGAGACACATATGACACAGAGTCACAGCTGTCACAGGGTCACAGAGTCACAATCACGGGCTCAGATTCACAGTGTCATAGTTGTGGTCACAGAGTCACAATCACAGAGTCACAGTCACAGAGTCACATATGTCACAGATTCTCAGAGTCACAGATGTCGCAGAGTCACAGATGTCGCAGAGTCACAGTCACGGGGTTAGAGTCACAGAGTCATAGTTGTGGTCTCAGAGTCACAGCCACGGAGTCACATATGTCTCAGAGTCACAGTCACAGGATAAGAGTCACAGAGTCACAGTCACAGAGTCACAGAGTCACAGATGTCACAGAGTCACAGATGTCACAATCATGGTGTCAGAGTCACAGAATCACAGTCACAGAGTCACGTATGTCACAGAGTCACAGTCACGTTGTCAGAGTCACAGAGTCACAGGGTTGCGGTCAGAGAGTCAAAGTCACAGTGTCACAGTCACGGTGTCAGAGTCACAGAGTCACAGGGTTGCGGTCAGAGAGTCAAAGTCACAGTGTCACAGTCACAGTAAAGCGTCACAATTACAGAGTCACAATCACAGAGTCACAGTCACAGTGTACATAATCAGAGAGTCACAGAGTCACAGTGTCACAGAGTCACAGAGTGACAGACCTAGAATCACAGTGTCACAATCACAGAGTCACAGAGTCACAATCAAAGAGTCAAAGTCACAGTTCCAGAGTCCCAGTCACATAGTCCCAGAGCCCCAGATGTCACAGTGTCACTGAGTCTCAAAATCACAGAATCACAGTCACAGAGACACAGGGACACACTGAGTCACAGTTATGGTCACAGAGTCACAGTCACAGAGTCACATATGTCACAGGTTCAGAGTCACAGAGACATAGTCACAGAGTCACATATGACACAGATTCACAGTCACAGGGTCAGAGTCACCGAGTCACAGTCACAGAGTCACATATGTCACAGAGTCAAAGTCACAGGTTCAGAGTCACAGAGTCACAGTCACAGAGTGACAGATGACACAGAGTGACAGATGACACAGAGTGACAGAGTCACAATCACGGGATTAGACTCACAGAGATGTAGCTGTGGTCACAGAGTGGTCACAGAGTCACAATAACAGATTCACATATGTCATAGGGTCAGAGTCACAGAGCCACAGTCAAAGAGTCACATATCTCACAGATTCACAGAGTAACAGTCACAGTCACAGAAGTCACAGAGTCACATATGTCACAGAGTCACAGTCTCAGGTTCAGAGTCACAGACTCTCAGTCACAGAGTCACAGATGACACAGAGTCAAAAATGACACAGAGTCACAATCTCAATATTAGAGTCACAGAGTAATAGTTTTGGTCACAGAGTCACAGTCACAGAGTCACATATGTCACAGAGTCACAGTCACAGGGTCAGAGTCACAGAATCACAGTCACAGAGTCACAGAGTCACAGAGTCATGGTCAGAGATTCACAATCACAGAGTCACAGTTACAGTGTTCATAATCAGTCAGTCACAGAGTCACACTGTCACAGTCCCAGTGTCCCAGTCACATAGCCCCAGAGCCCTAGAGTCCCCGATGTCACACATTCACTGAGTCACAAAGCCATAGAGTCACAGAAAAGGTCTATGACACAGATGACACAGAGTCACGGTCACAGGGTCAGAGTCACAGAGTCATAGTTGTGGTCAAAGAGTCACAGTCACACAGTCAAAGTCACAGAGTCACAGATGACACAGAGTTACAGATGTCACAGAATCACAGAGTCACGGACATGGGGTCAGAGTGACAGAGTCATAGTTATGGTCAAAGAGTCACTTATGTCACAGAGTCACAGTCACAGAGTCACATATGTCACAGAGTCACAGTCACAGGGTCATAGTCACAGGGTCACAGATGAGACAGAGTCACAGATGTCGCAGAGTCACAGAGTCGCAATCAAGCGGTCAGATCCACAGTGTCACAGAGTCACAGTTACAGAGTCAAAGTCACAGGGTGACACTAACAGTAAAGGTCCACAATCACAGAGTCACAGTCACAGTGTCATAGTCCCAGAATCACAGTGTGAAATCACAGAGTCACAGAGTCACAATCATAGAGTCAAAGTCCCAGTCACAGAGTCCCAGTCACACAATCACAGTAAGAATTTCACATTGTCACATAGTCACTGAGTCACGGAGTCACAAACAAATAGTAAGAATCACAGAGTCCCAGAGTCCCAGGCACATTGTCCCAGAGCCTCAGATGTCACAGTGTCACTGAGTCTCAAAATCACAGAATCACAGTCACAGAGACACAGGGACACACTGAGTCACAGTTATGGTCACAGAGTCACAGTCACAGAGTCACATATGTCACAGGTTCAGAGTCACAGAGTCATAGTCACAGAGTCACATATGACACAGATTCACAGTCACAGGGTCAGAGTCACCGAGTCACAGTCACAGAGTCACATATGTCACAGAGTCAAAGTCACAGGTTCAGAGTCACAGAGTCACAGTCACAGAGTGACAGATGACACAGAGTGACAGATGACACAGAGTGACAGAGTCACAATCACGGGATTAGACTCACAGAGATGTAGCTGTGGTCACAGAGTGGTCACAGAGTCACAATAACAGATTCACATATGTCATAGGGTCAGAGTCACAGAGCCACAGTCAAAGAGTCACATATCTCACAGATTCACAGAGTAACAGTCACAGTCACAGAAGTCACAGAGTCACATATGTCACAGAGTCACAGTCTCAGGTTCAGAGTCACAGACTCTCAGTCACAGAGTCACAGATGACACAGAGTCAAAAATGACACAGAGTCACAATCTCAATATTAGAGTCACAGAGTAATAGTTTTGGTCACAGAGTCACAGTCACAGAGTCACATATGTCACAGAGTCACAGTCACAGTGTCATAGTCCCAGAATCACAGTGTGAAATCACAGAGTCACAGAGTCACAATCATAGAGTCAAAGTCCCAGTCACAGAGTCCCAGTCACACAATCACAGTAAGAATTTCACATTGTCACATAGTCACTGAGTCACGGAGTCACAAACAAATAGTAAGAATCACAGAGTCCCAGAGTCCCAGGCACATTGTCCCAGAGTCCCAGAGTCCCAGGTGTCACAGAGTCACTGAGTAACAAAGTCAGAGATTCACAGTCACAGCGTCACAGATGACACAGAGTCACAGAGTCACAGAGTCACAGAGTCACAGAGTCATAGTTATGGTCACAGTGTCTCAGTCACAGAGTCACACATGTCACAGAGTCACAGTCACAGGTTCAGAGTCACAGTCACAGAGTCACAGAGTCACAATCACGGGGTCAGAGTCACAGAGTCATAGTTGTGGTCACAGAGTCACAGACACAGAGTCACATATGTCACAGACTCACAGTCACAGGGTCAGAGTCACAGAGTCACAGAGTCACAATCACAGGGGCAGAGTCACAGAGTCATAGTTACAATCACGGGGTCACAATGACAGGTTTACAGTCACAGAGTCGCAGTCGCAGTCACAGAGTCACAATCACGGGGTCAGAGTCACAGAGTTATAGTTATGGTGACAGAGTTACAGTCACAGAATCACATATGCCACAGAGTCACAATAATAGTTTCAGAGTAACAGAGTCACAGTCACAGAGTCACAGATGACACAGTGTCACAGATGTCACAGATGACACAGAGTCACAGAGTCACAGAGTCACAGAGTCACAGAGTCACAGAGTCACAGAGTCAGAGTCACAGAGTCATAGTTATGGTCACAGAGTCACAGTCTCAGAGTCACATATGTCACAGAGTCACATTCACCGGTTCAGAGTCAAAGAGTCACAGATGACACAGAGTCACAGATGTCACAGAGTCACCGAGTCACAATCACGGAGTCAGAGTCACAGAGTCATAGTTGTGGTCACAGAGTCACAGTCACAGAGTCACATATGTCATGGTCAGAGAGTCAAAGTCACAGGGTCACAGTCACATTAAATAGTCAAAATCACAGAGTCACAGTCACAGTGTACATAATCAGAGTGTCAGAGTGACAGACGTCACAGAGCCACGTTCACAGGGTGTCCTGGTTTTGTTAAAAACAAGTTTCTCTTTTAGTTAATTTGCCTTTCATCTAAAGCCTTCCTCTTAACTACATTTTTCTGGAGAACCAGACACATGTTTTGGTAAACCTGGCAATGGAATGCATACTTATTGATAAGCATGGATGGACATCTTGCGAGAAGTGACGAGAAACCAGTGACCAAGAAACTGACCAACTGTGTATAACATCCCATTCACGTGAATACTTCATATAAAAGTGGGAGATCACTAGGATCACGGCCTTTTTTCCCTTTTCCTTTTCCCTTTTCCTCATGGCTGATATTAGCAGAGGATCTTGCTGGTCGTCCCTGCGAACTGAGGCCTAGTGACAGACTGAATCCAGCTCCGGTTGGCTGCAGAGTCTAATCCAGGACTTTGGGTGCCGGCTCTGCAGTTGCTGAGACTTTCAAGATTGGTTTTGTATATTTTGTGTTATTTTCTCTATTCTTATTAGTAGCATTAGTAAAACATCTTTAATTTTTCCGACTCTCTTCTTTCTGTCCTTCTTTTCCTCCCAAACACCTGTCCTTAGTAGGAAGGGGGGAGAAGGAGGGGCAAAAAGGGGAAGTGGGGGGGGAGAGGAGGTTAACAATACAATATTTCTCCATTTCTGCTCTGGTTTTCAGTGTATTGCACCAAAACACCCACCTGATGACATCATTTCAACAGCAAAAGCAGCAATTTGCAGAATTCAGCTTCTTTGGGGAACTGAGAAATTGCTGAGCTGACACCAAGTCCTGCAGTGTCCCTGTCACCTGCAGAGTCACCGCATCCTCGCCATGGTAGCGGGCATTGTGACAAAGGTTCTATGTCAGCTGGGTGTGGCAGCCGAGCGCCCCCTAGGGGAGGGGGAGCCTGTCAGTCCTGGGCCTGTCACTGCCTGCTATCACAGTATCACAGTATGTTTGGGATTGGAAGGGACCTCAGAAGATCATCTAGTCCAATCCCCCTGCTGGAGCAGGAACGCCTAGGTGAGGTCGCACAGGAACATGTCCACGTGGGTTTCGAATGTCTCCAGTGAAGGAGACTCCACAAACCCCCTCGGAAGCCTCTTCCAGTGCTCTATCACCCTCACTGAGAAGAAGTTTCTTCTCAAATTTAAGTGGAACCTCTTGTGTTCCAGCTTGATCCCATTACCCCTTGTCCTATCATTGTTTCCCACTGAGAAAAGCGGGCTGACAAGCAACCAGTGCTCTCTGCACCCTGCTGCACAAGCTACCACACCCGCTGCTGCAGCACAGTGTGGGTGGGACTCACCCGCTACACAAGCTGGTTGCTCCTCCCTGCACCTGCTGACCAGTCGCTGCCCTCCCAAAGGCTTTTTCAAGGTAAGGGGAGGGGGTGTGGTCACCGTCACCGTGGGAACGCCCCCCGCCACGTCAGCCGCTCTCTCGCAATGGCTGCCGGGGCTTTGGCGATCAGGACCCGCCGGGAATCACGCTGTCCCTGTACGTTTCCCTCTGAGCTTCCTAATCTCGGCTGAACCTCGTGGTCTGCTGAACCCCGCCGGCCTCAGCTCTCGCTGGGCTGGCTCCGATCAGCTGACTGATATCCCAGATACAGTATCCTAGGTACAGTATCCCATATACAGAACCCCAGATACAGCATACTAGATACACTGTATCTAGCATCCTAGATACAGCATCCCAGATACAATATATGAGATATAGGATCCCAGATACAGCATGCTAGATAAAGCATGCTACATAGAGCATCCCAGATTTAGCATCCTAGATACAGCATCTCACATACAGCATCCCAGATACGGTATATTAGATACAGCATTCTAGATACAGTATCCCAGATACAGCACCCTAGATACAGCATACTAGATACACCATCCTATATACAGCATCCCAAGATCAGCATCCTAGATACAGCATCCCAGATACAATATCTGAGATATAGTATCCCAGATACAGCATGCTAGATAGAGCATCCCAGATATAGCATCCCAGATACAGCATCCTAGATACAGTATCCCAGATACAGCATCCTAAATACAGCATCCCAGATACAGCATCCTAGATACAGTATACCAGATACAGTATCCGAGATATACTATCCCAGATACAGCATCCTAGATATACCATCCTAGATACAGCATGCCAGATACAGTATGCCAGATACAGCATCCTAGATACAGCATGCTAGATAGAGCATCCCAGATTTAGCATCCTAGATACAGAATCCCAGATACAGAATCTCAGATACAGCATCACAGATACAGTATATTAGATACAGCATCCTAGATACAGCATCCGAGATACAGCATCCCAGATACAGCATCCCAGATACAGCATCCTGGATACAGCATCCCAGATACAGCATCCTGGATACAGTATCCCAGATACAACATCCTAGATACAGCATCCCAGATAGAGCATCCTATATACAGTATATTAGATACAACATTATAGATATAGCATCCCAGATACAGCATCCCAGATACGGTATCCCAGACACAGCATCCCAGACACAGCATCCTAGATACAGTATCCCAGATACAGCATCCTAGATACAGCTTCCCAGAAACAGTATCCCAGATACAACATCCTAGATACAGTATCCGAGATACAGCATCTTAGATAGAGTATCTCTGATACAGTATCCCAGAGACAGCATCCTAGCTAAGCATTCTAGATACAGCATTCCGGATACAGTATCCTAGGTACAGTATCCCAGATACAGCATCCAAGATACACCATTCCAGATACAGCATCCTAGATACAGCATCCCAGATACGGTACACTAAATACAGCATCCTAGATACAGTATCCCAGATACAGCTTCACAGATACAGCATCCTAGATACAGAATCACAGAATCGACTGGGTTGGAAAAGACCTCAGAGATCATCGAGTCCAACCCTTGGTCCAACTCTAGTCCATTTATTAGATCATGGCACTAAGTGCCATGTCCAATCTCAGTTTAAAAACCTCCAGGGATGGCGAGTCCACCACCTCCCTGGGCAGGCCATTCCAATGCCTGACCACTCTCTCTGTAAAGAATTTCTTTCTAATATCCAGCCTAAATTTCCCCTGGCAGAGTTTAAGCCCATGCCCCCTTGTCCTATTGCTAACTGCCTGGGAGAAGAGACCAATCCCCACCTGGCTATAACTTCCCTTCAGGTAGTTATAGAGAGTGATGAGGTCACCTCTAAGCCTCCTCTTCTCCAGACTAAACAACCCCAGCTCCCTCAGCCTCTCCCCATAGGTCTTATGCTCAAGTCCCTTCACCAGTCTTGTTGCTCTTCTCTGGACCCGCTCCAGCACTTCAATGTCTTTCCTGAACTGAGGGGCCCAGAACTGAACACAATACTCCAGGTGAGGCCTCACCAATGCAGAGTACAGGGGAAGGATCACTTCCCTTGTCCTGCTGACCACGCTATTTTTGATACAGGACAGGATACCATTGGCCTTTTTGGCCACCTGGGCACACTGATGGCTCATGTTGAGCTTCCTGTCAATTAGTACCCCCAGGTCCCTTTCTGCCTGGCTGCTCTCCAGCCACTCTGCGCCCAGCCTGTAGCGCTGCAGGGGGTTGTTGTGACCAAAGTGCAGCACCCGGCACTTGGCCTTATTGAACTTCATCCCACTGGAATCAGCCCATTTTTCCAGTCTATCCAGATCCCTCTGCAGAGCCCTCCAGCAGGTCTACACTCCCTCCCAACTTGGTGTCATCAGCAAATTTGCTGATGATGGTCTCAATCCCCTCATCTAAATCGTCAATAAAGATGTTAAACAGGACTGGACCCAACACTGACCCCTGGGGAACACCACTAGTGACTGGCCGCCAGCTGGATGCAGCCCCATTCACCAGCACTCTCTGGGCCCAGCCCTCCAGCCAGTTCTTAACCCAGCGTAGAGTACACTTGTCCAAGCCGTGGGCTACCAGCTTTTGCAGGAGTATATTATGGGAGACAGTGTCAAAGGCCTTGCTGAAGTCCAGATAGACCACATCCACGGCTTTCCCCTCATCCACCAGGTGAGTTACCTGATCATAAAAGGAGATCAGGTTGGTCAGACAGGACCTGCCTCTCCTAAACCCGTGCTGGCTGGGTCTGATCCCTTGTCCATCCTGAAGGTGCTGTGTGATTCCATTCAGGATGATCTGCTCCATGACCCTGCCAGGCACCGAGGTCAGGCTGACAGGCCTGGAGTTGCCAGGGTCAGCTTTGCAGCCCTTTTTGTGGACTGGGGTAACATTGGCCAACTTCCAATCATATGGGACCTCCCTAGTGAGCCAGGACTGTTGGAAGATGATGGAGAGAGGCTTGGCAAGTTCTTCTGCTAGCTCCCTCATCACCCTAGGATGGATCCCATCTGGTCCCATAGACTTGTGAGGATCCAGATGGCTCAGTAAATCACCAACTATTTCCTCCTGGAATACAAGGGGCCTATTTGGCTTCCTATCCCTGTCGACCACCTCCAGAGATGAGTTGTCCTGAGCGCCACCTGTCTTACTGGTAAAAACTGAGGCAAAGTAGGTATTAAGTACCTCAGCTTTCTCCTCATCTTTGTTAACTATATTTCCCTCAAAGTCCAACAGAGAATGGAGGTTTTCCTTGCCCCTCCTTTTGTTATTAACATATTTGAAGAAGGACTTTTTATTATCCCTGATAGAATTGGCCAAATTAACTTCAAATTGCACTTTTGTTTCCCTGATTTTTTTTCTGCATGATCTAGCTATTTCCATAAATTCTTCATAAGTAGCCAGCCCTTTTTTCCACAGTCGGTAAAGTCTCTTTTTATTTCTGATTTCATTCAGAATCTCCCTGTTTAGCCAAGCCGGTTGTCTTCCCTGCCGGCGAGCCTTTCGGCACACTGGTATAGTCTGTTCCTGTGCACTCAAAACCTCCGCTTGAAGCATGTCCAACCCTCCTGGGCCCCCTTGGTTTTAAGCATTGTTTCCCAGGGTATGCTCTGCACTAGACTTCTGAATAGGCAAAAATCTGCCCTCCGGAAGTCCAGCGCAGAGGTTTTGTTAATGGTTCTCCCTGCATCTGTGAGTATTGAAAATTCTATTATTTCATGGTCGCTATGCCCCAGGCAGCCTCTAACCACTACATCTCCCACCAGCCCTTCTCTGTTTGTAAACAGTAGGTCTAGCAGGGTCTTGCCCCTGGTAGGCTCATTTACCAGCTGATGAAGGAAATTGTCCTCTATACACTCTAGGAACTTCCTAGACTGCCTCTTCTGTGCAGTATTGAGCTCCCAGCAGGTATCTGATAGGTTAAAGCCACCCACAAAAACAAGGGCTGTTGATTTTGAGACATCTGCCAGCTGCTTGTAGAATAATTCATCTCCTTTATCGTCCTGGTTGGGCAGTCTATAACAGACACCCACGAGGATGTCAGCCTTGTTGAACTTCTCTCTGATTCTGGTCCACAGGCACTCAACCTTGTCGCTGCTGACCTCAAGTTTAACAGAGTCGAGTGACTCTCTAACATATAAAGCCACCCCTCCACCTCTCCTACCCTGCCTATCTTTTCTGAAGAGCTTGTAGCCACACATAGCAGCACTCCAGTCATATGAGTCATCCCACCATGTTTCTGTGATGGCAACTATGTTATAGCTTTCCTGCTGCATGATGGCTTCCAGCTCCTCTTGTTTGTTGCCCATACTGCGTGCATTAGCGTACATGCACTTCAAGTGGGCTGCTGATTTCACTCTTAATTCGGGCTTTCCATCCTTAGGCTGATCTTTGGAGAGCCCAGTTTCAGTCCCTTCCCCCTCCAAACCTAGTTTAAAGCCCTCCTGATCAGCCCTGCCAACTTATGGGCTATAGTCCTCTTGCTCTCCCTAGAAGGATGAAGCCCATCTGATTTGAGGAGACTAGGTACCATGGAGTTTACCCCATGGTCAAAAAACCCAAAATTTTGATAGTGACACCAATCCTTAAGCCACCTGTTGATGAGATGGGCTTTTCTACTCCTCTCTTTATTTAGCTCCTCGTCCATCCCAGAGAGCACAGGAACTGAGGCAAATATCACTTGTGCTCCCGTCCCATGAACTGATCGACTCAGTGCTTTAAAGTCTTTTTTAATTATCTTGGTACTTCTTCTGTTGATGTCCTTGCTGCCAGCTTGGACTACTAACGGGGGATAGTAGTCTGAGGGCTGAATTAGCTCTGGAAGTCTTCTATTAGTGTCTCTCACCCTGGCCCCAGGAAGGCAGCAGACGTCCCTGTGGGATGGGTGTGGGCGACATACAGGGCCCTCTGTTCCCCTCAGAAGGGAGTCACCGACTACTACCACTCTTCTTTTTTTTTTTTTCTTCTTACAGATGCAGTTGTGATCCTTTTTATAGATGAGGTGCATCCAGGGGGCTCTCCAGGTGGATCTACTTGGCTGTCCTCTGCCTGATTTTCAGGGTCCAGGGCCTCACATCTATTTGTTAAGGAGAAAAGGAAATAAGAGAGGAAAGAAGAGACATGCAGCCAGACGAGGGGTTAGTGAGAGAGGATGGGACACAGAACAGGATGTCAAGGTTTCTAGTTTCCAGCACATTCGTCTTCAGACGTGGAGGAATGCCATAAGACTCACACGCTGTCCAAGGGATTTTTGACACACACACTGTCCAATGGGGTTTGTGACACACACGCTGTCCAATGGGGTTTGTGACACACAGACTGTCCAGGGGGGTTTGTGACACACACACTGTCCGGGGGGATTGTGACACACACATTGTCCAATGTAGTTTGTGACACACAAAATGTCAAATGGGTTTGTGACGCACACGCTGTCCAATGAGATTTGTGACACACACACTGTCCAATGGGGTTTGTGACACACACGCTGTCCAATGGAGTTTGTGACACACAGACTGTCCAGGGGGGTTTGTGACACACACACTGTCCAAAGAGGTATGTGACACACACGCTATTCTGGGGGGGTTTCTGACACACACACTGTCCAATAGGGTTTATGACACACACACTGTCCAATGGGGTTTGTGACAAACACACGGTACAGAGGGGATTGTGGAACACATGGTGTTTGGGGAGTTTGTGACACACGCACTGTCCAGGGGGATTTCGACGCACACAATGTCCAATGGGGTTTGTGACACACACAATGTCCAATGGGGTTTGTGACACACACACTGTCCAATGGGGTTTATGACTCACACACTGTCCAATGCGGTTCGTGACACAAACGCTGTCCAAAGGGGTTTGTGACAAACACACTGTCCAATGGGGTTTGTGACACACATGCTGTCCAAAGAGGTTTGTGACACACACACAGAGCAGGTGGTTTTGTAACATACACAAAGTTCAATGGTGTCTGTGACACACACATTGTCCAATGGGGTTTGTGACACACATGCTGTCGAATGAGGTTTGTGACACATACACTGTCCAGGGAGTTTTGTGACACACACACTGTCCAGTGGTGTCTGTGACACACACAATGTCAAATGGGGTTTGTGACACACACGCTGTCCACGGGGTTTTGTGACACACATACTGTCCAATGGGGTTTGTGACACACACGCTCTCCAAAGGGGTTTGTGATACACACAGTCCAAAGGGGTTTGTGACAAACACGGTGTCCAGGGGGTTTTTGACACACACACTGTCCAGGGCCCTTTGTGACACACACTGTGCAATGGGATTTGTGACACACACACTGTCCAATGGGGTTTCTGACACACACACTGTCCAAGGGGTTTTGTGACACACACACTGTCCAATGGGGTTTCTGACACACGCACTGTCCAAGGGGTTTTGTGACACACACACTGTCCAAAGGATTTTGTGACACACACACTGTCCAAGGGGTTTTGTGACACACACACTGTCCAGTGTGGTTTGTGACACAGACACGCTGTCCAAAGGGGTTTGTGACACACACACTGTCAAAGGGTTTTGTGACACACACGCTGTCCAAAGAGGTTTGTGAAACACACACTGTTCAAAGTGGTTTTTGACAAACACACTGTCATTAGACAGGGGTTTGTGACAACTCTACTGTACAATGGGCTTTGTGACACACACACACTGTCCAGAGGGGTTTGTGACGCACACTCTGTCCAATGGGCTTTGTGACACACACGCTGTACAATATAGTTTGAGAAACACATGCTATCCAATGGGGTTTGTGACAAACATGCTGTTTAACGGGGTTTTGTGACACACACACTGTCCAATGTGGTTTGTGACACAGACATGCTGTCTAATGGCGTTTGTGACACACACACTGTCCGGAGGATTTTGTGACACACACGCTGTCCAGGGGTTTTGATACACACACACTGTCAAGTGGGGTTTATGACACACACGCTGTCCAATGGGGGTTGTGACACACACACGCTGTCCAAGGGAGGTTTGTGACACACACGTTGTCCAGGGGTTTTTTGACACACACACTGTCCACGGGTGTTTGTGACACACACAGTGTCTAACGGGGTTTGTGACATACACGCTGTCTAAAGGGGTTTGTGACACACATGCACTCTCCAGTGGTTTGTGAAACACACTCTGTCCAATGGGGTTTGCGACACACACGATGTCCAATGGGTTTTGTGACACACACAATGTCCAATGCGGTTTGTGACACACACACTGTCTAATGGGGTGTGTGACACAGACACACTGTCCAAGGGGTTTGTGACACACACGCTGTCCAATGGGGTTTGTGACACACACACTGTCCAATGGGGATTCTGAAACACACGCTCTGCAGAGGGTTTTCTGACCCACACGCTGTGTAATAGGGTTTGTGACACACACTCTGTCCAGTGGTGTTTGTGACACACACACTGTACAATGGGTTTTGTGACACACACGGTGTCCATGGGTATTTGTGACACACACACCGTCCAGAGCGGTTTGTGAACACACACGCTGTTCAGGGGGGTTTCTCACACACACACGGTCCAATGGGGTTTCTCACACACACACCGTCTAATTGGGTTTTTGCCCACACACTGTCCTGTGGGGTTTGTGACACAGACGCTGTACAATTGGGTTTGTGATACACACCCTGTCCAATGGGGTTTGTGACACACACAGTGTCCAGAGAGGTTTGTGACACACACGCTTTTCAAAGGGTTTTGTGACACACACGCTGTTCAGCGGGGTTTTGACACACAGAATTTTCAATGGGTTTGTGACAAACACGCTGTAAAGGGGGGTTTGTGACACTCACACTGTCCAATGGGGTTTGTGACACACATGCTGTCCAGGGGGGCTTCTGATCCACGCGCTGCCCAATGGGGTTTTTGACACACACGCTATCCAGGGGAGTTTGTGACACACACGCTGTCCAGGGGGGTTTGTGACAAACACACTGTCTAATGGGGTTTGTGACACACACGCTCTCCAATGGGGTTTGTGACACACACACTGTCCAATGGGGTTTATGACACACACGCTGTACAGGGGGGTTTTAACACACACACATGTCCAATGGGGTTTGTGACACACACGCTGTCCAGAGGGGTTTGTGACACACACGCGGTGTAATAAGGTTTCTGACACACACGGTGTCCAATGGGGTTTGTGGCACACACGTTGTCCAGTGGGATTTGTGAGACATATAATGTCCAATGGGTTTTTTGACACACACGGTCTCTAATGGGGATTCTGACACACACACTGTCTAGACGGTTATGTGACACACACGCTGTGTAATGGGGTTTCTGACACACACACTGTCCAATGCCGTTTGTGACACACACGCTATCCAATGGGTTTGTGACTTTGTGACACGCACGGTGTCTAGGGGGGTTTGTGACACACACACTGTACAATAGGGATTGTGATAAACACACTGTCTAGGGGTGTTTGTGACACACACGGTGTCCAATGGGTTTGTTACACACACGCTGCCCAGAGGGGTTTGTGACACACACACTGTCCATGGGCGTTTGTGACACACAGGCTGTCCAGGGAAGTTTGTGATATACACACTGTCCAATGGAGTTTGTGACACACACGCTACCCAGGGGGGTTTGTGACGCACACACTCTCCAACAGGGTTTGTGACACACACGCTGTCCAGGGGGGTTTGTTAAACACAAGGTGTCCAATGGGGTTTGTGACACACACGTTTTGCAATGGGGTTTCTGACACACACGCTCTCCAGGGTCATTTGTGACACAAACTCTCTCTAATGGGGTTTGTGACACACATGCTGTCCAACTGAGATTCTGACACACACACTGTCCAGGTGGGTTTGTGACACACACGCTGTGTAACAGGGTTTGTGACACACACGCTGTCCAATGGGCTTTGTGACGCACACACTGTCCAGGGGGGCTTGTGACTTTGTGACACACACGCTGTGCAGTGGTGTTTGTGACACACACACTGTCTAATGGGGTTTGTGACACACACGCTCTCCAGGGGGGTTTGTGAAACACACACTGTCCCATGGGGTTTGTGACGCACACAGTCCAATAGGGTTTGTGACACACACACTGTCCAATAGGGTTTGTGACACATACAATGTCCAGTGGTGTTTTTGACCCACACGCTTTCCAAAGGGGTTTGTGACAAACACGCTCTCCAGGGGGGGTTTTGACACACACACTGTCAAATGGGGTTCGTGACGCACACACTGACCTGGGGGCTTGTGACACAGATGCTGTCCAACAGGGTTTGTGACACACACACTCTCTGATGGGGATTCTGACACACACACTGTCCAGGGGGGTTTGTGACACACAGGCTGTGTAATAGGGTTTGTGACACACATGGTGTTTAATGGGGATTGTGACACACACACTGTCCCAGGGGGGTTGTGACACACAGGCTGTGTAATAGGCTTTGTGACACACACGGTGTCCAATGGGGTTTGTGACACACACGTTGTCCAATGGGGTTTCTGCTACAAACGCTGTCCAGGGGCATTTGTGACACGTACGCTGTCCAATGGGGTTTGTGACACACACTCTCCAATGGGTTTTGTGACACACATTCTCTCCAATGGGGTTTGTGACACAAACACTGTCCATTGGGGTTTATGACACGCATGCTGTCCATTGGGGTTTGTGACACACACGCTGTCTAGGGGGGTTTTTAATATACACGATGTCCAGGGGGGTCTGTGACAAACATGCCGTCCAATGTGTTTTCTGATACACACACTGTCCAGGGGGGTTTGTGACACACACACTGTCCACGGGGGTTTGTGACAAACACGCTGTCCAATGGGGTTTGTGACACATAAAATGTCCAATGTGGTTTGTGAAGCACACGGTGTCCAATGAGGTTTGTGACACACACGCTTTCCAAAGGGCTTTGTGACACATACAGTGTCTAATGGGGTTTGTGACACACACACGCTGTCCAATGGGTTTTGTGATACTCACACTATCCAATGGGGTTTGTGACACACACGGTGTCTAATGAGGTTTGTGACACACACCCTGTCCAATGGGGTTTGTGACACACATACTGTCCAGGGCGATTGGTGACACACACGCTTTCCAAAGGGGTTTGTGACACACACGCTATCCAATGGGGTTTGTGACTTTGTGACATGCACGCTGTCTAGGGGGGTTTGTGACACACACACTGTACAATAGGGATTGTGATAAACACACTGTCTAGCGGTGTTTGTGACACACACGGTGTCCAATGGGTTTGTTACACACACGCTGCCCAGAGGGGTTTGTGACACACACACTGTCCATGGGCGTTTGTGACACACACGCTGTCCAGGGGGTTTTGTGACACACACACTGTCCAATGGATATTCTGACACACACACTGTCCAGGGGGGTTGTGACACACACGCTGTGTAACTGGGTTTGTTACACATACGGTGTCCAGGAGTGTTTGTGATATACACACTGTCCAGAGGGGTGTGTGACCCACACGCTGTGTAATAGGGTTTGTGACACACAAACTGTCCAATGGGTTTTGTGACGCACACACTGTCCAGGGGGGCTTGTGACTTTGTGACACACACGCTGTCCAGTGGTGTTTGTGACACACACACTGTCCAATGGGGTTTGGGACACACACGGTGTACCGAGGGCTTTGTGACACATACACTGTCCAATGGGGTTTGTGACGCACACAGTCCAATGGGGTTTTTGACACACACGCTGTCCAATAGGGTTTGTGACACATACAATGTCCAATGGTGTTTTTGACCCACACGCTTTCCAAAGGGGTTTTTGACAAACACGCTCTCCAGGGGGGGTTTTGACACACACACTGTCAAATGGGGTTCGTGACGCACACACTGACCTGGGGGCTTGTGACACAGACGCTGTCCAACGGGGTTTGTGACACACACACTGTCCAATGGGGATTCTGACACACACACTGTCCAGAGGGGTTTGTGACACACAGGCTGTGTAATAGGGTTTGTGACACAATGGTGTCCAATGCGGTTTGTGACACACATGTTGTCCAATGGGGTTTCTGCCACACACGCTGTCCAGGGGCATTTGTGACACGTACGCTGTCCAGTGGGGTTTGTGACACACACTCTCCAATGGGTTTTGTGACACACATTCTCTCCAATGGGGTTTGTGACACACACACTGTCCATTGCGCTTTATGACACGCATGCTGTCCAGGTGGGTTGGTGACACACATGCTGTCCATTGGGGTTTGTGACACACACAACGTCCAATGGGGTTTGTGACACACACGCTGTCCAGGGGGGCTTTTAATACACACGATGTCCAGGGGGGTCTGTGACACACATGCCGTCCAATGTTTTTTCTGATAAACACGCTGTCCAGGGGGGTTTATGACACACACAGTTTCCGGGGGGGTTTGTGAAACACACAATGAGGTTTTTGACGCACACGCTTTCCAGGAGGGGTTGTGACACACACACTGTCCAATGGGTTTTTTTGCACACACACTGTCCAGTGGGAATTCTGACACACACGCTGTCCAGAGGGGTTTTTGACCCACACGCTGTATAATAGGGTTTGTGACACACACGCTGTCCAATGGGGTTTGTGACACACACACTGTCCAATGGGGTTTGTGACACACACTCTGTCCAGGGGGTTTGTGATACACACATAGTCCAGGGGGGGTCTGTGACACACATGACCTCCAATGTGTTTTCTGATACACACGCTGTCCAATGGGAATTCTGACACACACACTGTCCAGGGGCATTTGTGACCCACATGCCGTCCAATGCGGTTTGTGACTTTGTGACCCGCACACTGTCTAGGGATGTTTGTGACACACTCACTGTACAATAGGGATTCTGATACACACACTGTACAGGTGGGGTTTTGAGACACACACTGTCTAATGGGGTTTGTTACACAGAACGTATCCAATGGGCTTTGTGACACACACACTGTCCAATGTGGTTTGTGACCCATACGCTGTCCAATGGGATTAGTGAATCACACAATGTCCAGGAGGGATTGCGACACACACGCTGTCCAGGGGGGTTTGTGGCACATACACTGTCCAATGGGGTTTGTGGCACACACACGCTGTCCAGTGTTGTTTGTGACACACACGCTCTCCAAGGGGTTTTCTGACACACACCTTCCAATGGGGTTTGTGACACTCACACTGTCCAGGGGAGTTTGTGAGACACACAGTCTTCAGGGGGCGTTGTAACACACATGCTGTCCAGGGGAGTCTTTGACAAACACACTGTCCAATGGGGTTTGTGACACACAACCTCTCCAATGGGCTTTGTGACACACACACTGTCAAATGGGGTTTGTGACACACACGCTCTCTAAGGGGTTTTCTGACACACACCTTCCAATGGGGTTTGTGACACTCACACTGTCCAATGGGATTTGTGACTTTGTGACACACATGTTGTACAATGGGGTTTGTTACACACAGTGTCTCCAATGGGCTTTGTGACACACACAGTGTGCATTGGGGTTTGTGACAAACACACTGTCCAGGGGTGTTTGTGACACACACGCTGTCCAATGGGTTTTGTCACACACACGCTGCCCAGAGGGGTTTGTGACACACACACTATCCAATGTGGTTTCTGACACACATGCTGTCCAATGGGGTTTCTGACACACACAATGTCCAGGGGCTTTGTGACACACACACTGTCCAATGGGGTTCGTGACACACACAGTATCCATTGCGGTTCGTGACACACACGCTGTCCAAGGCGTTTTGTGACACTCACGCTGTCCAAACAGGTTTGTAACACACAGCCTGTCCAATGGGGTTTATCACACGCACGCTGTCCAAGGGGTTTTGTGACAAACACACTGTCCAATGGGGTTTGTGACACACACAATGTCCAATGGGGTTTGTGATACACACACTGTCCAATGGGGTTTGTGAGAAACACGCTGTCCAATGGGGTTTGTGATACACACGCTGTTGAATGGGGTTTGTGACACACAATGTCCAGTGGGTTTGTGACACACAGGCTTTCCAATGGGGTTTGTGACACATACAATGTGCAATGGTGTTTGTGACACACACACTGTCCAGGGGGTTTGTGACACACACCCTGTCCAATGGGGCTTGTCACACACACGCTGTCTAAGGGGGTATGTCAGCTGATCGGAGCCAGCCCAGCGAGAGCCGGAGCCGGCGGGGTTCAGCCGACCACGAGGTTCAGCCGAGATTAGGAAGCTCAGAGGGAAACGTACAGGGACAGCGTGATTCCCGGCGGGTCCCGATCACCAAAGCCCCGGCAGCCATTGGGAGAGAGCGGCTGACGTGGTGGGGGGCGTTCCCACGGTGACGCCTTTGGGAGGGCAGCGACTAGTCACCAGGTGCAGGGAGGAGCAACCAGCTTGTGTAGCGGGTGAGTCCCACCCACACTGTGCTGCAGCAGTGGGTGTGGTAGCTTGTGCAGCAGGGTGCAGAGAGCACTTGTTGCTTGTCAGCCCCTCTAGCTTATTGCCAGCGTCCCTGACTGCTGACGACCATGGTCGCCTCCAGGAGGAGAGCTTGTCTCAAACAGACGGTGGCAACGCAGACTGAGGCTCTGTCCCGAACGGTGGCTGTTCAGGTCTCCAGCTGCAGGGACTGCCAGAGCCTGCTGCTGCCGAGGGAGGGAGGCCAGCCCTCCACCTGTGTGAGGTGTGAGCAGGTGCAAGATCTGCTCGACATGGTTGTGAAACTTAAAGAGGAGGTTGAGACGCTGAGGACCATCAGGGAGTGCGAAAGGGAGATCGACTGGTGGAGTAACACCCTGACGTGCCAGTCGGAAAGGTCCCAGGGAGGTACCCCCCAAAAGGAGATGGACCTCCTGCCCTCTTGGACAGAGGCGGAAGTCCTGAGACGGCCCCACCCTTGTTGCTGTCGGGCAGAGGTAGGTGACCTAGAAGATGACGAGGGTTGGAAGCGTATTCCGGTTCGGCGTCACGGG
Organism: Streptopelia turtur; assembly: GCA_901699155.2. Classification (NCBI taxonomy): domain Eukaryota; kingdom Metazoa; phylum Chordata; class Aves; order Columbiformes; family Columbidae; genus Streptopelia; species Streptopelia turtur. The sequence goes on from CABFKC020000005.1 coordinate 242,977, forward strand.
CAGCCCCCCTCCCTGCCTGCTTTGCCTCCCCAGGTGCCCCTCTGTAATAGGTTTGAGGCCCTGGGTCTTCAAGAAGAGGTAGTTGAGAAGGTGGTGCCAAGCCTGCCTACAAGATCACGTAGGAAGAGGCGGTTGACTTCACAACTTACGACTGCCTCTGATAAGAAAGAAGGAAGGGTGATTGTAATAGGAAATTCCCTTCTGAAAGGAACAGAGGGCCCAATATGCAGAGTTGACCCTCATCTTAGGGAAGTTTGTAGTCTACCTGGAGCCCGGATCAAGGATATCGCTAGAGAGCTCCCCAAACTGGTGCATCCGACAGACTACTACCCGCTGCTGGTCTTCCAGACAGATGGGGAGGAAGCTGCTTCCCGTAGTCTGAGGGGAATGAAGAACGATTTCAAGGTCTTGGGAAGGATGGTGAAAGACTCAGGGGCTCAAGTGATCTTCTCTTCACTCCTTCCATTTTCAAGTGACGATGTGGGATGGAATAGGAAAATTCAGTCTCTAAATGGTTGTCTCCAAGAGTGGTGCTACAGGCAGGGCTTTGGATTTTTTTATAATGGTTGGTTTTATAAGACACCAGTCTGGACAGTGTCACGCGGGAAAGGTTTATCTCGTAGGGGCAAAAGGATGCTGGGGCAGGAATTAGCTGGGCTCATTTGGAAAGCTTTAAACTAGGCTCGAAGGGGGATGGGGTTGTAGCTGGGCTAGTCCCAGTGGGGCAGCATTCAAAAACCGATGAGGACTGGGTGGCCTCCTATGCCCCTACGGAGAAATGGGTGTGCTCTGCTCGCTCCCTGAAATGCCTGTACACCAATGCACGCAGCATGGGGAATAAGCAGGAGGAGTTAGAATCCTGTGTTCGGTCGGGAGATTATGATCCGGTGGCAATTACAGAAACATGGTGGGACAGTTCACATGACTGGAATGTGGTCATGGATGGCTATGCCCTTTTCAGGAAAGACAGGCCAGCCAGGCATGGTGGTGGAGTTGCTCTCTATGTGAGAGAGCAACTACAATGTACTAAATTCTGCCCAGGAGTGGATGACGAGCGAGTTGAGAGTGTATGGGTCAGGATCAAGGGGCAGGCTGGCAGGGGTGACACTGTTGTGGGCGTCTGTTACAGGCCACCAGATCAGGCTGAGGAAGTTGTTGAGGCCTTCTATGGGCAGCTGAGAGTGGCCTCACAGTCACAGGCCCTGGTTGTTGTGGGTGATTTTAACTTCCCTGATGTTTGCTGGAAGGACCATTCAGCCAGCCAGCCACAGTCCAGGAGGTTCCTCCAATACATTGATGAGAACTTCCTCATGCAGATGGTGGAGGAGCCGACTAGGAGAGGTGCACTGCTGGATCTCATCCTCACTAACAAGGAGGGTCTGGTCGAAGCAGTAAAGGTTGAGGGCTGCCTGGGTTGCAGTTCAGCATCTTGTGTGGCAGGAACAGAATAGCAAGTAGAATTGCAACCCTGGACTTTAGCAGGGCTAACTTTGGCCTTTTCAAGCAATTGCTGGGGGAAATCCCATGGGCAAGACTGCTTGAAAGAAAAGGGGCCCAAGATAGCTGGGTGGCATTCAGGGATTGCTTCTTCCACGCTCAGGATCAGAGCATCCCCACACGTAGGAAGTCAAGGAAGGGAGCCAGGAGGCCTGTGTGATTGAATACGGATCTGTTGGGTATGCTCAAGCAGAAGAGGAGAGTTTACAGGTCGTGGAAGCAGGGGCTGGCCACTTGGGAGGAATATAAGGCTGCTGTTAGAGGATGTAGGGAGGCAGCTAGGATAGCCAAGGCCTCCTTAGAATGACAGCTGGCGAGAGGGGTCAAGGACAGCAAAAAGAACTTTTTCAAATACATAGCAGATAAAACTAATACCAGAGGCAATGTAGGCCCACTGATGAATGGGGTGGGTGCCCTGGTGGCAGAAGATACAGAGAAGGCAGATTTACTGAATGCCTTCTTTGTCTCTGTCTACTCTGCCGGAGGCTGTCCTGGGGAGCCCTGTACCCCTGAGACCCCGGATGAAGCCAGGTCAATGGAGGAGTTTGCTTTAGTCGATGAGGACTGGGTTAGGGAGCAATTAAATAGTCTGGACATCCATAAATCCATGGGTCCAGATGGGATGCATCCGCAGGTGCTGAGGGAGCTGGCTGAAGTCATTGCTGGACCAGTCTCCATCATCTTTGCCAAGTCTTGGGAAACAGGAGAGGTGCCTAAGGACTGGAGGAAAGCAAATGTCACTTCAGTCTTCAAAAAGGGCAAGAAGGAGGACCCGGGTAATTATAGACTGGTCAGCCTCACCTCTGTCCCTGGGAAAGTAATGGAACAGCTTGTCCTTGGTGCCATCTCAAGGCATATCAAGGATAAGAGGGTTATTAGGGGCAGTCAGCATGGCTTTACCAAGGGTAAGTCATGCTTGACCAACCTCATAGCCTTTTATGAGAATGTAACAAGGTGGATGGATGATGGCAGAGCGGTGGATGTGGTCTACCTTGACTTCAGTAAAGCCTTTGACACAGTCTCCCACAGCATCCTCACAGCTAAGTTGAGGAGGTGTGGTCTAGACAATAGAGTAGGGAGGTGGGTTGCAAACTGGCTTAGGGAGAGAAGCCACAGAGTGGTAGTCAATGGTGCGGAGTCTAGTTGGAGGCCAGTATCTAGTGGAGTGCCTCAGAGGTCAGTACTGGGGCCAGTATTATTCAAGATATTCATTAACGATTTAGCCGAGGGAATAGAGTGTACTATCAGCAAGTTTGCTGATGACACTAAGCTGGGAGGAGTGGCTGACACTGGAAGCTGTGCTGCCATCCAGCGAGACCTGGACAAACTGGAGAGTTGGGCGGGGAGTAACCTCATGAAATTTAACAAGGGAAAGTATAGAGTCCTGCATCTGGGCAGGAACAACCCCAGGTTCCAGTATAGGTTGGGAAATTCCTTATTAGAGAGCAGTGTAGGGGAAAGGGACCTGGGGGTCCTGGTGGACGACAGGATGACCATGAGCCAGCACTGTGCCCTTGTGGCCAGGAAGGCCAATGGCATCCAGGGGTGTATTACAAGGGGGGTGGTTAGTAGATCGAGAGAGGTCCTCCTTCCCCTCTACTCCGCCCTGGTGAGACCACACCTGGAATATTGTGTCCAATTCTGGGCCCCTCAGTTCAAGAAGGACAGGGAACTGCTGGAGAGGGTCCAGCGTAGGGCAACAAAGATGATTAAGGGAGTGGAGCACCTCCCTTATGAAGAAAGGCTGAGGGAGCTGGGTCTCTTTAGTTTGGAGAAGAGGAGACTGAGGGGTGACCTTATTCATGTTTATAAATATATAAAGGGTGAGTGCCATGAGGATGGAGCCAAGCTCTTCTCGGTGGCAAACAATGATCAGACAAGGCGTAATGGGATCAAGCTGGAACACAAGAGGTTCCACTTAAATTTGAGAAGCAACTTCTTCTCAGTAAGGGTGACAGAGCACTGGAACAGGCTGCCCAGGGGGGTTGTGGAGTCTCCTTCTCTGGAGATATTCAAAACCCGCCTGGACATGTTCCTGTGCGACCTCACCTAGGCGTTCCTGCTCCAGCAGGGGGATTGGACTAGATGATCTTTTGAGGTCCCTTCCAATCCCAAACATACTGTGAAACTGTGAAACTATGTTCTAAATTATCACACTCATACTAATTCTGGATGTTAAGATAGAACAAAATTGGAGAACTATGAAATCCAAGGGCAGAAATTATGGGTAGCAACTAACCCAGGGAAAGGTGGACTCGGTGTAGGCTCTGTCTCCTGCCCCAGGGGAGAACAGAATATCCGTTTTACACAAGCTGGTATGTGGGGCTGTTCAGATGGAGGGGGAGTGCAAGATCAAGATAAGGAGGAGTTAGTTAAGAGTGCCACTCAGGAATTAAAAAGAAAGCAAGAGAAGCAGAAATTGGTACAGAAAAGCAGTGATTGGTATGAAGAAATAAGGCAAAAAGACAAGGAATTCCAATTACGAACAGTAGGGAAAAACCTGTTTATAGATCTTATGGAAAAGATAGCCCGGGAATTAAATGTCACCTCATGCTGGATATGTGGGGGGTCTCAATGGCAGAACAGTGGCCTTGGAGAGGAGAGAGTGTAAGCCCAGAAGGATTACTAGTATGGATCCAGCCACCTGGGCCCAAGATGGAAGCTGGGGATACCGTACCCCAATATATATGCTAAACTGAATTATTCGGTTGCAAACAGTGATTGAAATAACAAGCAACTGGACAGCTGAGGCACTGAATCTCATAGAGAGACAATTGTCTCAAACCAGAGCCACAGTGTACCAAAATTGGGTAGCCTTAGATTATCTTTTAGCTGAAGAGGGGGGGGGGTCTGTGGGAAATGGAATACTTCTGAGTGTTGTTTGGAAATAGATGATAATGGGGAAGCCATAATGAAAATAGCAGAAGAGATAAAACGAGTTGCACACGTACCAGTACAGAAATGGAGTTCTGTACTCACTAACCAGTGGTGGGATAACTTATTTGGGGGAGCCTGGTGGAAGAAAATAGGGTTCATGATATTATGTGCATTTCTAGGTTTACTGTTCATGCCGTGTATGATCCCGTGCTTTATTTGGTTAATACATTCAGTAGTCCAAGGCATGCAAATCTCAGCCATGCCTATAGATCCTGAAATGACAACAAAAGGAACAGGGTATAAATTAATGATTTTAAAAGATAACACAAAATTGGACCTAGCCGCCACTAGGGAGGTGCTAGCTAACTTTCAGGCCAAAGCACGAATCAAGGGGATAAAAAAGAAAAAGGGGGAATTGTGAGAAATGCAGCTGTGATTCGTGCTGTTGTTTACAGATATAACCAAATAAGGCATGGGCTCTTAAGAATATGAAAAGATAGTTAAGTTTTATGTAAAAAGTTGTGGAACTTGTTTTGTACCATATGCACATGTGTACAGGAAAGGTGGGAGGGAGTGACGTGAAGGAGAAAGTGGCCTTCCCCGAGATTGCTGCCACGGGGGAAGTGGGGGGAGCCCGGTAGAAGAGACCCCTCAGTAACAACCTGGAGTCTGCACACGAGAGGGCGGGCACTGAGGAAGAAGGAACTCTTCAATCACCAATCAGAGCGAGAGAAGGCCCCTAGTGGCAACCAACCACGGACTCAGAGTGCGAGAAGGACTAGCCAAGGAAATAAAAGAGGTCAGTCAGAAACTTAAGGTGTGTGTGTTTAATTCACCTATTAAATAAACCAGACTCTTGTTTGGCAAAATATCGGAGTCTTGGTCATTTATCACACTCAGTATCTGTCCTGATTGGTTTTATCTAGTCATTATTAATGCCAGAAAGAGGTGGAAATATAAAGACGATGGGTTGTGCTGGACAGAATTACATCATTTTTGCCAAATAAAGAACTGTAGCATACTGTGTGCTGAGAGAGGAGCTATTGGTAACAACACTGCAGAAATGGTCTGGGGATTGCGGGTGACTGTGGGCTAAACATGAGTAAATATCAACTTGTTTTGTTCTTTGTGAAATTGAAAAACCAAGCGAATCACTCCAGGCTGTGCCACAATTGTGTGTTCTGCAGAATTTGTATCAGGCTTTCACAGCTGTATGTTGAATCAGACTTTTCAGTTTTTAATTCTAAAATCCACTTAGTCACAGGGATTATGTATTGAATTGTGAAGCTCAGCTTTACTTTTCATGAGACCTGTATTTAGCTTGCTGTTTATTCAAATTGCTTTAACCACAGCAAGGACTGTGATTGGCAATGTATTCCATGAGTGCTGACACTGTGAGTCTTGTTTCACAAACCTCAGAGAGGTTTTTTCCTCCCAGAAAGTCCCTGTTCATTAGAACTGAAGAATTTAAGTATGTCCAGACAGCACATGAGTTTCAGGGTTTGGGGCAGAGTTTTCTTTGTGATTTTACTGTGATCATCAGCAAGGTGTTGAAGAATCCCAGGAGTTGCTGCACACCTCAAGCAGTGGCAGAAATATAATAAATCACAGGTCCTAAATATTAAGGAATGGCCTTGGGAATTCGCCCATACTCCATCTGGTATGAAAACATAGCTTTTTGAGATATTTATCTTTATATCCATCAGGATCGGGAGAGAATCAGAAGACTTAAAGTGATAAAACTCACTGTCTGACAGTTTAATCAGGAAAGTAAAAGCCACACACACAAGCAAACTGGCACTAGCACCACTGCCACTGGCACTGCAACCGGCACCTCTGTCCCTGTGGTGCCTCCTCCTGCCGCACCCCTGAGGCTCCGGCCAGCCCAGGGGCTCCTCCTGCATCTCCTGCACCACGGCAGTGACCAGACACCCGCCAGCACATGGTGGTGGTGAGCTGGGGCCGGTGCTGCAGTGGGATGGCCGGTAGCCATGGAGCCCGGGTAGCACTGTGGGGGTCACGGAGGCACCACAAAAGCCAGTTTTAGGCAGACAACAAGTTCCAAAGCAAACTTTATTCTAGATGGGAAAGCATAGCAAATAAACTAGAAACAGGGTTTATACAATTATTTAGCAGGACGAGGTTAAGCGCTCTCAGTCCCAGGCAGTCTCCTTAGACAGTGTCCCAGTCTAAGGGGAGGGCTCCAGGTCACAGACCCGCTGCTCTGAGAACTCCGGATCATGGGGGGATGTGCAACTGCCACAGTGGGGCATTGTGACGTCACTGGTGATGTCACAAGGGGCCCCGCCCAGGCACCCCTATAAAAGCAGGGCTGGGGTGCAGAGCTGCATCCTCTGGCAGGGCAGGGCGGTGGCCACCCCACCATGGAGCCGTTCCGGCGAAGCAGGAGCCGCCGCCGCCGCCGCCGCAGATGCGGCCGCCCCCGCTACCGGAGCCGCGCTCCCTGCCGCTGCTGTGGGCGGAGCCGCCGCCGGTGGCGCAGGAGGAGCTGGAGCCCACCCCAGCATGGGCGTCTGCTGAAACAGCAGAGCCTTGGCCAGTGCCGCCGCCACTCCAGTGCACCACCACGGCTCCAGCAATAAAACTGGAATGATGCACAATGTGTGTGTGTGTCTCTGGTGTCCCTGTGGGCCAGTTGTGTGTCCCATGGGTGCGTGTCTGTGCTGGGCACATGTATCCCACGGCTGGCGTGGCCAGGGCAAGCACATGTTTCCCTGCTCCTGTGCTGGGTCTGACTCGTCTCAATGACCCAGCCCGTCTCTGTGTCCCAGGCCATTTATGTCCCAGCCTATCTCTATGTCCCAGCCCACCTCCATGTCCCAGTCCATCTCCACATCCCACCACATCTCCATGTCCCAGCCAGTGTCTGTGTCCCCAGCCTATCTCCATTTCCCTGCCCACCTCTATGTCCCAGCTCATCTCCAGGCCTCCTGGGAAATTTTTCCACAATAAAAAGTGGGTGCCCCTGTGGCCATGAAGGCACCCGAGAGTGGCCCTGAGGAGGCGGGCAGGTGCCACCTGCCAGTGATGCCCTGACCACTCAGGACAAGGATCCTGGACCTTCCTGTGGTCCCAGGGGGGTGCCCCCGCAGTGCCCCAGGAGGGAGGAGAAGACCACTCCAAGGGGCTCTTCAGTGGGGGCCCTGCTTTATAGTCTGGTCAGATGTGTCTGTGGGCATTTCAACATGGTCCAGAGGCTTCTCAGCTTCTCTGGGCACCTTCTTTGCTGAGGACCCTGTCAACCGACTGAGGGTCCCACCCCTCCTGTCCCCCCAGCTGGTGGAGGTGAAGTCACCCTGCCCAGGGTAGAGGAGGACGTGCATAGAATACCTTAACGCATCTGTAGTGTATCACATCGACCTAAGAGCTGCTGAAAGAGTCTACTCACTTTGTTCCTTGGAACGGGCTCTGAGTGCTTTAAAGTGTGTGGTCGACATGAAAGTAGCTTGGAAAAGTCCCCATTTTTAATTTGCCAGAGACACTTTCTCAAAGGGGAATAACAGCGTTGTGAGGGCCCGGAGGAGATGGGGGGATGATGAGCACCCAGTGAGTGCAGAACCAGCCTCTTCATCTGAATATGACGAGCAGTTTCTGGAGCCATTGCATATTTTATTAAAAAATGCTTTTCATACAAAGAATACTTCGTTCATAGTTTCTCAGAGTACAATTTCATTATGCTGTGCTTTTCTGCTCCGTATATAGTAGTAGTATTACTGATCAGCCCTATTAGCAAGGTTTCAACAGAACAATTGTGTCTCTGTAGAACCTTGGTGCGGCAGTTAAAAATAAAACTTCCAGACTGATTACAAAATCAGCACCGTACTGATGGCAAGAGAAACGCTCCCTTCGCTCAAGTGTCTGCCTGTTCACATTTTGCTGTGAGTCTGGTGATTGAGGGCTGGACAGACGGACATGAGGTTCTCAGGACATGGGGCAGTGCCAGGGGTGGGTTATGGTTGGACTCCATGATCTTGAGGGGCTTTTCCACCCAAAATGGTTCTGGGATTTCACCCCACCCATCCATCCCCACTCCCCTTCCCACCATCACAGCTGCCAAGATGCCCAACCAGACCAAAAAAAAATCAACTGCAGTGTGTGTGTTGTTTTATATACAACATATACACATTTGTACATAAACCAGCATCAACACAAAGCTGCCTGTTCTCTAGCAAGGGGGAAACGAGTGGATAACAACTGATGATGGACGAAAATATTTCCTGCAGTCATGTTACTGCCTTCAGTCTTTGGTCGTGTCTGTAGCAAAACAGCTCCTGGTTGTGGTCCCCTGCGAGCGGCCGGAGCCGTCGGGCATCGGATCGGTGCCGAAAGTGTCTCTGCAGGATCCCTGAGCTGCGCACAAGGGCCGACCGTGTTGGACGGTGAATGGCTGGAAGACAGGGGGAAAGGGGTGAGGGTGCGGTGCAGGGATGCTCAACCAGGTCCCTCTCTGTTGGCCACAAGCAGTGCTGGTTTTTGGGCAATTTGGGCGTAAAGTAGCTCTAGGGAAGGGGCTGGTGTCCTGCTGGCCCAACTCTGGCCTTGCTCCTGATTCCTGGGTGCTGCTTTGGGGCAGAGCTTCACCCCCAGCACCCAAACCCCATCCCCTGCACCCCAAATACCCTCCGCTGGGACACCAGCACCCACAGAACTACCTCCTCTGGATTTTGGCTCCTGACACACGCCACCCACCACCTCCATGTCACCCCAGGGTGCTCCCAGCACTCACTCACCCCCTGTGGGTGACACCCACACACCTTTGGGTGCTGGAGCGGTCTCATCCATGAGAGTCACTGGTTCAGACTGGGAAGAGCGGCCGCACGTCCCTGGGGCGAGGATGCTCCGTGCGCTGGGGACCGTGACACACTCTGCCGCGCGCTGTCACCACTCGGGCCACCGTTGGTCTTTCCATCCAAGCCCTGAGTGTCCTCCGGGTTGGCGGGTGCACCCAGTTGCCCGGCGGTGGGTGCTCAGCCCGTGGAGAAGACGTTGGGCGGTGACATCACCTCGTTCTCGGCAGCAAGAGCCATCACGGGGACGGCAGCCGCTGCCGCCGCGCAGTCCTGCCACTGCGCCTGCAACGGGGAGAGCAGCGTCACCGGCGTCCTGAGGCCTTTCCGCAGCTTCCAGGGAAGCGCAGAGACCGAAGACAAACTCATCACAGGAGTGGAAAGACACCCCAGGGCTCAGCACACTCACATTTTCATCCTCCAGCAGCAACAAGACACGACTCCGACAACCACCAGCAATGGGAGCCCTGCGGGAGAGAAACGGCGGCCGATGAGCATCTTCCCAGCTCAAACAAAACAGCTCCGCGAAGAACCAAACACCATCTGTGAACGTTCGCAAGGTGCCCTCCCCACCCTGGGAAGAAATTTGGGTGCTGCATCCTTCCCACTTTGGAAGCATCGCCCTCGACTACAGCCCCAAGGAAGGCTTTTAAGCTAAAAATAATAGAGAAAATAAGCCACTGCTTGCCAAAAGAAGGGGTGTTTTTGCCCAGCTTACCAATGGAAGAGGCCAGGGTCTGGATGGAAACTGGAAAAGAAGAGAGAAATGGAGATTTTTTAGCTGCAAAGCCAGGAAAGGGGGTGGATGCTGGGGGGACCCTCATTAAAAATGGCGTTGAAAAGGGAAAAATGTATGGAAAAACTAAAAGAGCCTTTGCAGGTTGAAACCAGCCCCGTGGGTGGGTTTTCTCCCCTGGAGAGGCAGCCTGACCTGCGGCGCGGGCCGGGGGGCGGTGACCAGCGGGGTTGTCCCAGGGATGTCCCTGGGGTTGTGGTCGGGGGGCGGTGACCAGCGGGGTTGTCCCAGGGATGTCCCTGGGGTTGTGGTCGGGGGGCGGTGACCAGCGGGGTTGTCCCAGGGATGTCCCTGGGGTTGTCCCCTCTCCTGGTGGGGACGTCTCCCGTGGTAGAGGCATCTCCAACAGCGTCTATGTCTCCGGTGATGGCCCATGAGCTGCTGGTGGCAGCGGAGACAGGTGGGGCTGGAGGTCGGGCTGGCGTCGGTGGTTCCTGCTGGGGAAAATGGTGTAAAACCTTCTCATTTCAAACATTAAAAGTTAAAACTTTATGCAGCACCATTATTTCAGTGCTGAGCTCGGGGCACGTTGAGGTGAGGGCAACACAGCCCATCCAGCAACTACAAAATGGCCTGATTTCATGCAATTTAATAAACTCCATCACACCATGGAAATATTTTGCCTTCCACACCGTGGCGGTCGTGGTTTTGCCACGACTATGGCCACGGTGGCCCCAAACAAACCCCCATGAGCTGCATTTTGACTCTTGCTCACCCTTCTGGGCTGTTGTCTTGGTGTCCGGTGCCGTTGGCAGCTCAGGGCTGGGGGTTTGCGGAGCCAGAGCCAGGTCCCCTTTGAGAAAACACAAGGTGGAAATGCCATCATCATGGAGACACCATCATCGTGGAGACACCATCATCGTAGAGACACCATCATCGTAGAGACACCATCAATGTGGAGACACCATCAATGTGGAGACACCATCATCATGGAGACACCATCAATGTGGAGACACCATCATTGTAGAGACACCATCAATGTGGAGACACCATCATCATGGAGACACCATCAATGTGGAGACACCATCATCGTAGAGACACCATCAATGTGGAGACACCATCATCATGGAGACACCATTATCATGGAGACACCATCAATGTGGAGACACCATCATCATGGAGACACCATCAATGTGGAGACACCATCAATGTGGAGATGCCATCATCGTGGAGACACCATCAATGTGGAGACACTATCATCATGGAGACACCATCATCATGGAGACACCATTATCATGGAGACACCATCAATGTGGAGACACCATCATCATGGAGACACCATCAATGTGGAGACACCATCAATGTGGAGACGCCATCATCGTGGAGACACCATCAATGTGGAGACACCATCATCATGGAGACACCATCATCATGGAGACACCATCAATATGGAGACACCATCATTGTAGAGACACCATCAATGTGGAGACACCATCATCATGGAGACACCATCAATGTGGAGACACCATCATCGTAGAGACACCATCAATGTGGAGACACCATCATCATGGAGACACCATCAATGTGGAGACACCATCAATGTGGAGATGCCATCATCGTGGAGACACCATCAATGTGGAGACACCATCATCATGGAGACACCATCATCATGGAGACACCATTATCATGGAGACACCATCAATGTGGAGACACCATCAATGTGGAGACATCATCATCATGGAGACACCATCATCATGGAGACACCATCAATGTGGAGACACCATCAATGTGGAGACACCATCATCATGGAGACACCATCAATGTGGAGACACCATCATCGTGGGGACACCATCATCATGGAGACACCATACATGGTACATGGTACATGGTACCTGGGCCCCACTGGGGGGCTAAGGGGGAACGTGGGCCCTGTAGGGGGTCCAAGGGGGAACAGGAGCCCCACTGGGGGTCTGAGGGGGAACGTGGGACCCATAGGGGGCTTGAGAGGGGTTGTGGCCCCATGGAGGGGGAACTTGGGCCATGCAGAGGTCTGAGGGGGGATGTGGCTCCAAGCTGAGGGTCAAAGGCCAGTCAAAGACTGGCGGAGGGGCGCCAAAGTACCGCCCGCCGCCACACCCGTTAATAAGCCCCGCCCACCACAACGAGGCCACACCCCATGAACAGACACCGCCCCTCGGCTAAGCCACGCCCCCCCCCCGCCGTGCGCTCTTCCCCTGACCGGGAGCAGGCCCCGCCTCCGGCGACGGTGGGCGGAGCCTCCGCGCTCGGCCGCGCGGGCGGGGTCGCCGCGCGCACGCCTCACTTGCCTCAGTTGCTTCGGCCGCGCGCCTGCACGGCGCTGGCCCCGCCCCGCGCATGCGCCAGACGCCCCGCCCCGCCCCTCGAGGGGAGGAGCAGAAGCCCCGCCCCCCTCCTTCCCGCGCGTCACAGCTCGCGCCGCCGCGGCGTCCTCCCCGTTGCCAGGCGACGCTCGGGCGCTGTCAGCCGCTCGCGCGCCCCCCGAGCGCGGCGTTTCTGATTGGCCGCGGGCGCCACGGGCGGCCAATCGGGGCGGGGGTTGTTGCGGGGTGGGGACGCCTGAACCAGAAGGCGGGTGGGCAGGCGGGTGTGAGGGCAGGCGGGACCGGCAGAGTAGGTCGTTGGCGGCCGCTGACGGGACGATGTCGATCAGGAGAAGTGTCGAGGACCCTGAGGTGCGTGAGGGACCCTCCCCGTCCCCGCGGCGGGCGGGACGGGCTGCAGGGAGCGGCGGCCTCACGTCCTGAGGCAGAGGTGGGGGGAGGGGCCGCGGCGTCTCTGGGGCTGTGGGGACCGATTCTCTCGGGACTCTCAGGGGGCTGGTGAAGCCTCCAGAGCCGTGACTCAAGGTGGGCGGGCGGTTATTTGGTCCCCTGTTGCCGGGTGTGTTGCGAGTGGGGAGAGAAAGCGAGAGAAATTCTCCTTTTTGAGGCTTTAATTGGCGGTTTGGCAGAGATTTAATACCGAGTTGGCGGTTCAGAGATCTCGGTGAGAGCAGAGCCATAGGATGAGGAGAAACGGCCTCAAGCTGCACCAGCGGGGGTTTAAATTGTACATGAGGGAAAACTTCTTCACTGGCAGGGGTGTGGGGCACTGAGCAGGCTGCCCGGGGCAGCGCTGGGGTCACCGTCCCGGAGGGGTTTGAATGACGGGTCAGTGATGTTCCAGGACATGGGGCAGGGACAGGGTGGGTCATGGTTGGACTCCAGGACCTTGAGGGCCTTTTCCAGCCAAAATGATTCTATAATGCTACATCTGAGAGGATTCCTGTGGGCTCTCTCATTTCATTGTCTCTTAGAGCTGTTTAAATTGCCTTTTTGTTAGCTTTTTTTTACTTTTAAAAGAAATACCTGGCTGTATATTGACTTCCTCTCATCTTTTCCTCCTCAAAACAGTTTGTAACCAGGCGCATCCCTCAGAACCCCGAATATCAACATATCAAAACCCGCCTCGATACTGGTAAGTGGGAAAAAACAACCAAATGTAGATGTAGGAGTGCACAAAAATACACGGAATGTTTTAACTGTTCCTGTGTCCTGAGCTGCTTTACCCCTGATACTGTGTCAGGACTCACGTCGCGATTGTGACGTATCTGACCATCTCTGTTGCGACAGTTCCCATCGAAGTTACTGGCCTTGGAGTTTTTCTACATGGGCTTTTCTTTTATAAAGTAGTAGTATGGCAAGGGTGTGAGTAGAAATAATCATTTGGGGGGTTGTCATTGGGGAATTTTTGTTGTTATAGCGGTTGCATTTGTAGTATCCACACAAAGACATTGAGGAAGGGACAGTGTGGCTGCAGTTGCACTTGAAACCACGTGTCACAGGCAGGATTTGAACACCGAGGTCCTGATTTCAGCTGAAACATACGGAGTTTTAGGTCGTGACGTTGTGAAGACGATGATTTTCTTCTCCGAAGCATCATCAAATCAACTTCACACTTTGAAGCAGAGTGGCCTTGGTGCGGAACTTGTAAACAGGAAAGATGCCATGAGGTTGATTTTTGGGGAATATCACCGTTCTGTGGATATTTTTATATCCCTTACTGGAAATCGTGGAAAACAAAACTCAAGCGTGTTCTGTCGAAGAACTGAAAGAGCACTGTGGGTATATGAAGAAGATTTTTGCTCCTTCTGGTCATGAGCGTTCCCAGTGAGTTCCCCTCTCCCATGCAGGGTCTTTGGAGACAGAAAAGCACTAAGAGGAAAATCAATGTACTTTTTGATTTATAGCTGCCTCTATTTTCATGAGGAAACAAGCTAACTGATTATTTTTCTCTCCTTACAGGAAACAGTTTAACAGTTTAACAGTTTCACATCAAGATATTCCTCCCGATACCCGTTTGAGCTTCTACACACCCCCCTGGAAAGCTTCTCTTTTCCTGCTGTTGAAGCATCACAACTATCTGTTCACAATCAGGTTTCCATCCTTGTCATTGCTAATTTAGCACCGTTAATCTCTGCTCTGGTGCTTTGCCGGCCGTTCCAACACACCGCTCCGGTTTCTTGCCGCCTAAGCTTTGTTTTCAGGCTTAAGATTGAATGAATCCGTTTTTTCCATGGTGATTATTTGGTGCTTCAAGCTGGTGTCCACGGTTTTCTGCATTAAACATCATCCCCATTTCTTTAGATATTCACCTTACCACATTTTAAGAATCAGAATTTGTCAGAGAAAGAAAAAACGGAGCGTTTTAATGGGGAGGATGAAACACACACATTATCTTAGTCTTTAAAAAGACACAGTCTGAGATAAAATGTCCCTGTGCTCTGATTCTGCTGTAACTTACAGAAATTAAAAATTCAGGTAAATTAAACCCTTTGGTTTGAGAGGCTTTGTGAGCATAGCAGGCAAGGTGAGAAATTCATGAAACCGTTTCCTTCCCCCAGTGAGCACAAGAGGCAGAAAATAATACAAATTTGAGTCTAAAAGCACCTAAATCTGCCTTCCCCACTTTAGATCTGGACAAAAATCTTCCTTGATAACCGCTTTAACTTTTTACAAAGGCTTCGGGTTTGCAGCCACAGCGGAGAAGAGACTCTACACCAACCTGGGTATGGTCTGAAACGTCACATTGTCCTCTTGTCTTTTTGAAGATTACAGACATAAAAAGGACAAGCTGTTTAAAAGACTGAAAGTGACGACTTTTGCCCAGTTGGTGCATATCATTCCCTCTCTGGCTTCTGGAAATTCTCTTCCATAAACATTTTTGCTTTGTCCAAATCCTCTTATATAATTATATGGTCTTAGCCTGTAATTCTTCTGTATCGGCTTCTTCTTTCCCTTAATCAAAGCAAATCACTCAGGCTGATATTTTCAGAGCAGCCAAATGCTGCGTAAAGTAGTTGGGAAGGTTGCGACTTCAAGGCTTTCTGCACATTTATTGTAATTGAAAATCTGATCGGTAAATAGGAGCTGTGTTGCTTATATGTTGGTTCAAGAAAATTAGTAAAAAGATAGAAATTAGTAAAAACTCAAGGGGAAAGGGAAGGGAAGTTGCATTGAGATAATTAGTATTTTTGGCTTGGGGATTGTTTGTCTTAGGCCAATCCTGCTGCCTTTCGCCGGTGTCGCTGGATGCGTATCCAGGTTTTTGTCCCTCACCTTTGTTTCCTGCAGGTCATCCAGGTCGCTTCTTTATCTGATGAAACCTTAGAAGTGCCGAACGAGGAGATCCACCAGCTGGAAGGTAACGATATTTATTGTAAGCACAAAGAGGAAGAGCCGTAGATCGCTGACATGGTGAACTGTGTCCTGACAGACGCAGCTGATCATTCAGCAAGTCTTTTAATCAGGAGGAAAAAGTATAATTTAACCTGTGGTTTGCAACCATTGCACTTTGGGAACAGAAATACTCTGAAAACAGAAAGGCTCACAAATACTGAATTACTACAATAAGGATTTTCTTAGACATCGTTCATCAAGAATTAAGTTTGAACTGAGTTCTTAAAACGCGATCTTGAGCCCTTAAAATCATACGGCTCTTTATTATTTTTAATATGAGGCTCTCAGTCACTCCTCTTTGTAAGAGGATGGAGATCAGGTTGTCTCTAAGAGAGGCGCTTTCTTCTAAGAACAGAACCCAGGCTTAAAACCTCCTTGTTGTATTTGCTGTGGCATTTTAACTCTTGGTCCCCCGTCCTCTCCGCAGATGGTGATTCTGCTGCTCCGGACGCTGAAGTCCCAGCAGAGACAAACGGTTAAGGGAGCCCTGAGGGGACACCCAGACGGGCCCTGGGAGCTGGAGGATCCTGTCGGCCGCGCTGCAGAGGTGCCTGACAATAAGACACTATTTTCTTCCTGTCTTAGAAAATCATTATATTTATCTGGCTAGTGATTTTAAATCGCTACAAAGTGGCTTTATGTTGTATTTCTCATTAAAGCCTGATTTTTGTAGATCTGGGGATGTGAGTGAGAGAGAGGGTTGGCAGGTTTTCCTGTCTGAATGAGTTTTATTTGTGGCTGTAACCCAACCACCTGATGATTGTCTGAGTGGCTGACAAAGAAATATGCTTGTGGGATTCAATCCAGGTCCCTGGGTTCAAGAATCCGTGTTATAAACTGCTCTGATAAACTCAGTAATGTGCCTTCCTGGTGATCTTAATGGATTGTCGTGTGACTGAGAGTAAGAGTCCAATTCTAAACGAAATACATAATTAGCTGAGGTCAGAGATCGGAGGAAGATGCTGGAAGCTTTGTTGCAGCCTTTTCCTCGCTGTGCCTGATGTGAGCAGAAAAGTGAAGCCCGACAGGCTTGGCCGTCGCGTATCAGAGCCATCGATTCAGTGACCACCACAAGCACCCGCAGGTTTCTGCCTGTGTGCCGTGTCCATTCAAGGGATGAGATGGGAAAGCTCAGCCCAGCACGGCGTGTGGACAACTGACGGCTCTTTACTGGGTCTTATTGCTGAGATCTCGATGCTGGCGGCTTCTTAGAATTGTTCTCCCTCACGTCAGAGTCATTTAGGACATAAAACACCTGGACTGGACTGATCCAGAAGAGTATAGTATTGCGAAGCTCTACGCTGTTTATTCCTTTATATTGGTGTACTGGAAAGCCTGAAATAGATTCTCTCCATTTCTGTGTGGTGTCCGGCTGTACTGGGACATAATTTGCTATTGGAACAGTTGATGGGAAACCACTCTGACCTGGGGAAGAGGTGCGGAAATATTCCATGTGCGACCTCTCACCGTAACCTCCTCCTCCCCTCTTGCAGCGTGATGAGCGGCGTTGATGAACGGGATAGAGAACAAGACGCTCCGAAGAAAGCGAATGCTCAGGCAAAAGAGACGCCCCGTCCCGACTGTCCCTTCCTGCTTCTGGACGTACGAGACCGAGACGAATGTGACCAGTGTCACATTGTTGGAGGTGAGGAGGCCAACATCCCACAGCAGCCTCATGTTGTCTGGGGTCGTGTATTTGGCTGTTAGGGGGACATCACTTGGGTGCAGCTTGTTCTCAGCACTCATCCAGCACACCCGCCTTTCCTGGAAAGGGCTGAGAGGACCCAGCTGATTTTAATCCCTTATTCAGTGGGGTTTCAAGTTTGTTAAACTCTAATAAGTCATGTCTGTTGTATTCCAGCTTGTCTGATGTTTTTTCTCTCTTATTTTTTTCCTTTTTCTCCTCTGCAGCTTATTCCTACCCTATTGCAACGCAGTCTAGAGCCATCAATCCATATACCAACAGTATTTCAAAATATGTATCCTTTACGTTTAAAGTGCTGGAATAAAATAAAAGAAATCAGGAGGGGTGTTGGTGAGGGCTCCCAAAACAGCTGGAGCTGAAACAGTTGCTGTGTCCAGGACGATGCTCAACCAACAACATCTGGGGAGGAGGAGGTTATTTACCACTGCTCCGCTGCCAACATCTGGATTTAGTTTCTGTGCTTCCTCTCAGCACCTTGGCAGGGACTCGCTTTTCTCTGGAGGACGGGAAGAGGATTATTCGCTGGGATTGGGTTGATAATTTCCTGGGTTGTTCGCTCGAGGGCTGCAGGGGAGAGGGCAGGTTGTAAATGAAGCTGTTTCATGCTGTTGCCTCTTATGAAGTAACCAAGTGGTGGGATTGTTCTCCAGTGGGGATTAGGCTGTGCCCTTCCAGCCTCTGGCAAGCTCCAGCTGCTGAGACATCAGATTTAAAACGTGGATGAAGTGAAAAAATTCCTGCCCGATACTCACAAATCAAGCAGGGAGTCTCTCGGTCTCCAGGCCTATTTGTTTGTAGCTCTTTTTCTAAAAGGTACTAAATCCTTAGCTCTTGTACCCGTCAGAAAAACGCCCATGGCAAAATGATCATTTTATACGACAACAATGAGAGATTAGCCAGGCAGGCTGCGACCGCCATGCGTGAGAGGGGCTTTGGGAACGTGGTCATGTTATCTGGAGGGGAGTGGGGACGGGCAGGACTCCCTGAGGGCTCAAGTCGATCGAGAGTGAAAGAGCAATGGTTGTGTGAGCTGGAGGTTGGAAAGAGCTGGATACTCAGCCCTGCCAGGTGTTTTATTGTGACTGGTGAAATAAATAACTTAAGCTTTTTCTATGGATAAACAACATTTAATCCAATTCCTTGTATTCCTTAAACACGTGTTCATTAGAGCATAAGCAAAACAGCGCTGGGTGCGCGGGGGATTCACTCCACCCAACACGCACACCTTTAAACAATAAGAGGTGTGTTTAAATACAGTAAGGTATTACATATTCATAATGACCCCAGGAGCGCCTATACATATTCATAACCTTTCCCCGCTTCTGATTAAAATGAGTCTCAGACAACCATTTCCATAGACCCTCCCCTGTTGCGCCTGCGCAGTGCCACTTGGTGAATTTGAGGAGGGGTCTTTGGGGGTCTTTGGATGAAGGCTCCTTCAGCTTCATCACAGTGAACTTTTTACCTTTGGCTCATTATGTTGAATTGACTGGGACCCAAGCTGCCAAGTTGAATGAAACCAGATTGGTGCCCCCTTTTGCTGTAAATCTTCGTTATCTTGTCTCCTCAAGTTTACAGCTAGGTGCAGTAAAACTTCTTATCTTGGCATTCAATGGGGTTCTGTTCTTCTTAACATAAAGCTCTAACTAAGCATTTATTGTGTGGCTAAGCCTTAAAGTGTTAGTTCGTTAGCAGGCACCCATTATATGTTTAGTTAACCCTTAAAATGTTAGTTCCCTCTGTCAATATAACTTCATAAGTAAGTTTCATAACTTTTTACATAGAACTTAACCACCTTTTTCCAGGTTCAGAGCCCGTGCCTCATTTGGTTATATCTGTAAACATTGAACATCTTAGCACGAATCACAACTGCATTTCTCACAGAGGCAAACTTCCCCCCAGTGAAGCTTCTGCCGCCTGTCCGCGCACCTCCTCCCGGCTGCCCCCCCACCCCCGTTCCTGGCATCCAGTCCTGGTGGCGTGGGGCGGGGCGTCCCGGCCTCGCGAGCGCTGGCAGGCAAACACCTCCCCAGGTTGCCCCCCCCGCCGCTGCGGGCGGGAGCGCCCCCACCCCCCCGCCCGGCCCAGCGCGCTCTGAGGGGCAGAGGCAGCTCTCATTAGGACCCGGCGATGTGCCTCCGCACTGCTGCTTACCAAAAGGAGCTGCTAATGTTACTCGCTGCAGCTAAATGGGGCGTTATGGAGGTCATTAATGATTTTGATAAAGAGTCAATAACAGGCAACAACTCGATAAAGACCTACCCCCAAAACAAAAGGTCCAAGAGAGAGTTCCTGCTCAGAACCTTCTGAGCTAGTTCAACATGCTAACCCTGAAAGCCCGGTTCCAAAGGGACCGAGGTCTGTTCTTGTGTTTTCTTGCAGGGCGAAGGAAGATGCCAGGGTGGAAGAGGATCCAGATGCCTACAGGGCCTTGGTGCGGTGCCTGAGCAGGGACAAGCTGAGGAACTGTCAGCTGGCTCTGGGCACGTTCTCTGGAGGCTTTGTGCACAGGAGACGACCCAGGGCAGTGCAGGAGCTCCTGCAGATATCTTGCACAGACCCTGTTCTGGCAGCTTCAAACGGAGCCTTTTCTCCAGGGGAGCTGGATCCCTTCTGAGTCCAAAGCGCGGGAAAACTTGCTCTTTGAGTTTTTGCTTTTCTTGACATTTCTGGATTTGACTGTTCAGCTGTCGATTGTACGCACCGAGCAGCAACAGTGTAGAAACGTTCAGGGCTCCATCACTGGGTCCTTTTTCTGCCTCTGTGCTGGAGTTAAGGAAGGCAGCCACAGGAATGGGCACACTAATGAACTGTGACTGATGTTTGGACTTGATAATTACCTCGGGCAATTGTTGATTGTTGTAATTATTTCAGTTCTATTTTTGATTGTTGTAATGACTTCAATTCTATTGTTGATTGTTATTCATAACTGTTTTGCAGGGGTAAGTCAACACATGAGATATGGTGATCCACAGTGGACATTAAGGCTCGCCGGCAGAAGTGTCCCCTTTGTACTTTGGAGGCAAGAGGTGACTGCAAGACAACTCCAGAGTTATATCAGATCATGACTGTAGTCACAGGGTGGGATTGTGGCAGAATGCAAACCCCCCTCTCTCCCCCTCCCTCCTTCAGTAGGCGCCAGTGAGCCGCTGGGCACCTGCGGCCAGTGTGGGGGATGTTTGGAGGCTTCAGGGGCACCCACAGCCTGTGTGGGGGTGCAGAGAAGCTTCTAGAATGCCGACAGTCAGATCTGATCAGCCAATAAAAACGGGATTCTCGTCGAGACTCCGCCCACTGTCAGCGTGTCTCTCGGAGCACGAGCAAGTTGCTGCCTCCGAGAGCCCCCTCCCCGAGACTGAGACGCCGCTTGCCTTGCTGCGACGTGTGTAAGCACGTGTATCTCTTTAAAATAATCCCGCACCGTGTTCAGGCAAGTGTGTATTCGTCTCGGACTCAGGGCCGGATCCGGCATTGTTTTGAGTGAAGCCACGTGCATGCACACTGTGGACCGCCTGCTGTAGTAGTTGCTGCCCCTTAATAATTTTCCTCAACTGATACCCGAACCTTTATTTAAGTCACTTTGGAGTGCTAAAACCCTGTTTCTCCCCGGTTTAATAAAAGTTGTTTTGGACCCTACTGTCCCTTCAACTAACCTCGGGGTGCCTCCGTGACATACCCAAACCAAGATCCACAGTTGGCCATCTGTACAGGGAAAGCAGAATGCACTTCAGCCGCAGGGTAAACCTTCCACACCTCATGTGTGACTTGCACCTTTCTCAGAGTTATTTGCCTACCTTGATTGGTGGGAGATACTCTTTTGAGTACTGAAAGAGTAAGGAAGCTACTGCCATTTTGGACATTTGCATCAAAACTCATCCACACATGGGACAGTGTGTGGTGTGTGACATGGATTTTTTTTTTTTCTCCTTGTTCTCCTTTTTAGTAGTGCCTGAGATCTGTGCTTTGGAAAAAACATACCTAAACAAAAGAATCTGAGAACAAAAGTCCTGATCAGAGAGAAGGTCCATCTGGCCCAAGACTCAGTCTCCAGAGCTGCCAGCCATCCATGTCTACAGGGTCTTGGGGGTGCTCAAAGGCCTCAGTGGCTGGGACCGGCCTCCCTGGGGACCATCTCCTGCAGGGGCCCAGGGGACGTGTCTCAGCTCAGCCTGGGACCTCTGGTGCCTGCCTGAGCCACGTTGTAGGTGTGTGTGCCTGTCTCTGCCCCATCTCCTGGACAGGCCTGGGCCCTGCCCTGCAGACAGCGGCTTCCTGGATGGAGCCCTCAGGCCTGGGTCAGAGCTCATCATGCTCCAGGCACAACTACTGAGCACAACCGTGCTGTGCTGTGCTGTGCTGCTCTATTCTGTACACTCACAATGAGTCCAATAAAGATGTGACTGTTGGACTGAAATGCCAGAGTGGTTTTAGATCCAAAAACAATTTCAGGGACACATACACAAAGGATACAAACTGGAAACAGAATTTTATTTTATATTTATATTTATATTTATATTTATATTTATATTTATATTTATTAAAATTACAAATTTTAATAGAAGAAGGAGAAGGAGGAGAGCTGGCTCCTGCTGCAATCTTGCCCTGGGAGAAAGAACCCGAGAAAGCCAGGGCACGAGTGGTGCCTTGGAGGGCAAGAGCAGAGAGCATGAACTGAGCCCAAAGGGCCCAGAGGAGCTCTGACAGGTGGTCATGCTCAATGCTGCAGAGGAAGGCAAAAAAAACCCCGGGGACCAGGGCCAGTCTGCCCCGGGGGAAAATTCCTTCCTGACCCCAACACTGGCGATCGGCTGTTCCCTGAGCATTTGAGCAAGACCTGGCTCCTCGACGCACAGGCTGGTCATGTCTCCCAGGAGACCACAGAATAATAGAATGATAGGATGATGATCTCTTCTTCTCTTCTTCTCTCTCTTCTCTTCTCTTCTCTTCTCTTCTCTTCTCTTCTCTTCTCCTCTTCTCTCTCCTCTTCTCTCTTCCTCTTCTTCTCTTCTCTTCTCTTCTTCTCTTCTCTCTCTTCTTCTCTCTCTCTCCTCTCCTCTCCTCTCCTCTCCTCTCCTCTCCTCTCCTCTCCTCTCCTCTCCCTCTCCTCTTCTCTCCCTTCCTCTCTTCTCTTATTCCTCTTCTCCTCTCCTCTTTTCTCCTCTCCTCTCCTCTCCCTCCTCTCCTCTCCTCTCCTCTCCTCTCCTCTCCTCTCCTCTCCTCTCCTCTCCTCTCCTCTCCTCTCCTCTCCTTCCCTTCCCTTCCCTTCCCTTCCCTTCCCTTCCCTTCCCTTCCCTTCCCTTCCCTTCCCTTCCCTTCCCTTCCCTTCCCTTCCCTCTCTTCTCTCTCTCTTCTCTCTCTTCTCTCTCTTCTCTCTCTTCTCCTCTTTCTTCACCTCTCCCTCTCCCTCTTCTCTCTCCCTCTTTTCCTTCCCCCTCCTTTCATTAGCAGTACATGCTGAGGAAATCCCTGACAAACACTCGTAACCTTGCCCAGCTTAGCCATTCACTCCATCACCTTGTGCGAAGCATGCATGTACCTTCTGGTGGACATGAGAGCACCGGGCCCCCTTCAAACCACTCTGCATTCCACTTCCTACAGCTGCTTACCCTAGCTCCCCAGTCCATGAGGATGGTGAGCTCTGCAGTGCTCCTTAAGAACGCATTCCCTTCATTTTGCTACTGCTATCCAGCTGAAAAGGATGTTCATCCATCAGATGAACTTGGAAGGTTGCCCTGCTGGGAGATGGCCTTGCAGCGGAGAAACTCCAGCTGCCTCATCCAGGTCTTCCTCCTTCAGCCCCTGTCAAGGCATTCCACCAGCTCCTCAAGGACTTCCTCTCCAATGTCTTCAGGCTGCCTCCAGGCCAGCTCTGGCAGCAGACACGGGACGCTGCTCCCTTTTATACTGCCCCGGGGCATTGTGACGTCAGCATTGCTGGCTGGTCACACTGTGACACGGAGATGACATGGGCCCCCAGTGTCCCACCCCACCCACTGCCCATCCACCCAGCACTCTTTGGAGGAAGGACTTTGTGGTGCTGCTGGCCCCAGGCTGTCCTTGTGCCCAGGAGGCCCAGGGGGCTGTCCCTGCTCTTGGTGGTCATGCACCATGGCTGAACCACCTGGGAATGGCGGTGTCATGAAATTACTGAGGAGGTTATTCAGATACAAAGGAACTTTCTCAGTGGCATTCGGCTGTTTTGTGTTCATTGTGCTGTCCTATTTGCAGATCTTCAGGGCCGTGCTGAGGATCCCTCTGAGCAGGGACGGCACAAAGCCTTTTCCACATGCCTCCCTCACCTGGCCGTGGTCTCCCTGTTTATCAGCACTGTCATATTTTCCCACCTGAAGCCCTCCTCCATCTCCTCCTCATCCCTGGATCTGGTTGTGTTTGTTCTGCACTCAGTGGTGCCTCCAGCAGTGAACCCCCTCATCTACAGTATGAGGAACAAGGAGATCAGTGATTCAGTGTGGCAACTAATGAATGGCTGTTTTATGAAGCAATAAACTGCCCATAATCTTCTGCATAGCATATATAATGTAAATCATTTTCTCACTGAGTGGTTGTGCCCA
This sequence comes from Streptopelia turtur, assembly GCA_901699155.2. Lineage (NCBI taxonomy): Eukaryota > Metazoa > Chordata > Aves > Columbiformes > Columbidae > Streptopelia > Streptopelia turtur. The sequence goes on from CABFKC020000005.1 coordinate 266,931, forward strand.
TGTCCACTGGACACCCTAGAGAACCTGCTGCAGGTCAATCGTCATGGACTGGCCTCTCACAACCACCATTTCCAGCACTGGCTTCTCACTTCAGCTTGAAGAGGTTCTTTGTCCCTCCCTGGCAGCACAACTAATGACTAGGTCAGATGTCCATGTTTGCATTGTGTAGACAAGAAGTAAACAAACGCACAAAGTGCTTCTGAGGTGATGAACCCCAGTGAGCAGAAACACCATCAGCTATTCCTTGGGGTTCCATGAAGGTCAGTGGGACAGACAGTGTCTTGATGTGATTTCATGTTGAGAGTAACATCCTTTGGGGAACCACCTGAATGTAGCACTGGGATGTGCTTCCTGGAACAGAAGATCCTGTGTCCATTCTTTATGCCATGAGGCATCTCATGTAAGTGCAGAGTAGGGTGACAAATGGCAGGGCTGAGGTGCCTCCGCCTCTGGAGTGGAGAGGAGGTCAGAGAGACACAGTGACTCCTGCTTCTGTGTGTACAAGGGAAACACTCTGTCTCTCAACATCCATGGGTGCATAAGGAGTCCATGGTGAGGTTACTTTGCTCTGGTCAGGCTAAAGACCACAAGAAGTCTGACGGGTTGGGGTCCCTGCCTGCAGAGCAGTTTCTGAGATAGTCGAGCTTTCCATGGTAGTGGGAAGAGGCCGGAGAGGGGAAAAAAAATAACTGAAAAGGACAACTTGGGAGGTGCATTCTGGATATCAGGAGGAAGAAACGTCAGTGGAAGGGCAGTGCTGCGGTGCAGGAGGTCACCCAGAGGCAGTCGGGATCAGCCCGTGGCTTTGTGTTTCAACAAACAGCCAGTGAGGGTGCAGTGAATGAGGCACGGACTCTCGGGAAGGTGCAATGAGAGACATTTATTACAAACTCAGGCTTGCATTTATACTTGCTATGATTCTTGCTCAAGCATTTGCTGATTTGCCAAGTGAGTTTACATAAGATGTATTTGTGTTCCTACCAAAGTTACTGTCATAAAACCAGTTTTTGTCTATCATAAGCTATCCCTCCATCCTTGATGTATCAATCCTGTATCAGTCCCTCTGTCCTTGATGTATCATGCAGCATACGGTACTTGCTGCTTGTATTTTTCCACTAGCGCTTGTTCTCACACTGTCGACTCTCACAGTTTCTCACAGGCCCGATCTTAGCACACTGCCACATCTCCCCTTTGTGTTTAATAAGTGCATAGCCATAGCAGTATGTAATTGCATAGCTATTACCTGATTAAACCTTTTTTCAATCATTTGTTGTAACTAGATGTCTCTTTAAGACAGTTTAAAAACCCAGTTGGAGATTCCTTACAATCCTGTTTAATCTCAAAAAGTTTTGGCATATTTATATCTGTAGGTACAGTGTGCCTAATCCTGTATAAAATCCACTGTCAATAACAATTCAGCCTGTCGCTAGATTTAAGAATGATCCCACCCTGGATGGACCAAGGGACAATTTTGATCTAATGTTCCCTGTATATTCCCTCCCAATATCTGCCCTATACAACAGTGTTTCAATCTCTTTCCCTGATTATCCTGTTCAAGGGTCAAAACAAACGGATCTGAAGGGGATAAATATAATGCCTATGTATCCTTATTTATTGTGTAATATGCATTATGCAATAGGCAATATATGATTTAAAATATACTTCTTATGATATATTACACGTAATGCATTACTATACTACACATCACAAAGTATACCCACCTAGATCTGTGCAGCATATTCATATTATTTACAGTGGCCTCCATTGATTACAAAATTCAATCAGATTCTCCCCGGTTGCTGTTCCCCAGGGAGTCAAACAATCTCTTTCCAATGTCACAAAATACAACCCGGGGGGGAGGGGATTCCTTCCAAATCCCTCCTGTCGATTATCCACTACCTGTTTCACAATCACAATAACAGACAATTGGTTAACCATAAGTATTGGACTGGAAAATCACCGAAGAACAAGTAACAACAGCAACAAATCACTAAAGACGCAAACAACAATGCAATTATTAAGGCATGAACAACAAAATCACTAAATCTACCTTTATCAAATTACTCTTTTTTGTTTTTCTCTTTATTTAATGTTTTTTTTTTCTATTTTTCCTAATTCCTTATTTTTCTTTTTTATTTTTCTTTTCTTTTTCCCTTTTTTAAAGTTATCCAAGTTACCAAAGCTTCCAAAATGCAAAGGCCCAATGCACTGGTATCCCTCCGAAAGACAGACAAGTTCCACATGTGTCACTTGGGTCACCAAAGTATCAATAACCAAAATGCAAAGACTCAATGCGCTGGCAATAAAACCACGATAGCCACTCACTCACCCCCTTCCCTCGAAAGGGAAAGGAGAAACTTGGATTGAGATAAACAGAGTTTAATAAAATAACAAAATGCTAATACACTGCTAATAAGTATATATATAATATAGCGATAAAAGCTACGCAATGCAATTCCTCACA
>CABFKC020000006.1:0-155966 GCA_901699155.2 Streptopelia turtur
CAGTTCCTCTGCAGAGCACAGGGGCTGAGAGCAGCTGCCCGGCAGTGTTGGTGTCTGGGAGGTGGCTGCACAGCTGGGGAAGGGTGACGCTGTCTGAGTGCCCGGCTGCCTCTGCCCTGGCCTCTCTCACACCCACCCTCACCAGATTTGTCCTTCTTTCTCCACTGCTCTCTGTTCCTGTCGTGGTGATCTTGTTCTTGCTGTCAGGCTCTCTGGGGATGGCAGTTTCAGCTGCAGAATCACAGCCTGATCTTGTGGGTCCTTTCCTGCAGGTGTGTCCATGGGCACACGTGTCCCAGCTTTGCTCTGACCTGTGGAGTGTGGGCAATGAAGTCTGTAGGGTTGAATCTCCCTGAATGAAATGCCATCATTCGGACATTTGGCTATCTGCATGAGGTTTCCATCCCAGCTGCGAGCTCCCCTCCAGGATGCAAACCCATCCTATAGCATCTTTGTGTTATCTGAAAGTCTCAAGGAGAAGCACAGAAATGGTGTGACAGACAAAATGCTGTTTGGTTTGTGAAATGAGCTACTTGTTCCTTGGGCTAAATGTGGGCTGCTGAGACCTTAGAAAACAGTGAGATGTGTAGTGGTCTGAAGGCGGATCCCTCTGCTCTGAGCAGTGCCTGGTGGCTCTTCAGGGTAACATGGGAGTGTGATCAGCCTCCATCTCAGAAAGGTGCCAGCCCAGGGCAGCTGGAGCAAGACAGAGGGACAGACCAGGTCCCCTCACTCTGCACTGACCCACAGGCACCCTCTGGTCTCGAAGGACTCGCTCTGTTCTCCCTGAGTGCAGCAGAAATGCTGATGGTTTCTGACATCCAAGAACACTCCCCAGGGTGAGAGGGGAGAAGGAGCTGTAAAAAACCCCAAACCTCTCAAACTGCCTTCTGCCATCTCATTTCCTTATCCCTGGGAGTGCAGATGCTGACAGGTATTTCTGTTCCAAGAGCAGCTTCCTGTGACAAAGCTGAACCCCAGAACTGTCCCCTGCCCCAGTTCCCATGACCCCACTGCTGCAGAGCAGGGCTGACTCCTCAGCAGCCAGCGGGCACAGGCCCTGCTCCTCACAGCACCTCCAGCCAGCACCACCCAGGGCTCAGACACGGAGCTGAGGAAAAGGACAAGGGGGTGTGGAGCAGGGGGAGGGTGTATGAGAAATGGTTTAGACGTTGCTCAGAGAAATCACAGAAGAAAAAGACAGCGAGATTTTTTGGGAGATTTGCCAAAATCATCAAATGTCCAACAGCAGCTCCATCACCCAGTTCCTCCTCCTGCCGTTCACAGACACACGGGAGCTGCAGCTCTTGCACTTCTGGCTCTTCCTGGGCATCTACCTGGCTGCCCTCCTGGGCAACGGCCTCATCATCACCACCATAGCCTGGGACCAGCACCTGCACACCCCCATGTACTTCTTCCTGCTCAACCTCGCCCTCCTCGACCTGGGCTCCATCTCCACCGCTGTCCCCAAGTCCATGGCCAATTCCCTCTGGGACACCAGGGCCATCTCCGACACAGGATGTGCTGCCAAAGTGGTTTTGGTTGTCTTTTTAGATTCAGCAGAGTTTTTTCTTCTCACCATCATGGCCTACGACCGCTACACTGGACAGTGTGTGTGTCACAAACCCCATTGGACAACGTGTTTGTCACAAACCTCATTGGACAGTGTGTGTGTCACAAACCCCATTGGACAGCGTGTGTGTCTCAAACCCCATTGGACACTGTGTGTGTCTCAAACCCCATTGGACAGCGTGTGTGTCTCAAACCCCCCTGGACAGTGTCTGTGTCTCAAACCGCATTGGACAGTGTGTGTGTCACAAACCCCCCTGGACAGCATGTTTGTCACAAACCCCCCTGGACATTGTGTGTGTCACCAACCTCCCTGGACAGTGTCTCTGTAAAAAACCCCATTGGACAGTGTGTGTGTCACGAACCCCATTGGACAGCGTGTTTGTGTCACAAACCCCATTGGACAGCGTGTGTGACACAAACCCCGTTGGACAGCGTGTGTGTCACAAACCCCCCTGGACAGTGTGTGTGTCACAAACCCCATTGGACAGTGTGTGTGTCACAGACGCCCCTGGACAGTGTGTGTGTCACAAACCCCATTGGACAGCATGTGTCACACAAACCCCATTGGACAGTGTGTGTGTCACAAACACCCCTGGACAGTGTGTGTGTCACAAACCCCATGGACAGTGTGTGTGTCACAAACCCCACTGGACAGTGTGTGTGTCACACACCACATTGGACAGCATGTGTGTCACAACCCCCCTGGAGAGTGTGTGTGTCACAAACCCCATTGGACAGTGTGTGTGTCACAGACCCCCCTGGACAGTGTCTGTGTCACAAACCCCATTGGACAGTGTGTGTGTCACAAACACCCCTATACAGCGTGTGTGTCACAAACCCCGCTGGACAGCGTGTGTGTCACAAACTTCTCTGGACAGAGTGTGTGTCACAAACCCCCCCTGGACAGCGTGTGTGTTCAGAACCCCCTGAACAGTGTGTGTCTCACAAACCGCCAAGGACAGTGTGTGTGTGTGTGTGTTACAAACCTCATTCGACAGTGTGTGTCTCACCAACCCCATTGGGCATTTTGTGTGTCACAAACACATTGGACAGTGTGTGTCTCACAAACCCCATTGGACAGCGTGTGTGTCACAAACCCCATTGGACAGCGTGTGTGTCACAAACCCTACTGGACAGCGTGTGTGTCACAAACCCCATTGGACAGCGTGTGTGTGTCACAACCCCCCCTGGACAGCGTGTGTGTCACAAAGGCCATAGGGCAGTGAGTGTGTCACAAACCCCCATGGACAGTCTGTGTGTCACGCACCCCATTGGACAGTGTGTGTCACAAACCCCATTGGACAGTTTGTGTGTTTCACAAACCCCCCCGACAGCGTGTGTGTCAAAAACGCCCCTGGACACCGTGTGTGTCACAAACCCCGTTGGACAGTGTGTGTGTCACAAACCCCATTGGACAGCGTGTGTGTGTGTGTGTGTGTGTGTGTGTGTGTGTGTGTGTCTCACAAACCCCCCTGGACAGCGTGTGTGTCAAAAACGAATTGGACAGCCTGTGTGTCACAAACCCTATTGGACAGTGTGTGTGTCAGAAACCCCATTGGACAGCGTGTCTGTCACAAACCCCCCCGGACAGCGTGTGTGTCACAAACCCCATTGGACAGCAAGTGTGTCACAAACCCCATTGGACAGGTTGTGTATCACAAACCCCTGTCCTTCCAGCCCTGTCCTCCTCCTGTTTGCCATCCCGGATGAAGGACGATGTCGTCACGTAGCTCTGGAGTGGCCCTGGGGCTCAGTTCCCAGCCCAGCTGCAGCAACTCTCTGATAGCGCAAAGAAACTCTGTCCCGGCGCTGAACGTCCCTGCGTCCCGGAGCCGCTCGCTCGCCCTGCTCAGCCGCGAGGGATTTGGCAAGGGCTTCAGTGGGTACGTGGCTGTCGGGATGTGCACAGGGTCTCACCTCGTGTTTGTCCCCAAGGGAACGTGTCTCTACTCTGGGATAGGTTTAGATTCATGGTCTCAGCACCAGGAGCCTCGCAGGGTGCGGGCTGCTGTTCCCCTGTGTTCAGGGCAGAGCTGGTGTCCCTGCTGTCCCTACTGCCCTTGTGGCAGAGACTGGGCAGTGCTGACATCCCAAAGGCCACCAGCTCATGCCTGTGTCCCCGCTGCTCTGCCAGGAGCTTCTGCAACGTGAGCGATGTGTTGGGGGCTGATCTGTTGGACCGCAGCTGCTCCATCCCCGACCCACAGCTGGTCCAGAGGATCGTGTCCCAGGTGGAGTTCTACCTTTCCGATGAGAACCTGGCCAAGGACGCTTTCCTTCTGAAACACGTCCCGAAGAACAAGATGGGCTGCGTCAGCATCAAACTGCTGACGTCCATCAAGAAGGTAGGTGGCCCCTGGTGCCGGCCAGCGGGGCTGGGAAGTGGCCTTCATGTGGAGGGTGTCTGTGTGTCAGGGTGTCCGTCTGTCTGGGTGTCCTCTGGCTGCTTCTGCTGGGGTGTATGGGGAGGTCCAGGTTGCCATTTCCAGAGCCCATTGGGAATGTTCTCCTGCAAACCCCAGAGATGCTCATGTGGCATGGGGATGTTGCTTTGCTGTGGTTTCAGGTTGATGGGGTCGCAGCCTGCCCGGACAGCAGGCTTAGGGTGGTCCCTGCCTGAGACGCTCACGGGGACGTGGTGACCCCCGTCTCTTCCACAGGTGAAATACCTGACGCGCGAGTGGCAGCTCACACTCTACGCCCTGCGGTTCTCGGAGCTGCTGGAAGTGAACGAGGAGGGCACCAAAGTGCGGCGACGTGTCCCCATCCCGAGTCCCTGCTCAGCATCCCCCCCAGCAAACTGCTGATGGCCTGGGAGCTGCTGCCCCGTGAGCAGGATGCGCTGTCGCCGCTGCAGAAGAACTTCCTGGAGACCATCACGAGGATGTTCAGCCCCTTCGGTGCCATCGCCTCCATCCACATCCTGCGCCCGGGCCGCAAGCTGCCCTCGGATGTGCGCAAATACGCGGTGCGCTTCCCTGAGCTGCTGAGCCGGTGCTGCGCGCTGGTGGAGTATGAGAGCCTGGAGAGTGCCCGCAGAGCCCTGGAGGAGCTCGGCCACCCGGGTAGCCGGAGCATCAGGGTGGTCCTGCTCAGCGGGAAGGGCTCCAGGAAGAAACTGGTGGCGGTGGAGGAGCTGGTGGATCAGCTGGGTTGGAAAGCGCAGGCGACAGCCACGACGTTCCCCTACGGCCTCGGGGGCTCTCTGCTCATCAGCGCTCGGGAGCTGAACGGTGCCTCGGCATTGCCATCGCTCCTACTGAACAAGGAGCCCTCGGAACCCACCTGGTCCAGCAGTGACTTCAATCCCACTGACTGGAGCGACACCTTCACCGGATCGCTCCTCTGCAGCAACCTCTTCCCTCCCTTCGACGCCAACGTGGGCACTGGCAGCTGCTCCAGCCCCAAGAGCCCCCGCGGTGCCTGGGGCAGCGGGGCGCCCGCCTGGGCCCCCTGGGCCGGCAGCTCCTCTTGGGATCCCAAACCCCGCCCCGGGATCCCCCCAGCAACAACCGGGGTGTCCGAGCTCCTCGGGCTCTGCGACGGGGTCCTGCGCCTGCCCTGCGGCCACAATGGCACCGGCAGCTTCTCCAGCAGCATCAGGAGGGGAGAGCTCGTCCTGCAGTGCTGAGGCTTCTCTACATTTGGGTTTGGGGATTCTTTTTTTTCTCCTTTTCTCTGTGCCCCCCCAGAGCTGTGGTGGGTGCTGCAGCTGTGCCAGGGACCCGAGTTTTGGGCCAGGATGAAGCTCGGGGTGCTGAGCGGCAGCGGGGGCTGCACCGGCACCAGCGTCCGGGATGGGGACTCAATGCAGCTGCTGCCGGCCGGACCCGTGGAGCTGGGTCGCCGGGTGCTCCATGGGACCCAGGTTGTGGAGCTGGGGTGGGAAATGAGCAATAAAGGGAGATGAGATTTCCAGGCAATTTCTGGCCAGTGTAGTGATAGTTTGGTTGGTTGCAGGACCAGGGAGTGGAAAAACAGCTGCCCAAGTTGCAGCCAGACAAGGGCAGGAGGGTCCCTGCCCTGCAGTGCCTCCCTCGCCATTCTGGGGCTGATTTGGGGTTATTTTGCTGCAGCAGGGAGGCAAGCTGGGTCTGTGCTTCCCAGTGCCCCTTCACCCCACCCCACACAGTCATAGAGCAGATCCAGAAAAACAGCATTTAATTGAAAGCGAAAAAGAAAAAAGGTCCCATGAAAGCCACTCCAGCCCCCCCCCCCCCCCTAATGCAGCATCCCGCCCTCCCCAAACCCCCCCCAGACCCACCACCAATGTAGCATCGTATCCTCCCTAACCCCTCCAGACCCCCCCAATGTAGCATCGTATCCTCCCTAACCCCTCCAGACCCCCCCAATGTAGCATCGTATCCTCCCTAACCCCTCCAGACCCCCCCAATGTAGCATCGTATCCTCCCTAACCCCCCCACCCGCCTCCCTAATGCAGTATCCTGTCCTCCCTAACCCCTCCACCACCCCCCCGCCCCCACCCCGAAAACCATCCCCTGCTCATGTTCTAATCCCCCCCTCCCACGCCCGTCCCACGCTTGCTGGGGGGCTCAGATTCGGGGCCTTGCCCCCGTTCGTGGCCCCGTTTGCAGCCCCGCTGCTCTGCTGGGGTAGCCTTGGACTGCGGCTGCTCCACGTCTGCCCTGCGCTTGGTGGGGGGCTCAGACTCAGGGCTGTGTCCCCGTTTTTGGCTCCGCTTGCGGCCCTGCTCCTCTGCCGGGGCAGCCTGGGACTGTGGCAGCTCCACTGTTGTGCTGCGCTTGCTGGGCGGCTCGGGGCTCTGCCCCCGCTCGTGGCTCCTTTTGCGCCCCAGCTGCTCGTTGGTCGTTGGCAGGTGCTGGGGCAGCGCCAGTGAGCTGGAGTCCCGCTGGGGCACGGCGGCCATGGTGACACCGGGCTCATCGCGCCTCGGGACATTCCGCTTCAGGGCATCTTTTTGAAGGCTCTTCTTGGGGTCCCCAGGGGCTTTGTTGCTGGGGGCAGCCAAGCAGCTGGGGCGGACATGGCCACCCGGGGTTGTCCCTGCAGCGGTGGCCTTGTCAGAGATGCTGAGTTGTGCAAATTGCATCTCCAGGTTTCGGATGGCAATTGGCAGCACCGGAGTGACTGCAGCCACCGCTGTGCCCTGGTGGTTGTACCATTGTATGCGGAAGACACGGGGGTCAAAGCAGCACCCACATGGTGCCCTCAGCAGCCCTGTGAGGGGGAGAGGGAGTTGTCATGGGCTGGGGGGACCCTCCATGGGCTGGTCCCCGTCACCAATGTCCCCTGGGTCTGCTGGTGGCCGGGACATCCCCATGGGGTGAACTGCTGTGCAGGGAACGGGGCTGCAAAGCGGGAGGAGACTCGGTTCTGGGAGGGGAAACGGGAGAGATGGCCCCGGGTACTGGGGAAATGCTCAGAAAACGGGATTTTCTGGGCACATACGACCCAGGGCAGGGCTGCTTGGTCGCGCTGGCTGAACCCCTGTGCTGGGGACAGGGGTGGTGGGTGCTGGGAGTGCCCGGGGTCGGGATGGCGAAGGGGCCGAAGGTGCCGGGGTGTCCGAGCAGACGGGGTGTACGGGGTGCTGTACCTGCTGGTGGGGCCTGGGGGGGCGCCCGGGCTGCAGGGCTGGGCTGCTGCTGCATGGTTGGTGGGCGCAGCAGGGCTGAGCCTGCAAGAGAGACAGGAGTAACGGCCGGCACTCGTCTCCGCTCTTGCCCCCATGAGCGTCCTGGGCTGCAGGGGTCAGGGTGGGTTCCTACCTGCGGGAAAGAAGTTTTGGGGGAGCACAAACGGCTGTAGTAGCTGCAGGACCAGGGGAACGCGGGAGCTGTTCGCTCGGAGCACCGTGGTCGCTCTGACCGTTGGTAACTAAGGACTCTTTGGGGTGTCCCAGGAAGGAATGTTGGGGCTCCCAGTGTTCCGCCCCAGCCCAAGAGCCTCCACAGCTCCCCCTGGGCAGGGAAAGGGTTCAGGGGGTTCAGTGGGTGGTGGGTACAAATGCTTTTTGCTTCAAATATTATTTTCCCGGGGGAAAAGGAACAAGTCAATGCAGCCGAGCTGTGTGTGGGGACCAAGCTGCACCTTGTGCCACACAGTGAACACGTTTGTGACCATTGCCTGTGTTTCTGTGCGCTGGAGTGATAGTGAACACATTTGTGACCATTGCCTGTGTTTCTGTGCGCTGGAGTGATAGTGAACACCTTTGTGACCATTGCCTGTGTTTCTGTGCGCTGGAGTGATAGTGAACATGTTTGTGACCATTGCCTGTGTTTCTGTGCGCTGCAGTGATAGTGAACACGTTTGTGACCATTGCCTGCATTTCTGTGTGCTGGAGTGATAGTAAACATGTTTGTGACCATTGCCTGTGTTTCTGTGCGCTGCAGTGATAGTGAACACGTTTGTGACCATTGCCTGTGCTTCTGTGCGCTGGAGTGATGCAGAGACAGGAAAAAGGGACCTCAGGGACACGAGAGGGTGTCACACAGCGCGTGTTGCCCAGACCTCACTCCAGCAGTCCCCTGATCAGGAAACCCGAGCAGCCCTGGATCCCCCTTGGAGGGGCTGAGCTTTCGTGACACTTGGGAGGAGACGGAACCCACCACTGTGTGCTCCCCAAAAAACAGGCTGGATGCTGCACATCTGCCAAGGTGCTGGGACTATTTGTGCTCTGCAGGACCCCGGGGATCGGGTCAGTACATCATACATGGACCATTTGGCACCACCAAGGACATCCTGGGAGGAACAAGAGGGCTTTTGCTCCCGCTATGTGAGCCAGGACAAGCGAGCAGGAGGCCAGAGCTCTGTGGTGGCCCGTATGCTGTTAATTAATCGCACTGTTCTCTATTAGCGAGGCACCGCTGGCCGCGAGGCTAGCTGAGCCCATGTGCTGCAGGACTCGTGGCAAGGACTCTCATTGGGGGCGTGAAGGCAACCGGGCTTCTAAAAACATCAACCTTTATTTCATTTTGGAGGCAACCCGCCCCTTGACGCCTCCGCTCAACTCGCAGCCGCGGGAAAGGGCTCCTCAGCGCTATCTGTAGGAATTGGCCTTGTGTTTGGGCAGGAAGGTGAAGCTGGTAGGTACAGGGCCCTGAAGCATCTCGCTGGAAGAAAGAGAAGAATAAAACAAAAAAATAAGGAGAGGTTTGTGTTCAGTGTGTTAGTAACAGAACCAGTTTTACAAAATGTTCCTGAAAGAATGAATCAGTTTTGTAAACTGTCCCTGAAAGGATGTTCAAGCATATCGTGTTCAAGTACACTCTTACCTTAACAACCTAGCTTTTATCTTAGCCTAAATACGCATAGAGTGAGGAGAAGCACATGCAGTATGTCCGGAGGTTGAGCAAGTCAGCAGTTATCTAGCTATAGAAGTAGTACGCCTGTGCAGTACCCAAAGGTGAAAGGGACAGAAGTGATGAAGACTACTTACTTCATCCTGAAGACCCCCTGAAGGACCACCAGAGGACACTGCACATGATCAAAACAGTTCCAAGATGTTGCAATCGATGTTGCAATCAATGTTGAGTAACCGTTACGTATCTTAATGAATATATGAATATGTACGTGAATGGACTGTATAAATACTGTGTAACTTAAACTAAGCAGGGAAGCCAGCTTTGGGTGTGAACCCCTGGTTTCCCAGCGCTGAAATAAAGCACCGCATATAACTACGCCCGTGGTTATGTGTCCTGATTGCTAACAAGTGCACCATACACAGTTGTTTTATGGCCCCGTGGCTCTATAGTGATGGTGACTACGCTCAGGTGTCTCAAATCAAGACTTTAATCTCCCTAGAAATGAAGGCTGCTGCACAAAAGCACCCACAGTGCTGAGCTTCAGCCCCAAACCACAGCCCCGGAGGGACGAGCCCACCAGGTAAGGGCAACGTCCTTCTCGCCGGGGAGTCCCCAGGGTCGGTGCCGGGTTTGGTGGCCGGGACGTGCCAAAACCCAACACGAGCCTCCGAAAAGCTGCTCCCAACCTCTCGCTGTGCGTGTGCGGAGCCAGAACCCTGCTTGTGCCAAACTGCATTAAGGTCAGGTCCCAAAATGATGTAAGTCAGCGCTAGCGCGATCACATTTGGCCTCACTTAAGACTTGAACTATCTCACACTTTGGAACGCACGCTGTATTTTCAGTGCACAGTAATTTTCTTTAGAGTTTAGGTGGTTAAACATATTTCCTGGATGCTGGTTCAACTAAAACTTTCCATAAGGTGACTTTGTGCTCTGCCTTGTCCCTTCCCACCCATTTACTGAAATTCAACGCTTTCTTACCTTATTTTAATCCAATCATCCACGTTCTGGCTTGCCATCAGCGTCTCCAGATAGTCTCTCCCCATGTTGTAAGGCGGTCGATCGTTAATTTTCTGAGGTAGGTGTTCTAATAAGCCCACTGGGATGTACCTGCAGTGAAACGCAACAGCGGTGGGTACGGTGGCTCGGACAACGCGGGTTCGCTGTGCTGAGCAACCCCAACCGGCAGAGTTACCTGCAGAGGAACGAGAGCCATTCCAGCAGGAACTTCCTCATCTTCTCCACCCCTGTGTGTCCGAGCCCCAATGCTCGAGGCCGTAGCTGGTGAAGTCCTTGAGGAACCCAAATCTCTCACTGGAAGAGATATCCCAGTGGCGCTGCTCCTTAATTTCAGTGAAAAGCCACGGTTTGATGAGCGCCCCTCTGCAGCAAAGAAGTGCATTGTTATTCCCCTCACTGATGCTTCTGAACATGCCAACTAATCTAAGAGGCTTTCCAGCACTCATCTGCCCGCCAGTGCCGCTTGAATTTTTATCTCAATTTCAACAGGAACCTGCTGGACGTTCCCACAGATGCAAAGTGATTTTACCAACTTTCAAAGAGCAGTTTTGCCAGAAGAAACTTCTGGTGTTTCGGGTCTGTTCAGGTATTTAATTCCTTTTTTACTCTTGCACCGATGGAGCTCAGAAGCGAGGGGGGAACACAAGCACTTGCCATGCGATCATGATTCCCGAAACGCCCATCTGCAGGGCTCGATTAGCATCTTCATAAGACAAAATATCACCGTTTCCTGTCCAGAAGGGAGAAGCCAGAGGTCAGAGCGATACAGAGGGCAAGTCAAGCTGAGCGAATCCAGGCATGGGAGAAAATTCACAAATGACACGGGGTCCAAGAGCCAGACTGGCCAAAGAGGCCCCGCAGCTCATGTTCTGAGCCCCCCAGGCATGTTGCTAACACTCCACCTCCCTCAGGCTAATCCTCTTGAATTCAACACGCAGCACTTCTACTCCGGCCGTGGAGCTGGCGAAGAAACCTGCAGTGAGACCCCAAAAAACACCCGGAGGAGGCAGAGCAGACTGGGAATAATGGGCTTCAGCAAAGGAAATGACACGGGCAGGGGTCAAGGATCCCTCTGAAATGAGGTTTATTGGGCTGAAAGCTCCCTCCCAGAGCACCGCAGGGACCATCTCCCTTTGTCATGCATGCAAAGCTCAGAAGCACCCACGAAAACGCTCCCCGCACCTGAATTTTTCACTGTCATGAGCAGAAAACACTAAAAGCTCGTACGCAGCTGGGCAAAGGTGTTTAAAAGAGCCACTGGGCTGCGGGGAACGGTAAAGTCACCCCCGTGTTGTGCAGAGTTCCCCGGACACCGGCCAATGATCCCTGTACCGTGACCATGGAGGCTCCCCACTCGCGGATCTTGGGGGTTATTTTGTGAGCCACGTTCATCTTCTCTTGCACCCCCGTCCGTATCTCCACAGTCAGCGGGACGTCCAACACCTGCAGAAATGGAGGATGAGGCAGGAGTCGGCTCTATCAGCTCATCCCCCGCTGCCGGCCGATGCGCCAACTCACCGAGTTCATCCCTCGGACGATCTGTTCAAACCTGTTGGTCTGAGTCATCAGGGCGCAGCCTCCTCCCTGGGGGACAAAAAGTGGGAGAGTCAAGATTTTCTGCCTCCTCACATAGTGAAGATGCTGCTTGGAGCTGCTCCACAGCAGCTCTCTGCTCAGGGGATGCAGCTGAGACTTGGAGCATCTCAAGACTTTTGGAGCATCTCAAGACTTGGAGCAACAGGACTCACAAAGCGTGCTAGAAAACATCTTACCTTCTTGTAGACCAGGTCAATGGGACACCCCACGTTGATGTCTGCAAAGTCAACTTCAATTGTCTGATTCAGGAGCTCTGCACATTTGGTCATTGTGTCTGGAAACGCCCCTTCCAGCTACCAAAGAGGGGACAGGTTGCCTGAGTTCAAGAAGCAGCTTTTCTCTTCAGAAGCAAGTTATCATTTTTTTAGGTTATCAAGGTGACAGCACTCACCTGCACCCCCAAAATATCTTTGGTGTGATGGCGTTTGAGGAGAGCCCACTCGGAGGACTGGCCCTGGAGCAGGTTGGTGCACACAGCCATCTCTCCGCAGGTGACGTCCGCCCCGAAGCGCTTGCAGATCCTTCGGAAAGGGAGGTTACCACACCGGGAGAGACAGCAGAGACGTGGTTCTTCAGATCTGCCTTGCTCCAAATGTGGAACAGCAACATTTGACAAAAGGAGAGAATGATCTACTCACCGTGGTGAGTGGAGCCAAGTAGAGCTTGCCTTGGATTTCCAGCTGGGAAACAAGAGGGATGGAGGAAGGTATTCCAGTCAGCAATTTTATCACTTGCTGTGAGTATAACTCGGTGGGAAAACCAGAAGATCACCGGTTTTGTTCAGGAACCTCAGATATTCCCTGAGAACTTATCATTTGGATGAAAGAACCAGAAACTGAACCGCTTCAGTTGTTTTCACTGCTCGGCTTGGAGAAAACTCAAAGCAGTTACAGACCGAGGGATGCGAGATTGGCTAATGGGTGCAAGGACAGAGGTGACGAGGAGGAGAGGCGGGAGGTGACAAGGAGGAGAGGAGGGCATCGTGCAGTGCAAACCAACCAGCCCCAGCCTTGACTCTTCCAGCAGCTCGTTTCCACCCTCACCAACAGCTCAGCTCCTCCACATGCAAGGAGCCGCAGCTTCTCTTGCTTCTCCCCCTCCAAGGACACCACCACGACCCCAAGAGCTCACCTTCCCGCATCCCGCCCCTCACAACAGTAACACGGTCCCCAGGCAGCTCTGTCCTCTGCCTCTCACCCAGCCCAGAGCTCCCTCCTGTCTTCCCAAGCACAATCTCAGCCACTTGACAAGAGATGGCAGCCCTCAACCAAACTCTCACCTTCTTCTTCTCGCATGCCCGCAGCTTTATAAGATCTTCATCTGTCACCGGGCCGGCTGTTTTGATGGAGGAAGGCTCCACGTCGCTCTGCCAGGCGTCTGGTTTGGGATCTTCTCCCTGCTCTGGTCACACAGGACATTCAGGGCCGTCTCCCAGGCCCTCCTGGGCTGTTGTGCAGTTGGGCACCTCTTGCTCCTCTGCAGAGCACCCGGTGGCTTTGCCGCCCTTCCCACCCTTGCCGTGGGCCTTGGCCAGACTGCGGAGATACTCATGGGCCTTCTTGAAGTTAAACTTCTCCTTGCGCAGCTGGTGCTGGAGGTCCTTGGAGAGGTTGTTCCTCACCAGTGTCTTCCCTTTCCACCGCTTGGCCAGGTCTGCGTTGACGATGTTCTGGTAGCCGTCGCCGAGGTAGGACTGGGCAAAGTGGCAGCTGACACCGTAAACGCACTTGCCGAAGGTTTGCAAGAGCACGCAGCTGCGGCCCAGGTCACCCGGCTTCACGGCCACGTACTCGCCGACATCATGGAAGAAGCGGCACCGCGCGCCAAAGTAGCACTTCTCTGCACAGCCCTTAAAACGATAAAGAGCAGGGTGAGACCTCTGCCCTCTGCTTCCCCACCCAGGCATGCCAGGGTTGGAGATATACGAGAAATAGAGACAAAGGGTGTGAACTCCTGGAGAGGAGACCTCAAGAGACAAGCCTGACTTGTCTCTGTTTTTTTTTTCCCAGGGATGATCTTCAGCCTCACTTGCCATGGGGCAGGTGCCCTGGTCTCCCTGTGGACACGTCTGCCGAGTGTGTCCGTCTTTGCCGTGTACGTAGTGCAGGTTTCTGCTGTGGACGGGGGGAAGGGGATGTCCAGGGCCAGTGCAAGCAAAGGGGAGAACAGGGCGTGTTCCCCAGCCCAGACACGAGGGAGAAATCGTTGCCTCTGAGGGTGGTGAGAGCCTGGCCCAGGTTGCCCAGAGAGATGGTGGATGAACCATCCCTGGAGACACCCCAGGCCAGGCTGGACGGGGCTCTGAGCAACCTGATCACGGTGACGATGTCCCTGCTCATGGCAGGAGGTTGCACTCGATGTGCTTTGAAGGTCCCTTCCAAACCAAACTATTCTGTGATTCTATGTGAGAACGATCCTGGTTTCTCAGCCAAAGAGAGAGCGAGGTCCACACCATAAGGCTGCTGACAAGAGTCTTCATTTGCTCTTTATGGATTGTTTTCCTTCTCTTTCAGAAGGTGCTCCTGCAGCTCTTCCTCTGGGGAAGAGCTGCCAGTACTGTTGAGCAGTGTGGAGAGAAATCAGGTTCCTCCAGCTTTTCAGCCTAAGAATGCAAATCACAGAAGGATTATAGCAGTGCATACATGGAAGTACAGAAGGAGGAGGGGTAGTTACTGAGGATGCACTGGATAGTGTGGCACCTGAGCACGGCACAAATGGCATGAAATGGCAGAAGAACCCCAACAGCATCCCGGGACGCCCACTCACCAGCCCCATCTCTCAGGAGCCCTTCGGAATCCTCCAGCAACCCCCAGGAAACGCTCTTGCCCATCAGCGAGCTGCCCCGACCCCCTGCCCATCCCACACGCTGTTAGAGCTGCCAGGAACACAGAGTTCCCACCCTCCCCAGCCCTGGAATGCCAGTGCCGAGGGGAGGGCAGAACAGCAAGGGGCAAAACGCTTCAAAATTCCACGTCGACACTAATTAACCCAACACAAACGAACCTCTGACACAGATGAGCCAGATCAAGAACAGGAATGTTCATGGGCTGAGGAATCAGGTTTGCAAATCTTCTACACCGATCTTAACCGACACAGCATTTTTTGTTTTTTGCCTTTGTTTCTGCTCTGGTGTCAGCTGAGGCTTTCTGGTTTCACCATCTTCCCGTGAACCCGCACTCGATAAATGCAGGTATACTTCGGGTTTCCCCAGTTGCTCTTGACAAGAAATTTGACATATGAAAAGGCTCTGGGAAGTGCCTGTGAAGAAAAGAGGCAAAAGGAAACGGAGGCGTCAAGAGCCAGAGTGCAGTCAATGGATCTGCCCCTGCCAGTGTGGCTCCTGCGCAGGAACCAGCTCCCAAAAGTGCTGCGGGCCCCTGTGCCCAGCGAGAAAGCGTTCACGCTCTTCCTGCTGTGGACGTGCGGGCAAACCTGCTTTGCTCCCTGGCATCTTTCCCCTGTGTGTGGACCGTACCTTCAGCGGGAACGTCAGGATGGGCTCTTTCGCCTCATTGTACATGAACGTCCCAAGCAGAGTTTCCTCTTCTCTATCCGCATCCAGTCCCTCAGGGGCAAAGCACAAAAAGAGCAGCTCAGACTCATCCCAGCACCACGGGGACGTACGCATTGAATCAGCCCCGTCCCGTTCCCAGCCTCTCCTGGGACCCCAGCGCTCGTCTGGTACTGGTTGGGCTGGAGCTCAGTCTCCGCCTGGAGTTTTGGTGAAGAACCCTGAGGTGCCCTGGCCAGACTAAGTCTTGAGAGCAAGGAAACCTCTCGAGCCCTTGAAGTATCATGCCAGGGCACGGCCGGGCTCAGGAGAGAGCGGGACACAAACCTCCGAGGATGCACAAAGTCACTATCACGGCTTGGCCCCAGGGCAGAAGCCCCCAGCAGACACTTACAAAGACGGCGACGTCTCTGGGGGCGCTGATGATGGACCCAGAGGGAGAGGCTTCCTTGGAGATGTGCTGCATGGTGACGGTGCTCAGGTGGATTCGTGCTGGCAACCGGATGACCACCTGGCCCTGACGCCCTTGGAAAGGCCAGCAGTTCCCTGGGGAAACATCTGGCTAAACCAGAACAGCAGAGAAATGAAGTGTGGGAGAGCACTGGGGCCAACACAACTGCTCCCGGAGCTTGCAGCGCAGGCACCGGGGTGTCTGTGGGGTCTGCTGCAGCTGGGAAATGCCCTGAGATCAGACCCCAACTTCCCAGGAAGGAAGGAAACCAGCACTGAGGATTTCTGCTGCCCTACCTGCAGAACAGCCTCAGGAGGGTTGGCAGCATGACACAGCTGTATAACGCTGCAGATCCAATTCCCTTGGCAGCTGTAGGTCTGGGAAGTTCTCCGCGTGTCGATGGCGGCACCTGGAAGGAAGGGGGGGCAGATGACTGCAAGCAGAGGACTCGGTGCTCAGACGCGACCCGTGAGGCCGCTGCCAGCTCCTCGTTTTTCAGTCCTGTCCTCATCACCAGTTTGGAGAGCAGCGCCGGGAGCACGGCTGGGCTGCTTGTGTCCGTACCAGCGCTCTGCAGGGCCCAGTCAGACGTCTCCATGGAGACTCGTGAAGCCGCCTCAGACGCTGCCTGGTTGAGGAACAGCACGGTCAGCAGTCCAAGCCCACCAACAACCCCAAGGAGGCTTTCTCGGGGCTTCTGCCCAGCCAAACCTCCTTCCCCAAATGCACGCTCACCTTCCTCGCACTGATGAGCTGCACCCTCAGCTGAGCCACCTCCTGCAGCAGACACCACATATTTTGATTTTGTGCCGCCAGCAAAGCCTGGTAATCGCTGAAGGACCAGGAAAGCAGATCTCGTCAGAGAGATGTCCATCCCCTCTGGGGAGCGTTGGAGCTCAGCACGGAGCACAGACACGGGTGCTCGCCCGGCTTTGCCAGCGCTTCCCTCCTCACCAGGCTGAGCAATGCAAAGGCCAGAGGGAAGGACAGGAGCCCTGGCTTTAGGAAAATGGATGCAGGTAGCACGAGGTGTTGGCTGAGGCTTCTGCACAGACCCAGTTCCAGCTCAGGAAACATCTCTTACCTCCAGGTCTTCCGTTCGATCGCAGACCCACAGATCTGCTCCTGAAAGGGAACAGTTCCCCGTTAGAGTCTCCACCACCAGAGCTGCCGGGGCTCCCCGGGGGACGCTTCCCCAGGAGACACGGCACAAGCTGCTCTTTCTTTGGGTTGCCCTGCACGGAAGCAGAAGAGCCCGTGATTTCTCCAGCCGCTGTCAGCAGCGCTCCCTTGCAGGAGTCACCCACCTCCATCCATCCCTTTGCCCGTGTTGTCCACCCTGGCATCGAGGTCGCAGAGTAAATGCCAAGAGCCACCAAGAGCAACAGGAGGATGACTCGGAAGCACCTCATGTCCCTCAAGAACTGCATCCTCTGCCTGTCCATCACAAACCAGTTCTTTTTTGGGGCCATCTTGTGCCTGAAAAATAGAGTCCAGGGGCTGTCAGGCAACCAAGTGCTGGGCAAACCCCTTCACAGCTGGATTTACATTCTTAGGCTGAAAAGCTGGAGGAACCTGATTTCTCTCCACACTGCTCAACAGTACTGGCAGCTCTTCCCCAGAGGAAGAGCTGCAGGAGCACCTTCTGAAAGAGAAGGAAAACAATCCATAAAGAGCAAATGAAGACTCTTGTCAGCAGCCTTGTGGTGTGGACCTCGCTCTCTCTTTGGCTGAGAAACCAGGATCGTTCTCACATAGAATCACAGAATAGTTTGGTTTGGAAGGGACCTTCAAAGCACATCGAGTGCAACCTCCTGCCATGAGCAGGGACATCGTCACCGTGATCAGGTTGCTCAGAGCCCCGTCCAGCCTGGCCTGGGGTGTCTCCAGGGATGGTTCATCCACCATCTCTCTGGGCAACCTGGGCCAGGCTCTCACCACCCTCAGAGGCAACGATTTCTCCCTCGTGTCTGGGCTGGGGAACACGCCCTGTTCTCCCCTTTGCTTGCACTGGCCCTGGACATCCCCTTCCCCCCGTCCACAGCAGAAACCTGCACTACGTACACGGCAAAGACGGACACACTCGGCAGACGTGTCCACAGGGAGACCAGGGCACCTGCCCCATGGCAAGTGAGGCTGAAGATCATCCCTGGGAAAAAAAAAACAGAGACAAGTCAGGCTTGTCTCTTGAGGTCTCCTCTCCAGGAGTTCACACCCTTTGTCTCTATTTCTCGTATATCTCCAACCCTGGCATGCCTGGGTGGGGAAGCAGAGGGCAGAGGTCTCACCCTGCTCTTTATCGTTTTAAGGGCTGTGCAGAGAAGTGCTACTTTGGCGCGCGGTGCCGCTTCTTCCATGATGTCGGCGAGTACGTGGCCGTGAAGCCGGGTGACCTGGGCCGCAGCTGCGTGCTCTTGCAAACCTTCGGCAAGTGCGTTTACGGTGTCAGCTGCCACTTTGCCAAGTCCCACCTCGGCGCCGGCTACCAGAACATCCTCAATGCAGACCTGGCCAAGCAGTGGAAAGGGAAGACACTGGTGAGGAACAACCTCTCCAAGGACCTCCAGCACCAGCTGCGCAAGGAGAAGTTTAACTTCAAGAAGGCCCATGAGTATCTCCGCAGTCTGGCCAAGGCCCACAGCAAGGGTGGGAAGGGCGGCAAAGCCACCGGGTGCTCTGCAGAGGAGCAAGAGGTGCCCAACTGCACAACAGCCCAGGAGGGCCTGGGAGACGGCCCTGAATGTCCTGTGTGACCAGAGCAGGGAGAAGATCCCAAACCAGACGCCCGGCAGAGTGGCGAGGAGCCTTCCTCCATCAAAACAGCCGGCCCGGTGACAGATGAAGATCTTATAAAGCTGCGGGCATGCGAGAAGAAGAAGGTGAGAGTTTGGTTGAGGGCTGCCGTCTCTTGTCAAATGGCTGAGATTGTGCTTGGGAAGACAGGAGGGAGCTCTGGGCTGGGTGAGAGGCAGAGGACAGAGCTGCCTGGGGACCGTGTTACTGTTGTGAGGGGCGGGATGCGGGAAGGTGAGCTCTTGGGGTCGTGGTGGTGTCCTTGGAGGGGGAGAAGCAAGAGAAGCTGCGGCTCCTTGCACGTGGAGGAGCTGAGCTGTTGGTGAGGGTGGAAACGAGCTGCTGGAAGAGTCAAGGCTGGGGATGGTTGGTTTGCACTGCACGATGCCCTCCTCTCCTCCTTGTCACCTCCCGCCTCTCCTCCTTGTCACCTCTGTCCTTGCACCCATTAGCCAATCTCGCATCCCTCGGTCTGTAACTGCTTTGAGTTTTCTCCAAGCCGAGCAGTGAAAACAACTGAAGCGGTTCAGTTTCTGGTTCTTTCATCCAAACGATACATTCTCAGGGAATAGCTGAGGTTCCTGAACAAAACCGGTGATCTTCTGGTTTTCCCACTGAGTTATACTCAAAGCAGGTGATAAAATTGCTGACTGGAATATCTTCCTCCATCCCTCTTGTTTCCCAGCTGGAAATCCAAGGCAAGCTCTACTTGGCTCCACTCACCACGGTGAGTAGATCATTCTCTCCTTTTGTCAAATGTTGCTGTTCCACATTTGGAGCAGGGCAGATCTGAAGAACCACGTCTCTGCTGTCTCTCCCGGTGTGGTAACCTCCCTTTCCGAAGGATCTGCAAGCGCTTCGGGGCAGACGTCACCTGCGGAGAGATGGCTGTGTGCACCAACCTGCTCCAGGGCCAGTCCTCCGAGTGGGCTCTCCTCAAACGCCATCACACCGAAGATATTTTGGGGGTGCAGGTGAGTGCTGTCACCTTGATAACCTAAAAAAATGATAACTTGCTTCTGAAGAGAAAAGCTGCTTCTTGAACTCAGGCAACCTGTCCCCTCTTTGGTAGCTGGAAGGGGCGTTTCCAGACACAGTGACCAAATGTGCAGAGCTCCTGAATCAGACAATTGAAGTAGACTTTGTAGACATCAACGTGGGGTGTCCCATTGACCTGGTCTACAAGAAGGTAAGATGTTTTCTAGCACGCTTTGTGAGTCCTGTTGCTCCAAGTCTTGAGATGCTCCAAAAGTCTTGAGATGCTCCAAAAGTCTCAGCTGCATCCCCTGAGCAGAGAGCTGCTGTGGAGCAGCTCCAAGCAGCATCTTCACTATGTGAGGAGGCAGAAAATCTTGACTCTACCACTTTTTGTCCCCCAGGAAGGAGGCTGCGCCCTGATGACTCAGATCAACAAGTTTGAACAGATTGTCCGAGGGATGAACTCGGTGAGTTGGCGCATCTGCCGGCAGCGGGGGATGAGCTGATGGAGCCGACTCCTGCCTCACCCTCCATTTCTGCAGGTGCTGGACGTCCCGCTGACTGTGAAGATACGGACGGGGGTGCAAGAGAAGATGAACGTGGCTCACAAAATAATCCCCAAGATCCGCGAGTGGGGAGCCTCCATGGTCACGGTACAGGGATCATTGGCCGGTGTCTGGGGAACTCTGCGCAACACGGGGGTGACTTTACTCTTCCCCGCAGCCCAGCGGCTCTTTTCAACACCTTTGCCCAGCTGCGTATGAGCTTTTAGTACTTTCTGCCAATGACAGAGAAAAATTTAGGTGCGGGGAGCGTTTTCCTGGGTGCTTCTGAGCTTTGTGTGCATGAGAAAGGGAGATGGTTCCTGCGGTGCTCTGGGAGGGAGCTTTCAGGCCAATAAACCTCATTCTAGAGGGATCCTTGACCCCTGCTCGTGTCATTTCCTTTGCTGAAGCCCATTATTCCCAGTCTGCTCTGCCTCCTCCAGGCATTTTTGGGGTCTCACTGCAGGTTTCTTCGCCAGCTCCACGCCGGTCCCGGGAGCAGCGCTAGACGAGGGGCGCGGACTGGGACTACATAGCAGAGTGTGCCAGAATAGCCACCCCATGCCTCTCTTCGGTAGATGTTTTGTTTTGTCACGTGGAGTGGAAGTGCTGCGTGTTGAATTCAAGAGGATTAGCCTGAAGGAGGTGGAGTGTCAGCAACATCCCTGGGGGGCTCAGAACATGAGCTGCGGGGCCTCTTTGGCCAATCTGGCTCTTGGACCCCGTTTCATTTGTGAATTTTCTCCCATGCCTGGATTTGCTCAGCTTGACTTGCCCTCTGTATCGCTCTGACCTCTGGCTTCTCCCTTCTGGACAGGAAACGGTGATATTTTGTCTTATGAAGATGCTAATCGAGCCCTGCAGATGGGCGTTTCGGGAATCATGATCGCAAGGCAAGTGCTTGTGTTCCCCCCTCGCTTCTGAGCTCCATCGGTGCAAGAGTAAAAAAGGAATTAAATACCTGAACAGATCCGAAACACCAGAAGTTTCTTCTTGGCAAAACTTCTCTTTGGAAGTTGGTAAAATCACTTTGCATCTGTGGGAACGTCCAGCAGGTTCCTGTTGAAATTGAGATAAAATTCAAGCGGCACTGGCGGGCAGATGAGTGCTGGAAAGCCTCTTAGATTAGTTGGCATGTTCAGAAGCATCAGTGAGGGGAATAACAATGCACTTCTTTGCTGCAGAGGGGCGCTCATCAAACCGTGGCTTTTCACTGAAATTAAGGAGCAGCGCCACTGGGATATCTCTTCCAGTGAGAGATTTGGGTTCCTCAAGGACTTCACCAGCCACGGCCTCGAGCATTGGGGCTCGGACACGCAGGGGGTGGAGAAGACGAGGAAGTTCCTGCTGGAATGGCTCTCGTTCCTCTGCAGGTAACTCTGCCGGTTGGGGTTGCTCAGCACAGCGAACCCGCGTTGTCCGAGCCACCGCACCCACCGCTGTTGCGTTTCTCTGCAGGTACATCCCAGTGGGCTTATTAGAACACCTACCTCAGAAAATTAACGATCGACCGCCTTACTACATGGGGAGAGACTATCTGGAGACGCTGATGGCAAGCCAGAACGTGGATGATTGGATTAAAATAAGGTAAGAAAGCGTTGAATTTCAGTAAAATGGGTGGGAAGGGACAAGGCAGAGCACAAAGTCACCTTATGGAAAGTTTTAGTTGAACCAGCATCCAGGAAATATGTTAAACCACCTCAACTCTACAGAAAATTACTGTGCACTGAAAATACAGCGTGCGTTCCAAAGTGTGAGATAGTTCAAGTCTTAAGTGAGGCCAAATGCGATCGCGCTAGCGCTGACTTACATCATTTTGGGACCTGACCTTAATGCAGTTTGGCACAAGCAGGGTTCTGGCTCCGCACACGCACAGCAAGAGGTTGGGAGCAGCTTTTCGGAGGCTTGTGTTGGTTTTTGGCACGTCCCGGCCAGCGGTGACGCTGCGTTCAGGTCACCAAACCCGGCACTGACCCTGGGGACTCCCCGGTGAGAAGGACGTTGCCCTTACCTGGTGGTCTTGTCCTTCTGGGGCTGTGGTTTGGGGCTGAAGCTCAGCACTGTGGGTGCTTTTGTGCAGCAGCCTTCATTTCTAGGGAGATTAAAGTCTTGATTTGAGACACCTGAGTGTAGTCACCATCGCTATAGAGCCACGGGGCCATAAAACAACTGTGTATGGTGCACTGAACACAAACCTCTCCTTATTTTTTTGTTTTATTCTTCTCTTTCTTCCAGCGAGACGCTTCAGGGCCCTGTACCTACCAGCTTCACCTTCCTGCCCAAACACAAGGCCAATTCCTACAGACAGGGCTGAGGAGCCCTTTCCTGCGGCTGCAAGTCGAGTGGAGGCGTCGAGGGGCAGGTTGGCTCCAAAATGAAATAAAGGTTGATGTCTTTAGAAGCCCGGTTGTCTTCACGCCCCCAACGAGAGTCCTTGCCGTGAGTCCCGCAGCAGATGGGCTCAGCCAGCCTCGCGGCCAGCGGTGCCTCGCTAATAGAGAACAGTGAGATTAATTAACAGCATACGGGCCACTGCAGAGCTCTGGCCTCCGGTTCGCAGCAGGAGTTGTCCCAGCTCACATAGCGGGAGCAAAAGCCCTCTTGTTCCTCCCAGGATGTCCTTGGTGGTGCCAAATGGTCCATGTACGGTGTACTGACCCGTTCCCCGGGGTCCTGCAGAGCACAAATAGTCCCAGCACCTTGGCAGATGTGCAGCATCCAGCCCGTTTTTTGGGGAGCACACAGTGGGTTCCGTCTCCTCCCAAGTGTCACGAAAGCTCAGCCCCTCCAAGGGGGATCCAGGGCTGCTCTGGTTTCCTGGTCAGGGAACTGCTGGAGTGAGGTCTGGGCAACACGCGCTGTGTGACACCCCCTCGCGTCCCTTTTTCCGGTCTCTGCATCACTCCAGCGCACAGAAACACAGGCAATGGTCACAAAGGTGTTCACTATCACTCCAGTGCACAGAAGCACAGGCAATGGTCACAAACGTGCTCACTATCACTCCAGCGCACAGAAACACAGGCAATGGTCACAAACGTGTTCACTATCACTCCAGCGCACAGAAGCACAGGCAATGGTCACAAACGTGTTCACTATCACTCCAGCGCTTAGAAACACAGGCAATGGTCACAAACGTGTTCACTATCACTCCAGTGCACAGAAGCACAGGCAATGCTCACAAACGTGCTCACTATCACTCCAGCGCACAGAAACACAGGCAATGGTCACAAACGTGCTCACTATCACTCCAGCGCACAGAAACGCACGGAATGGTCACAAACGTGTTCACTATCACTCCAGCGCACAGAAACACAGGCAATGGTCACAAACGTGTTCACTATCACTCCAGCGCACAGAAACTCAGGCAATGGTCACAAACGTGTTCACTATCACTCCAGCGCACAGAAACACAGGCAATGGTCACAAACGTGTTCACTATCACTGCAGCGCACAGAAATGCAGGCAATGGTCACAAACGTGTTCACTGTGTGGCACAAGGTGCAGCTTGGTCCCCACACACAGCTCGGCTGCATTGACTTGTTCCTTTTCCCCCGGGAAAATAATATTTGAAGCAAAAAGCATTTGTACCCACCACCCACCGAACCCCCTGAACCCTTTCCCTGCCCAGGGGGAGCTGGGGAGGCTCTTGGGCTGGGGCGGAACACTGGGAGCCCCAACATTCCTTCCTGGGACACCCCAAAGAGTCCTTAGTTACCAACGGTCAGAGCGACCACGGTGCTCCGAGCGAACAACTCCCGCGTTCCCCTGGTCCTGCAGCTACTACAGCCATTTGTACTCCCCCAAAACTTCTTTCCCGCAGGTAGAAACCCAACCCGACCCCTGCAGCCCAGGACGCTCATGGGGGCAAGAGCAGAGACGAGCGCCAGCCATGGCTCCTGTCTCTCTTGCAGACTCAGCCCCGCTGCGCCCACCAACCATGCAGCAGCAGCCCAGCCCTGCAGCCCGGGCGCCCCCCCGGGCCCCACCAGCAGGTACGGCACCCCTGGCTCCCCGTCTGCTCGGACACCCCGGCACCTTCGGCCCCTTCGCCATCCCCGACCCCGGGCACTCCCAGCACCCACCACCCCTGCCCTGGGTCATATGTGCCCAGAAAATCCCGTTTTCTGAGCATTTCCCCATTACCCGGGGCCATCTCGCCCGTTTCCCCTCCCAGAACCGAGTCTCCTCCCGCTTTGCAGCCCCGTTCCCTGCACAGCAGCTCACCCCATGGGGATGTCCCGGCCACCAGCAGACCCAGGGGACATTGGTGATGGGGACCAGCCCATGGAGGGTCCCCCCAGCCCATGACAACTCCCTCTCCCCCTCACAGGGCTGCTGAGGGCACCATGTGGGTGCTGCTTCGACCCCCGTGTCTTCCGCATACAATGGTACAACCACCAGGGCACAGCGGTGGCCGCAGTCACTCCGGTGCTGCCAATTGCCATCCGAAACCTGGAGATGCAATTTGCACAACTCAGCATCTCCGACAAGGCCACCGCTGCAGGGACAACCCCGGGTGGCCATGTCCGCCCCAGCTGCTTGGCTGCCCCCAGCAACAAAGCCACTGGGGACCCCAAGAAGAGCCTTCAAAAAGATGCCCTGATGCGGAATGTCCCGAGGCGCGATGAGCCCGGTGTCACCATGGCCGCCGTGCCCCAGCGGGACTCCAGCTCACTGGCGCTGCCCCAGCACCTGCCAACGACCAACGAGCAGCTGGGGCGCAAAAGGAGCCACGAGCGGGGGCAGAGCCCCGAGCCGCCCCGCAAGTGCAGCACAACAGTGGAGCTGCCACAGTCCCAGGCTGCCCCGGCAGAGCAGCGGGGCCGCAAGCGGAGCCAAAAACGGGGGCACAGCCCTGAGTCTGAGTCCCCCACCAAGCGCAGGGCAGACGTGGAGCAGCCGCAGTCCCAGGCTGCCCCAGCAGAGCAGCGGGGCTGCAAACGGGGCCACGAACGGGGGCAAAGCCCCGAATCTGAGCCCCCCAGCAAGCGTGGGATGGGCGTGGGAGGGGGGGATTAGAACATGAGCAGGGGATGGGGTTCGGGGTGGGGGCGGGGGGGTGGTGGAGGGGTTAGGGCGGACAGGATACTGCATTAGGGAGGCGGGTGGAGGGGTTAGGGAGGATACGATGATACATTGGGGGGGGTCTGGAGGGGTTAGGGAGGATACGATGCTACATTGGGGGGTCTGGAGGGGTTAGGGAGGATACGATGCTACATTGGGGGGGGTCTGGAGGGTTTAGGGACGATACGATGCTACATTGGGGGGTCTGGAGGGGTTTGGGAGGATACGATGCTACATTGCGGGGGTCTGGAGGGGTTAGGGAGGATACGATGCTACATTGTGGGGGGTCTGGAGGGGTTAGGGAGGATACGATGCTACATTGGGGGGGTCTGGAGGGGTTTGGGAGGGTGGGATGCTGCATTAGGTGGGAGGGGGGCTGGAGTGGCTTTCATGGGACCTTTTTTCTTTTTTGCTTTCAATTAAATGCTGTTTTTCTGGAGCTGCTCTATGCCTGTGTGGGGTGGGGTGAAGGGGCACTGGGAAGCACAGACCCAGCTTTGCCTCCCTGCTGCAGCAAAATAACCCCAAATCAGCCCCAGAATGGCGAGGGAGGCACTGCAGGGCAGGGACCCTCCTGCCCTTGTCTGGCTGCACCTTGGGCAGCTGTTTTTCCACTCCCTGGTCCTGCAACCAACCAAACTATCACTACACTGGCCAGAAATTGCCTGGAAATCTCATCTCCCTTTATTGCTCATTTCCCACCCCAGCTCCACAACCTGGGACCCACGGAGCACCCGGCGACCCCAGCTCCGCGGGTCTAGCCGGCAGCAGGTGCACTGAGTCCCCATCCCGGACGCTGGTGCCGGTGCAGCCCCCGCTGCCGCTCAGCACCCCGAGCTTCATCCTGGCCCAGAACTCGGGTCCCTGGCACAGCTGCAGCACCCACCACAGCTCTGGGGGGGCACAGAGAAAAGGAGAAAAAAAAGAATCCCCAAACCCAAATGGAGAGAATCCTCATCGCTGCAGGACGAGCTCTCCCCTCCCGATGCTGCTGGAGAAGCCGCCGGTGCCATTGTGGCCGCGGGGCAGGCGCAGGACCCTGTCGCAGAGCCCGAGGAGCTCGGAACCCCGGTTGTTGCTGGGGGGATCCCGGGGCGGGGTTTGGGATCCCAAGAGGAGCTGCCGGCCCAGGGGGCCCAGGCGGGCGCCCCGCTGCCCCAGGCACTGCGGGGGCTCTCGGGGCTGGAGCAGCTGCCGCTGCCCACGTTGGCGTCGAAGGGAGGGAAGAGGTCGCTGCAGAGGAGCGATCCGGTGAAGCTGTCGCTCCAGTCGCTGGGATTGAAGTCGCTGCTGGGCCAGGTGGGTTCCAAGGGCTCCTTGTTCAGGAGGAGTGATGGCAATGCCGAGGCACCATTCAGCCCCCGAGCGCTGTCGAGCAGAGAGCCCCCGAGGCCGTAGGGGAACATCGTGGCAGTCACCTGCGCTTTCCAACCCAGCTGATCCACCAGCTCCTCCACCACCTCCAGTTTCTTCTTGGAGCCCTTCCCGCTGAGCGGGACCACCCTGATGCTCCGGCTGCCCGGGTGGCCGAGCTCCTCCAGGGCTCTGCAGGCGCTCTCCAGGCTCTCATACTCCACCAGCGCGCAGCACCGGCTCAGCAGCTCAGGGAAGCACGACGTGTATTTGCGCACATCCGAGGGCAGCTTGCGGCCCGGGCGCAGGATGCGGATGGAGGTGATGGCGCCCAAGGGGCTGAACATCCTCGTGATGGTCTCCGGGAAGTTGTTCTGCAGCGGCGACAGCGCGTTCTACTCGCGGGGCAGCAGCTCCCAGGCCAGCAGTAGTTTGCTGGGGGGGATGCTGAGCAGGGACTCGGGGATGGGGACACGTCGCCGCACTTTGGTGCCCTCCTCGTTCACATCCAGCAGCTCCGAGAACCGCAGGGCGTAGAGCGTGAGCCGCCACTCGCGCGTCAGGTATTTCACCTGTGGAAGAGACGGGGGTCACCACGTCCCCGTGAGCGTCTCAGGCAGGGACCACCCTAAGCCTGCTGTCCGGGCAGGCTGCGACCCCATCAACCTGAAACCACAGCAAAGCAACGTCCCCATGCCACATGAGCATCTTTGGGTTTTGCAGGAGAACGTTCCCAATGGGCTCTGGAAATGGCAACCTGGACCTCCCCATACACCCTAGCAGAGACAGCCAGAGGACAACCAGACACACGGACACCCTCCACATGAAGGCCACTTCCCAGCCCCGCTGGCCGGCACCAGGGGCCACCTACCTTCTTGAAGGACGTCAGCAGTTTGATGCTGATGCAGCCCATCTTGTTCTTCAGGACGTGTTTCAGCAGGAAAGCGTCCTTGGCCAGGTTCTCATCGGAAAGGTAGAACTCCACCTGGGACACGATCCTCCGGACCAGCTGTGGGTCGGGGATGGAGCAGCTGCGGTCCAACAGATCAGCCCCCAACGATTCGCTCATGTTGCAGAAGCTCCTGGCAGAGCAGTGGGGACACAGGTGTGCGCTGGTGGCCTTTGGGATGTCAGCACTGCCCAGTCTCTGCCACAAGGGCAGTAGGGACAGCAGGGACACCAGCTCTGCTCTGAACACAGGGGAACAGCAGCCCGCACCCTGCGAGGCTCCCAGTGCTGAGACCGTGAATCTAAACCCATCCCAGAGAAGAGACACGTTCCCTTGGGGACAAACACGAGGTGAGACCCTGTGCACATCCCAACAGCCACGTACCCGCTGAAGCCCTTGCCAAATCCCTCGTGGCTGATCAGGGCAAGCGAGCGGCTCCGGGACGCAGGGACGTTCAGCGCCGGGACAGAGTTTCTTTGCGCTATCAGAGAGTTGCTGCAGCTGGGCTGGGAACTGAGCCCCAGGGCCCTCCAGAGCTATGTAAAGACATCGTCCTTCATCCGGGATGGCAAAATGGAGGAGGACAGGGCTGGAAGGACAGGGGTTTGTGACACACATCCTGTCCAATGGGGTTTGTGACACACTTGCTGTCCAATGGGGTTTGTGACACACACGCTATCCGGGGGGGTTTGTGACACACACGCTGTCCAGGGGGGTTTGTGACACACACACTGTCCAATGGGGTTTGTGACACACACGCTGTCCAATTCGTTTGTGACACACACGCTGTCCAAGGGGGTTTGTGACACACACACTGTCCAATGGGTTTTGTGACACACACGCTGTCCAGTGGGGTGTGTGACACACACACTGTCCAATGTGGTTTGTGACACACAGGCTGTCCTGGGCGGTTTGTGAGACACACACTGTCCAGGGGCATTTCTGACACACACGCTGTTCAGGGGGGTTTGTGACACACACACACTGTCCAACGGGGTTTGTGACACACACGCTGTCCAACGGGGTTTGTGACACACACGCTGTCCAATGAGTTTTGTGACACACACACTGTCCAATGGGGTTTGTGACACACACACTGTCCAGTGGGGTTTGTGACACACACGCTGTCCGGGGGAGTTTGTGTCACACACGCTGTCCAACGGGGTTTGTGACACACACACTGTCCAACGGGGTTTGTGACACACATGCTGACAATGGGGTTTGTGACACACACGCTTTCCAATAGGGTTTGTGACACACATGGTGTCCAGGGGCGTTTTTGACACACACGCTGTCGGGGTAGTTTGTGAAACACACAAATTGTCCAATGGGGTTTGTGACACACACGCTGTCCAGGGGGGTTTGTGACACACACACACTGTCCAATGGGGTTTGGGACACACACGCTGTCCAACGGGGTTTGTGACACACACACTGTCCAGTAGGGTTTGTGACACACATGCTGTCCAGGGGGGGTTTGTGACACACACTCTGTCCAAGGGGGTTTGTAACACACACGCTGTCCAATGAGATTTGTGACACACACACTGTCCAAGGGGGTTTGTGAGACACACGCTGTCCAATGAGGTTTGTGACACACACACACACACTGTCCTGGGCGGTTTGTGAACACACATGCTGTCCAGGGGGGGTTTGTGACACACACTCTGTCCAAGGGGGTTTGTAACACACACGCTGTCCAATGAGATTTGTGACACACACACTGTCCAAGGGGGTTTGTGAGACACACGCTGTCCAATGAGGTTTGTGACACACACGCTGTCCGGGGAAGTTTGTGACACACACGCTGTCCAATGGCATTTGTGATACACACGCTGTCCAATGGGGTTTGTGACACAAACACTGTCCATGGGGGTTTGTGAAGCAAACGGTGTCCGGGGGTGTTTGTGACACACACGCTGTCCAATGGGGTTTGTGACACGCACACACTGTCCTGGGCGGTTTGTGAGACACACTCTGTCCAGAGAAGTTTGTGACACACACGCTGTCCAATGGGTTTTGTGACACAAACACTGTCCAGGGGTGTTTGTGACACACACGGTGTCCGGGGGTGTTTGTGACACAGACACTGTCTAATGGGGTTTGTGACACACACGCTGTCCAATGGGGTTTGTGACACACACGCTGTCCAGGGGGGTTTGTGACACACACACTGTCCAATGGGGTTTGTGACACACACGCTGTCCAGGAGGGCTTTGTGACACACACACTGTCTAGGGGGGTCTGTGACACACACGCTGTCCAATGGCGTTTGTGACACACACACTGTCCAATGGGGTTTCTGTTGCCTCTCAAGAGGCAGTGACGACCTGGTTCAGGGACAGCACGGCGACCACGCTCTGGTCGCTCGGCTCATCAGCACGCAGACACCAATGTGGTGGACGGCAGAAGAGGTTTATTTGCAGGTAACACAGGTTTATATACCTTGAGTCTACAACGTCACTTCCGTTTTGCTTACATCACGCATTCCTACCTCTCTAGGGAGGGGCCACTACCTTCCCGTACATCGCGAGATCTTCCGGCCGCCAGACCCTAACTACCTACATTTCCCCCCTCCCTATGCAGAACTAAATTACCTGAGATACAACATAAACAGTCCTACAGATTTGTACCTCCACCTTAGTGCAACACTATGTGAATAACGTGAACAGGGCACTATAAATTGGTGAAAACTAGGGGGTGACGGTGTGCAATACTGTGTAAACAATTCTTGGAGGTAGATTTCATGACGTGAACAATAAGGCACTATAGACTGGTGAGAACTAAAGGGGTGACGGTTAGTAATGGGGTGAAACTAGAGATGATTAGGGACAACTAGGGATAACACTGGGTAAGCACCCTTTTAAAGTAGTTGCTGGCGTTCGATCATCATGATGTTGACTCGCTCTAGCCGGCTTTTAACAAACGACACGAGCTTATTTAGTATGCAGGGTCCGAAGGTCAGTGCTAATATGACCGTAATGATTGGCCCTGCCAAAGTGGATATCAGGGCGGCCAACCACGGTGAGTGGCTAAACCATGATTCAAACCATCCCTGTAGGGCCTCTCTATCTCTTTTCCTTTGTTCTAGACCCTCCCTAAGTTTGGCCATTGTGTCTCTGACAATCCCTGTGTTGTCTGCGTATACACAGCATTCCTCCCCCAGCGCTGCGCAGAGCCCGCCTTGTTGTAGAAGCAAGAGATCCAGTCCTCTACGATTTTGTAGAACAACTTCGGACAATGATCTCAAGGACTTTTCCAAAGCGGTGATCGATTGTTCAATTCGAACTAAGTCTTCATCTACAGCTGCTCTGAGGGAATTAAACTTTTGATTCTGTTCCACTAGTGCTGCTATTCCCGTTCCTGCCCCCGCGGCTCCTATGGCCAGTAGGGTAGCTACGGTCAGGGCAGTAATGGGCTCTCGCTTTTGTATGTGACTAAGAGTTAAGGGGGGTTGATGGTTATACATGAACTCTTCAGGATGGTATATGATTCTTGGAACAATCATTACTTGTATACAAAACTCACTGTTTTGATCAAACACACTAAGAGACACACATGGCGTAACTCCAGTTTTTGAGCATATCCATTTGGTATTGCTGGCAGGAACTAGCCATTTGGCTCTCGATCCTTTTTCTAGCGTGAACTCGTTTGCACA
This sequence comes from Streptopelia turtur, assembly GCA_901699155.2. NCBI lineage: Eukaryota > Metazoa > Chordata > Aves > Columbiformes > Columbidae > Streptopelia > Streptopelia turtur. The sequence continues at coordinate 30,776 of CABFKC020000006.1, forward strand.
CAATGCCTTTTTCTCAGGGGGTGTTTTACCAACACAAGTACCTTGCCCTGATACATATTGCATCGTTATTCCTGGGTTGTTCGTGGAGTTCCACAGACATTGTGGTGGATTGGGCCCATCTACCAGTTCTGGTTTAGAGGGTATACCAACTGCTTCATAAAAGGGGGGCCTTACATCGTAGCAAAGCCAGCAGTTCGCTGTCATATTTGGATTGGTAGAATTCAGGAGCTGGTATGTTGAGTTCAGCAAACTCCATAGCGGAGGCATTTCAAGTTTCAAAGTACTGGATGTTTCAGTACTGTCTACTAAGAGCCTGGGCATTTGTGGGCTAAGAACCGGGTTAGGCCCAAGTGCCCGGGGCATTTGTGGCTTGACCTTGATGATTTGTATTAGTGTTCCTGGATCTTTAAAAGTGGTGCGAAGAAATACTGACCACATTTTCCCCACAGCCCAACCCGCATTGGTCGGGTTTCGGATTTTTAGGTTTAGATGGGTGCAGTTGCCTTGTTGATCTAGCATTGCGTTGAATGCAAACATGGGAGGGGTACACCCTCTTGGTCCCCATCTTACTTGCAGAAATTCGTCCTCTTTTTCTGGTCTCCATCTATTGCTTGTTACAATGGTCTCACACCCCCAATACCCGCAAAACATATATCCCGGATAGTTGCAATAGCCTTTTCCCGGGTTTGAGCTAGGACACCAATATGTTCCCCATAACGATTTGGATGCAGGAAACAAGTCATTGAATGTAACAGTGAAAGTCGGAGCACCTGCTGTTGTGTTTTCTCTTATCACTCGATCGTTTGAAGCGTCCCGTAGGAGCCACTTGAATGGCTGATGATGACTGTAGTCTGGTTCTGTTTTACCTGTAGCAGCAAACCCCAGAATCAAGATCACGCACAAGTGTCGCAACTTCCCTCCACGGAGGCCGCTTTGCTGTAGTCTGGATTCTATCGGTGCGGAATTCTCAGGCTCAGACAGGGTGCTTGCCGACTCGTCGACTTTTCTTGTCACCAGGGTACACGGATTACGAGGGCGCCCGATGATCCAGTCCTGAAAACAGAAACTCACAGTTTTCGTTAATTTTGTTCTGAAGATCCGGTTTAATGGACTTAAGCAGACACTAATGGTGGTGCTTTTTGGGGTATTATAAAGGGAGCAGATCCCCCACACCATCGGCGGGCTATCACACCTTATGGCCAAAGCCACCCTGGGGTCCCGCCCCCAGGGAGTGGTGCTTGCTGTCCCTGGACTGAAGGCGGGTTCGGCTGGATAATTGGCTGCGCTGTAAAGTTGGGCACCTGTTGAGAAGGCAGTGGGTTCGGAGGAACTGGCTTTGGAGGCACCGGGTTCGGGAGCGCCGAGTTCAGGAGTGTTGTGCTCCATGCGGGGTTGGCATAGTTGGGCCGCCTCACATTCGTAGTGGGAGAGGGCTGTGCACGGCCCGTCTGCCCTCTCCCCAACCCGTTTCCCTGGGACTTAGATCTGCATTCCCTGGCAAGGTGCCCTCTCTTTCCACAGGCCCAGCACGGTCCTTTGGGTCGGTTTTGGTGTTGGGGGAGCGTTGTTGACGAATCCCCCAACTGAGGGCAGTGTGTTGTGATGTGGCCCGACTGGCCACATCTAAGACATACCATCATGTTAGTTATTGCAAAACGGCTGCCTGGATCGGGGCCAGGTGCTCTTCTCTTGCGACGTGTTTAATCATGTCTGCGATGTTGGACCCCGCTGGCAGTGATCACAAAATATCTTTTGTTACCGAATTGCACTGCTGGCGCAGGCATTCTGCTGCAACTGCGCCTTTTGCTTCTGGAGGCAGCGTCGAGGAGTCAGTTGCTGATTGGAGGCGATCTACAAATTGCGTGAAGCTCTCGCTTTCGCTTTGTTTTATTGTCGACCATGGCGACGGTTTGGCAATAACTCTACAGGCTGTGCGAATGGTCTCTCTGGCTGCACGTGTAGTTGCCGTAACTTCTTGGGCCCGCAAACCCTGGGCCTGTAACTGGGGGGTCATCATTGCTGGATCCGAGCCCATCAGCCGCTGCAGGTTGGAACCGTGTAGCGGGTGATCCGCCCCGGCTACCTGGGCCAGTAGCCTCGCACAGTTGTCCTCCCACTCTTGTTTAAAAACGATCATCCCTGCCCCGTCAAAGATCAGCCTACAGACTTGCTTAATGTCGTATGGGAGCAGGTCGTCTCCCCCGAAAACGCCGTCTGTGAGGGTGGAGACCAGGGCAGAATTAAGCCCTTTATCCGCGATCGCTTTAACGATCGCTTGTATATCCTTTGGGTTTATCGGTGTGTGAACCCTTTGTCCCCCGTCCACCACCCGGACCGGGAACGCCAGCACGGCCGATGGGGCCCAATCGGCACACACCATTTTAATCTTTCTCCAATCCGTAAGAGGAATTTTTTCCCTTTGCGGTTTCGCTTTATTTCAGAAGGGAGTGTTTCTGCTTTTAATTCTATTTGTTCCCGTTTCCTCCTCCGAATTCGGTATCCGAATCGAAGTCGGAACTAGACTGGTCGGTCACTTCCGAGCTCCGGCCCCGCCCACCACCCTTGGGGGCGGGTCCCTCTCTGCTCCAGCCCCGCCCACCACCCTTGGGGGCGGGCCGCTCTCTGCTCCAGTCCAAGTGATTCTCCCGGGTTTCGGCACCACTTGTTGCCTCTCAGGAGGCAGTGACGACCTGGTTCAGGGACAGCACGGCGACCACGCTCTGGTCGCTCGGCTCATCAGCACGCAGACACCAATGTGGTGGACGGCAGAAGAGGTTTATTTGCAGGTAACACAGGTTTATATACCTTGAGTCTACAATGTCACTTCCGTTTTGCTTACATCACGCATTCCTACCTGTCTAGGGAGGGGCCACAACCTTCCCGTACATCGCGAGATCTTCCGGCCACCAGATCCCAACTACCTACAGGACCCAGGCGTCCGGGCCCCTTATATTTGACTGAGGAGGGACCCAGGCATTCGGGCCCCATAGATTTGACTGAGGAGGGACCCAGGCATCCTGGCGCCATAGATTTCACATAAGAGGGACCCAGGCGTCCGGGCCCCATAGATTTGACCCAAGAGGGACCCAGGCGTCCGTGCCCCATAGGTTTGAGCAAGGAGGGACCCAGGAGTCCGGGCCCCATAGATTCGACTCAGGAGGGACCCAGGCGTCCGGGCCCCAAAGATTTGACCCAGGAGGGACCCAGGCGTCCAGGCCCCATAGATTTGATCATGGAGGGACCCAGGCGTCCGGGCCCCATAGATTTGAATGAGTTGGGACCCAGGCGTCCGGGCCCCATAGATTTGAACGAGGAAGGACCCAGGCGTCCGGGCCCCATAGATTTAACTCAACAGGGATCCAGGCGTCCGGGCCCTATTGATTTGATTCAGGAGGGACCCAGGCGTCCGGGCCCCATACATTTGACTGAGGAGGGACCCAGGCGTCCGGGCCCCATAGATTTGACTCAGGAGGGACCCAGGCGTCCTGGCCCCATAGATTTGACCAATGAGGGACCCAGGCGTCCGGGCGCCATAGATCGAACTGAGGAGGGACCCAGGTGTCCGGGCCCCATAGATTGAACTGAGGAGGGACCCAGGCGTCCGGGCCGCATAGATTGCACTGAGGAGGGACCCAGGCATCCGGGCCCCATAGATTTCAAATAAGAGGGACCCAGGCGTCCGGGCCCCATAGATTGGAACGAGGGGGGACCCAGGCGTCCGGGCCCCATAGATTTGACTCAGGAGGGACCCAGGAGTCCGGGCCCAATAGATTTGATTCAGGAGGGAGCCAGGAGTCCGGGCCCCATAGATTGCATTTATGAGGGACCCAGGCGTCTGGACCCCATAGATTTGACCGAGGAGGAACCCAGGCGTCCGGGCCTCATAGATTGCACTGAGGAGGGACCCAGGAGTCCGGGCCCCATAGATTTGACCATGGAGGGACCCAGGCGTCCAGGACCCATAGATTTTACCAACGAGGGACCCAGGAGTCCGGGCCCCATAGCTTTGATCATGGAGGGACCTAGGCGTCCGGGCCCCATAGATTTGACCGATGAGGGACCCAGGCGTCCGGGCCCCATAGATTTGACCGAGGAGGGACCCAGGCGTCCGGGCCTCATAGATTGCACTGAGGAGGGACCCAGGCATCCGGGCCCCATAGACTTGACCAAAAAGGGACCCAGGCGTCCGGGCCCCATAGATTTTACCATGGAGGGACCCAGGCGTCACTGCCCCATAGATTGCACTGAGGAGGGACCCAGGCGTCCGGGCCCCATAGATTTGACTCAGAAGGGACCCAGGCGTCCGGGCCCCATAGATTTGACCGAGGAGGGACCCAGGCGTCCGGGCCCCATAGATTTGACTCTGGAGGGACCCAGGCGTCCGGGCCCCATAGATTTGACCGAGGAGGGTCCCAGGTGTCCGGGCCCCATAGATTTGAACAAGGAGGGACCCAGGTGTCCGGGCCCCATAGATTTGGCTCAGGAGGGACCCAGGCATCCGGGCCCTATAGATTTGACCAATGAGGGACCCAGGAGTCCGGGCCCTATAGATTTGACCGAGGAGGGACCCAGGCGTCCAGGCCCCATAGATTTGACCCAGGAGTGACCCAGGAGTCCGGGCCCAATATATTTGCTTCAGGAGGGACCCAGGCGTCCGGGCCCCATAGATTGCACTGAGGAGGGACCCAGGCGTCCGGGCCCCATAGATTTGACCAATGAGGGACCCAGGCTTCCGGGCGCCATAGATCGAACTGAGGAGGGACCCAGGTGTCCGGGCCCCATAGATTGAACTGAGGTTGGACCCAGGCGTCCGGGCCCCATAGATTGCACTGAGGAGGGACCCAGGCGTCCGGGCCCCATAGATTGGACCGAGGAGGGACCCAGGCGTCCGGGCCCCATAGATTTGACTGAGGAGGGAACCAGGCGTCGGGCCCCATAGATTGGAACAAGAAGGGACCCAGGCGTCCGGGACCCATAGATTTGACCGAGGAGGGACCCAGGTGTCCGGGCCCCATAGATTGGAACAAGAAGCGACCCAGGTGTCCGGGCCCCATAGATTTGACCGAGGAGGGACCCAGGTGTCCGGGCCCCATAGATTTGACTCAGGAGGGACCCAGGCGTCCGGGCCCCAGAGATTTGACCCAGGAGTGACCCAGGCGTCCGGGCCCCATAGATTTGACCAAGGAGGGACCCCGGCATCCGGGCCCCACAGATTTGACCCAGGAGAGACCCAGGCGTCCGGGCCCCATAGATTTGAACAAGGAGGGACCCAGGCGTCCGGGCCCCATAGATTTGACCAAAAAGGGACCCAGGCGTCCCGGCTCCATAGATTTGAACGAGGGAAGACCCGGGACTTTGAGGAATTTTAGCAATTTTGATGTTAAATTGTAAACATGTTTACGTGGATTTTGAAAATTCCGGAGAGAAGTTTCAAACTTTCAACAGGATTTCAACAATGTTGAGAGGGATTTGAAAAGTTTCAATGGGAATGTGAAGAATTGGGACAAAAATTGGAAAATTTTTAAGGGACTTTGAAAAAATTTCAACTGGAATTTTAGAGATTTTGATGTGAAAGTTTCCAAATTTTTTCGGGAATTTGGAAAATTTCCTGAGAATTTCAAAAGTTTCCCCGGGATTTCCCAAATTTTGAAGGGAACTCCAAACATGTCAACATTGATTTTCAGAATCTCCACTGGAGTTTGAGAGATTTTGACGTGAAAGTGTCACCATTTTGTCGGGGATTTGGAAAATTTCCTGAGAATTTCCAAAGTTTCCCCGGGATTTCCAAAATTTTGAAGGGAACTCCAAACATGTCAACATTGATTTTAAGAATCTCCACTGGAGTTTGAGAGATTTTGACGTGAAAGTGTCACCATTTTGTCGGGGATTTGGAAAATTTCCTGAGAATTTCAAAAGTTTCCCCGGGATTTCCAAAATTTTGAAGGGAACTGATCGGAGCCAGCCCAGCGAGAGCCGGAGCCGGCGGGGTTCAGCCGACCATGAGGTTCAGCCGAGATTAGGAAGCTCAGAGGGAAACGTACAGGGTCAGCGTGATTCCCGGCGGGTCCCGATCCCCACAGCCCCGGCAGCCATTGCGAGAGAGAGGCTGATGTGGCGGGGGGGGGCGTTCCCACGGTGACGGTGACCACACCCCCTCCCCTTGCCTTGAAAAAGCCTTTGGGAGGGCAGCGACTGGTCACCAGGTGCAAGGAGGAGCAACCAGCTTGTGTAGCGGGTGAGTCCTACCCACACTGTGCTGCAGCAGCGGCTGTGGTAGCTTGTGCAGCAGGGTGCAGAGAGCACTTGTTGCTTGTCAGCCCCTCTAACTTATTGCCAGCATCCCAGACTGCTGACGACCATGGTCGCTTCCAGGAGGAGAGCTTGTCTCAAACAGACGGTGGCAACGCAGACTGAGGTTCTGTCCCGAATGGTGGCTGTTCAGGTCTCTGCAGGGAGTGCCAGAGGCTGCTGCTGCCGGGGAGGGAGGCCAGCACTCCACCTGTGTGAGGTGTGAGCAGGTGCAAGACCTGCTTGACATGGTTGTGAAACTTAAAGAGGAGGTTGAGACGCTGAGGACCATCAGGGAGTGCGAAAGGGAGATCAACTGGTGGAGTAACACCCTGAGGTGCCAGTCGGAAAGGTCCCAGGGAGGTACCCCCCAAAAGGAGATGGACCTCCTGCCCTCTCGGACAGAGGCGGAAGTCCTGAGACGGCCCCACCCTTGTCACTGTCGGGCAGAGGTTGGGGACCTAAAAGACGACGAGGGTTGGAAGCGTATTCTGGTTCGGCGTCACGGGCAGCCCCCCTCCCTGCCTGCTTTGTCTCCCCAGGTGCCCCTCTGTAATAGGTTTGAGGCCCTGGGTCTTGAAGAAGAGGTAGTTGAGGAGATGGTGCCAAGCCTGCCTACAAGATCACGTAGGAAGAGGCGGTTGACTTCACAACTTAAGACTGCCTCTGATAAGAAAGAAAGAAGGGTGATTGTAATAGGAAATTCCCTTCTGAAAGGAACAGAGGGCCCAATATGCAGAGTTGACCCTCATCTTAGGGAAGTTTGTAGTCTACCTAGAGCCCGGATCAAGGATATCGCTAGAGAGCTCCCCAAACTGGTGCACCCGACGGACTACTACCCGCTGCTGGTCTTCCAGACAGATGGGGAGGAAGCTGCTTCCCGTAGTCTGAGGGGAATGAAGAATGATTTCAAGGTCTTGGGAAGGATGGTGAAAGACTCAGGGGCTCAAGTGATCTTCTCTTCACTCCTTCCATCTTCAAGTGATGATGCGGGATGGAATAGGAAAATTCAGTCTCTAAATGGTTGGCTCCAAGAGTGGTGCTACAGGAAGGGCTTTGGATTTTTTTATAATGGTTGGTTTTATAGGACTCCAGTCCGGACAGTGTCACGCGGGAAAGGTTTATCTCGTAGGGGCAAAAGGATGCTGGGGCAGGAATTAGCTGGGCTCGTTTGAAAGCTTTAAACTAGGCTCGAAGGGGGATGGGGTTGAAGCTGGGCTAGTCCCAGTGGGGCAGCATTCTAAAACCGATGAGGACCGGGTGGCCTCCTATGCCCCTATGGAGAAATGGGTGTGCTCTGCTCACTCCCTGAAATGCCTGTACACCAATGCACGCAGCATGGGGAATAAGCAGGAGGAGTTAGAATCCTGTGTTCGGTCGGGAGATTATGATCTGGTGGCAATTACAGAAACATGGTGGGACAGTTCACATGACTGGAATGTGGTCATGGATGGCTATGCCCTTTTCAGGAAAGACAGGCCAGCCAGGCGCGGTGGTGGAGTTGCTCTCTATGTGAGAGAGCAACTACAATGTACTAAATTCTGCCCCGGAGTGGATGATGAGCGGGTTGAGAGTGTATGGGTCAGGATCAAGGGGCAGGCTGGCAGGGGTGACACTGTTGTGGGCGTCTGTTACAGGCCACCAGATCAGGCTGAGGAAGTTGATGAGGCCTTCTATGGGCAGCTGAGAGTGGCCTCACAGTCACAGGCCATGGTTGTTGTGGGTGATTTTAACTTCCCTGATGTTTGCTGGAAGGACCATTCAGCCAGCCAGCCACAGTCCAGGAGGTTCCTCCAGTGCATTGATGATAACTTCCTCATGCAGATGGTGGAGGAGCTGACTAAGAGAGGTGCACTGCTGGATCTCATCCTCACTAACAAGGAGGGTCTGGTCGAAGCAGTAAAGGTTGAGGGCTGCCTGGGTTGCAGCTCAGCATCTTGTGTGGCAGGAACAGAATAGCAAGTAGAATTGCAACCCTCGACTTTAGCAGGGCTAACTTTGGCCTTTTCAAGCAATTGCTGGGGGAAATCCCATGGGCAAGACTGCTTGAAGGAAAAGGGGCCCAAGATAGCTGGGTGGCATTCAGGGATTGCTTCTTCCACGCTCAGGATCAGAGCATCCCCACACATAGGAAGTCAAGGAAGGGAGCCAGGAGGCCTGCGTGGTTCAATGGGGATCTGTTGGGTATGCTCAAGCAGAAGAGGAGAGTTAACAGGTGATGGAAGCAGGGGCTGGCCACTGGGGAAGAATATAAGGCTGCTGTTAGAGGATGTAGGAAGGCAGCTAGGATAGCCAAGGCCTCCTTAGATTTACAGCTGGTGAGAGGGGTCAAGGACAGCAAAAAGAACTTTTTCAAATACATAGCAGATAAAACTTATACCAGAGGCAATGTAGGACCACTGATGAATGGGGTGGGTGCCCTGGTGGCAGAAGATACAGAGAAGGCAGAATTACTGAATGCCTTCTTTGTCTCTGTCTACTCTGCTGGAGGCTGTCCTGGGGAGCCCTGTACCCCTGAGACCCCGGATGAAGCCAGGTCAATGGAGGAGTTTGCTTTAGTTGATGAGGACTGGGTTAGGGAGCAATTAAATAGTCTGGACATCCATAAATCCATGGGTCCAGATGGGATGCATCCACGGGTGCTGAGGGAGCTGGCTGAAGTCATTGCTGGACCGCTCTCCATCATCTTTGCCAAGTCTTGGGAAACGGGAGAGGTGCCCGAGGATTGGAGGAAAGCAAATGTCACTCCAGTCTTCAAAAAGGGTGTCGAGGGTTAAGATTGCGGGGTGACAATAAAACCCTGGCAGATGTATTGTTAACCTCCTCTCCCCCCGCCGACTTCCCCCCTTTGGCCCCTCCCTCTCCCCCGTTCCCACTCAGGACAGGCGATCGGGAGGGAAAGAAGAACAGAGAGAGGAGAGTTGGAAAAATTAAAGATGTTTTACTAATGCTACTAATAAGAATAGAGAAAATAATACAAAATATACAAAACCAATCTTGAAAGTCTCAGCAACTGCAGAGCCGGCACCCAAAGTCCTGGATTAGACTCTGCAGCCAACCGGAGCTGGATTCAGTCTCTCACTAGGCCTCAGTTCGCAGAGATGAGTAGCAAGATCCTCTCCTAATGTCAGCCATAAGGAAAAAGGGAAAAAGGGACGAGATCCTCGTGGTCTCCCACTTTTATATGAAGTATTCACGTGAATGGAATGTTATACACAGTTGGTCAGTTTCTTAGTCACTTGTTTCTCGTCGCCCCTCTCGCGAGATGTCCATCCATGCTTATCAGTCAGTTTGCATTCCATTGCTAGGTTTACCAAAACATGTGTCTGGTTCTCCAGGAAAGTGTAGTTAATATGAAGGCTTTAGCTGACAGACAAAATTCACTGAAAGAGAAACTTGTTTTTAACAAAACCAGGACAAAGGGCAAGAAGGAGGACCCGGGTAATTATAGACCGGTCAGCCTCACCTCTGTCCCTGGGAAAGTAATGGAACAGCTTCTCCTTGGTGCCATCTCAAGGCATATCAAGGATAAGAGGGTTATTAGGGCAGTCAGCATGGCTTTACCAAGGGTAAGTCGTGCTTGACCAACCTCATAGCCTTTTATGAGAATGTAACAAGGTGGATGGATGATGGCAGAGCGGTGGATGTGGTCTACCTTGACTTCAGTAAAGCCTTTGACACAGTCTCCCACAGCATCCTCACAGCTAAGTTGAGGAGGTGTGGTCTAGACAATAGAGTAGTGAGGTGGGTTGCAAACTGGCTTAGGGAGAGAAGCCAGAGAGTGGTAGTCAATGGTGCGGAGTCTAGTTGGAGGTCAGTATCTAGTGGAGTGCCTCAGGGGTCAGTGCTGGGGCCAATATTATTCAATATATTCATTAACGATTTGGACGAGGGAATTGAGTGCACTATCAGCAAGTTTGCTGATGACACTAAGCTGGGAGGAGTGGCTGACACGCCAGAAGGCTGTGCTGCCATCAGAGACCTGGACAGGCTGGAGAGTTGGGCGGGGAGTAACCTCATGAAATTTAACAAGGGAAAGTGTAGAGTCCTGCACCTGGGCAGGAACAACCCCAGGTTCCAGTATAGGTTGGGAAATTACATATTAGAGAGCAGCATAGGGGAAATGGACCTGGGGGTCCTGGTGGACAACAGGATGACCATGAGCCAGCACTGTGCCCTTGTGGCCAGGAAGGCCAATGGCATCCTGGGGTGGATTACAAGGGGTGTGGTTAGTAGATCGAGAGAGGTCCTCCTTCCCCTGTACTCCGCCCTGGTGAGACCACACCTGGAATATTGTGTCCAGTTCTGGGTCCCTCAGTTCAAGAAGGACAGGGAACTGCTGGAGAGGGTCCAGCGTAGGGCAACAAAGATGATTAAGGGAGTGGAGCACCTCTCTTATGAGGAAAGGCTGAGGGAGATGGGTCTCTTTAGTTTGGAGAAGAGGAGACTAAGGGGGGACCTTATTAATGTTTATAAATATATAAAGGGTGAGTGCCACGAGGATGGAGCCAGGCTCTTCTCGGTGGTAAACAATGATCAGACAAGGGGTAATGGGATCAAGCTGGAACACAAGAGGTTCCACTTAAATTTGAGAAAAAACTTCTTCTCAGTAAGGGTGACAGAACACTGGAACAGGCTGCCCAGGGAGGTTGTGGAGTCTCCTTCTCTGCAGACATTCAAAACCTGCCTGGACATGTTCCTGTGCGACCTCACCTGGGCGTTCCTGCTCCAGCAGGGGGATTGGACTAGATGATCTTTTGAGGTCCCTTCCAATCCCAAACATACTGTGAAACTGTGAAACTACGTTCTATATTATCACACTCATACTAATTCTGGATGTTAAGATAGAACAAAATTGGAGAACTGTGAAATCCAAGGGCTGAAATTATGGGTAGCAACTAACCCAGGGAAAGGTGGACTCGGTGTAGGCTCTGTCTCCTGCCCCAGGGGAGAACAGAATATCCGTTTTACACAAGCTGGTATGTGGGGCTATTCAGATAGAGGGGGAGTGCAAGATCAGTATAAGGAGGAGTTAGTTAAGAGTGCCACTCAGGCATTAAAAAGAGAGCAAGAGAAGCAGAAATTGGTACAGAAAAGCAGTGATTGGTATGAAGAAATAAGGCAAAAAGACAAGGGATTGCAATTACCAACAGTAGGGAAAAACCTGTTTATAGATCTTATGGAAAAGATAGCCCGGGAATTAAATGTCACCTCATGCTGGATATGTGGGGGGTCTCAAATGGCAGAACAGTGGCCTTGGAGAGGAGAGAGTGTAAGCCCAGAAGGATTACTAGTATGGATCCAGCCACCTGGGCCCAAGATGGAAGCTGGGGATACCGTACCCCAACATATATGCTAAACTGAATTATTCGGTTGCAAGCAGTGATTGAAATAACCAACCGGACAGCTGAGGCACTGAATCTCATAGCGAGACAACTGTCTCAAACCAGAGCCGCAGTGTACCAAAATAGGGTAGCCTTAGATTATCTTTTAGCTGAAGAGGGGGGGTCTGTGGGAAATGGAATACTTCTGAGTGTTGTTTGGAAATAGATGATAATGGGGAAGCCATAATGAAAATAGCAGAAGAGATAAAACGAGTTGCACACGTACCAGTACAGAAATGGAGTTCTGTACTCACTAACCAGTGGTGGGATAACTTATTTGGGGGAGCCTGGTGGAAGAAAATAGGGTTCATGATATTATGTGCATTTCTAGGTTTACTGTTCATGCCGTGTATGATCCCGTGCTTTATTTGGTTAATACATTCAGTAGTCCAAGGCATGCAAATCTCAGCCATGCCTATAGATCCTGAAATGGCAACAAAAGGAACAGGGTATAAATTAATGATTTTAAAAGATAACACAAAATTGGACCTAGCCGCCACTAGGGAGGTGCTAGCTAACTTTGAGGCCAAAGCACGAATCAAGGGGATAAAAAAGAAAAAGGGGGAATTGTGAGAAATGCAGCTGTGATTCGTGCTGTTGTTTACAGATATAACCAAATAAGGCATGGGCTCTTAAGAATATGAAAAGATAGTTAAGTTTTATGTAAAAAGTTGTGGAACTTGTTTTGTACCATCTGCACATGTGTATAGGAAAGGTGGGAGGGAGTGACGTGAAGGAGAAGGTGGCCTTCCCCGAGATTGCTGCCACGGGGGAAGTGGGGGGGAGCCCGGTAGAAAAGACCCCTCAGTAACAACCTGGAGTCTGCACACGAGGGGGGCGGGCACTGAGGAAGAAGGAACTCTTCAACCACCAATCAGAGCGAGAGAAGACCCCTAGTGGCAACCAACCACGGACTCAGAGTGTGAGAAGGACTAGCCAAGGAAATAAAAGAGGTCGATCAGAAACTTAAGGTGTGTGTGTTTAATTCACCTATTAAATAAACCAGACTCTTGTTTGGCAAATTATCGGAGTCTTGGTCATTTATCACACTCAGTAGCTGTCCTGATAGGTTTTATCTAGTCATTATTAATGCCAGAAAGAGGTGGAAAGATAAAGATGATGGGTTGTGCTGGACAGAATTACATCATTTTTGCCAAATAAAGAACTGTAGCATACTATGTGCTGAGAGAGGAGCTATTGGTAACAACACTGCAGAAATGGTCTGGGGATTGTGGGTGACTGTGGGCTAAACATGAGTAAATATCAGCATGTTTTGTTCTTTGTGAAATTTAAAAACCAAGCAAATTATTCCAGGCTGTGCCACAATTGCGTGTTCTACAGAATTTGTGTCAGGCTTTCACAGCTGAATGTTGAATCAGACTTTTCAGTTTTTAATTCTAAAATCCACTTAGTCACAGGGATTATGTATTGAATTGTGAAGCTCTGCTTTACTTTTCATGAGACCTGTATTTAGCTTGCTGTTTATTCAAATTTCTTTACCATGGCATGCACTGTGATTGGCAATGTATTCCACGAGTGCTGATACTGTGAGTCTTGTTTCACGAACCTCAGGGAGGTTTTTTCCTTCCCAGAAAATCCCTGTTCATTAGAACTGAAGAATTTAAGTATGTCCAGACAGCACATGAGTTTCAGGGTTTGGGGCAGAGTTTTCTTTGTGATTTTACTGTGATCATCAGCAAGGTGTTGAAGAATCCCAGGAGTTGCTGCACAACCCAAGCAGTGGCAGAAATATAATAAATCACAGGTCCTAAATATTAAGGAATGGCCTTGGGAATTCACCCATAGTCCATCTGGTATGAAAACATAGCTTTTTGAGATATTTATCTTTATATCCAGCAGGATCGGGAGAGAATCAGAAGACTTAAAGTGATAAAACTCACTGTCTGACAGTTTAATCAGGAAAGTAAAAGCCACACACACAAGCAAACTGGCACTAGCACCACTGCCACTGGCACTGCAACCAGCACCTCTGTCCCTGTGGTGCCTCCTCCTGCCGCACCCCTGGGGCTCCGGCCAGCCCAGGGGCTCCTCCTGCATCTCCTGCACCGCGACAGTGACCAGGCACCCGCCAGCACATGGTGGTGGTGAGCTGGGGCCGGTGCTGCAGTGGGATGGCCAGTAGCCATGGAGCCCGGGTAGCATTGTGGGTGTCACGGAGGCACCACAGAAGGCAGTTTTAGCCAGACCACACGTTCCAAGACAGACTTTATTCTAGATGGGAAAGCATAGCAACTAAACTAGAAACAGGGTTTATACAATTATTTAGCACTCCAACAACATAAAATTCAGGTTCAGATATCACTTGAGGAGGTTATTTGGGTACGACAACATAAGAACAACAAGGATCAACAATGTGCCCACATTCACTCACAAGAAACAAAACTAGAGGCCTCTCACTCATGGGTGCCCCGAAGAAACAATCACTCACCTGGGCTGGGCGAGGGCTCTCACTTGCCTGGGGTAGGCAAGGACTCATTCCAAGATATATCCAGTAGAGAAAAATAACCACCCAGCACAGGAGGAGGTGAAGCGCTCTCAGTCCCAGGCAGTGTCCTTAGACAGCGTCCCAGTCTAAGGGGAGGGCTCCAGTTCACAGACCCGCTGCTCTCAGAAGACCACTCCAAGGGACTCTTCGGCTAGGCCCCGCTTTATAGTCTGGTCAGATGTGTCTGTGGGCATTTCAACATGGTCCAGAAGCTTCTCAGCTTCTCTGGGCACCTTCTTTGCTGAGGACCCTGTCAACCAACTGAGGGTCCCACCCCTCCTGTCCCCCCAGCTGGTGGAGGTGAAGTCACCCTGCCCGGAGTAGGGGAGGACGTGACTGTGAGCACCTTGGTACCACCCTCAGTGTGTACGTGGGGACAGGCACAGTGGGGCACAAAAGGTGCTAAGGAGCCATCAACTGCCTCGTTGAAGGCTCCGGATCATGGGGGGATGTGCAACTGCCACCGTGGGGCATTGTGACGTCACTGGTGATGTCACAAAGGGCCCTGCCCAGGCACCCCTATAAAAGCAGGGCCGGGTTGCAGAGCTGCATCCTCTGGCAGGACAGGGCGGCGGCCACCCCACCATGGCCCAGTACCGGCAAAGCAGGAGCCGCAGCCGCAGCCGCCGCCGTGGCCGGCGCCGCTACCGGAGCCACTCTCGCCACCGCTATGGGCGGAGCCGACGCCGGCGGTACAGGAGGAGCCGCCGCCGGCGGGGGACACGGCGCCGCCGCCGCTGAGCTGACCCCAGCACTGGCGTCTGCAGAACCGGCAGAGCCTTGGCCACCACCACCGCCACACAAGTGCACCACCATGGCTCCACCAATAAAACTGGAATGATGGCAAAATGTGTGTGTGTGTCTCTGGTGTCCCTGTGGGCCAGTTGTGTGTCCCATGGGTGCGTGTCTGTGCTGGGGGCATGTATCCTATGGCTGACATGTCCAGGACAAGCACAAGTCTCCACGGATGGAGCTGCTCCAACCTCCCTGCTCCTGTGCTGGGTCTGACTCGTTCCCATGACCCAGCCCACCTCCATGTCCCAGCCAGTCTCTGTGACCCAGGCCATCTATGTCCCATCCTATCTCTGTGTCCTAGCCCACCTCTGTGTCCCAGTCCATCTCCATGTCCCAGCCAGTCTCTGCATCCCCAGCCTATCTCCATTTCCCTGCCCACCTGCCAGCGATGCCCTGACCACTCAGGACAAGGATCCTGGACCTTCCTGTGGTCCCAGGGTGGGTGCCCACCGCAGTACCCCAGGAGAGAGGGGCTGCAGCTTTTGTTGACTTTTGTTCACTTCTGAGAGAGACCTTTGGAGGAGTCAGGTGGGAATCAGGAGCTCCCTGCTGCAGGTTCCCTGTACACTGCCTTTTAGGTAGTTTCATTTGCAGACAAACTATTAAACTCCACTGCTTCATCAGATGAAGTGGAAAGATCAAGTGCAGATCTTCAGAATATCACTTTGTGGAGCAACAGTGTCTAAATTCATGGCATCTATTCAAGACAAACATATACTCAGAGGTGCCCCAACAATATCACTTCTGTTACACAGTTTTAGGAACAAATACCCCAATATTTAATGACAAGAAAAGGAATCTTTTAGCTGCACAGAAGTGCCCTCCAAACATGTGGGATGTATTGGTTTGGGTATTTCTTTGAACCCCCAAGTCAGAAGTAAGAAACAGCACCAAGTTTAACAATAACGGTTTCTCAGTGGTTTTTGATCACTTTTTCAAAAAACATTAGGCAAAAAAAAGCATTGAAAAACAAGAGCTGAGTGACACAATGTGAAAATGGCAAAAACTGCACTCCAAACAATTTTTATTGCAAGAAACAGAAATCACACAGCAAGCTATACAAACATACATGTTACCAGCTCTAGACAGACAGATGCAGCCCATGGCAGCACGTTCAGCTGTGCAAACCTTGAACCGCATGATCTAAAAACGATCTGACGTTATCTGTACAACACAAAGTCATACCGTGCCCCATAATTATCACTGTGAGGATATTATATATATAATATATAATATATTATATATATAAGGGCCCCATAATTATCCTCAGAAGGCCACTAGCTTTGCATCTCAGGAAATGGAATCCAGAGTCCAAGGGCAGGATGGTTTGGGCTTTGTCCTGGGATCTGGAAACTGAAACGTGCTCCCATCTCCCAGCCCCCTGCCCTCCTCAGTGAGGGTGTGAGACATTCTGCAGCGAGGGCTGAACTCACAGCCATGACCAGTATCTTATGTCCAACTGCAGCCAATGGTGTCCTGCCACCTCAGGATTGGAGCTTCCATTGCTGGAGGTGTTTAAAAGATGTGGAGATGTGGCACTTTAGGACATGGTTTAGTGGTGGTCTTGGCAGTGTTTGATTTACGGTTGGACTCCATGTTCTTAAGGGTCTTTTCCAGTCTAAATGATTCTATGATTCTCTGCTTCTATGATTTGGGTTGAAACCATTTCAGTTCCATCACCTCCAGCTTCCCTCGGAGGCTGCTGTTGTGTGGCACAACTGTCCTGGCTCTCCAGGCAGGTTGGGCACTGGTTCGGTGTCTGCATTGGGAGTTTTCCCCTTCCTGGGGTAAAAGGCTGTTGAGCAGAGACAGTTGTAGAGATTTGGGTCACAGGGGTTTGCAGCAATCCTTTCAAACTCTGAGCAGGATGAGCTTTGGAGACAAGGGACAACAGAGATTGTCTAAAAGATGTTTTGAACAGTGGTACTGTCACTAATAACAGTAACAGAGAATTCCTTATTCTTGCTTATGCTAATGGACTAAAGCTCTTTAATATCCTTTCCAACAGTCATTCTCACTTCCCATAACATATACTACATCTCAGTAGTTATCCTCTTGCATGAAGTTCTTAGAACAGTGCTTTCTCTCACTTCTACATTTTTTATCATTGAAAGAATACACCTCTTGGACAGAATTTCTCCCAAATCATCCCTTTTCCATACATTTTCTCCTTTCTTTTTCTGATGTGAGGCAGAGGTGGCATAGGGGAGTTGTTTCCTTTTTAGCCAAAGAAAAACAAGGACCTGATCCCAGGTCAGTGCAAAGGCCCAAAGGAAGCCAGAATCTTTATGTGTGTGCACTGACACACACTGTCACCTGCATTTCCAGTCTCTGCTCCCTTCATCTGCCCTGTGTGACACGTGTAAAATGGAACTACCCCAGTCCAATGGCTGGTTTTGGTTCTCTTAAAACCTGAAGCACCACATGGGTCAGCAGACAAGCCAGGATACCCAACCAGGACTCACATGCTCTGCACTTTAAGCTCAGGTGTTCCCGGGAATCTCAGCAGACATGTCACACTGGTATCTGGGGTCAAGGAGCTGGTCAAGTGTCTCATCTCCATTTCTGTAACAGTGGCTTTGCTGCCTGGCTGATGTGCAGACTCTGTACATGGATTCTGACACCTCTTGAACAACCTGCTATGAAAGGATGAACAAGGTGGTCAGATCTTTCTGGAAGGCTATTAGGACAACAAAAAAGAAGACCCTGGTTGGGGCAAATGAAAAGGGATGCAAAAGATGTGGTCAGGACTGTTCGGGGGCACGTGTAAAGCAGCCCTGCACCTCATGTGAATTAATCCTGTAGTCAGAGAGAACCTGAGAATTTTCTCTGAATTGAAAACCTGAAAGGAGATGAAAGGACAGCGTCATTCAGGCTGGATGAGATGACAGGAGGTGTCTTGACCTGCTCACAGCAGGGTCAGACCAGATTGCTCAGGGCTTTATCCAAACACATCTTGGTCACTTTCTGGGACAGAGTGAGTGCGCACTCCTGGGAAACAGCTTCCAGTGCTGGACTGTCCTCATGACTGGAAAGTTTCTCCCTTTCTACAGCACCTTTCCAAGCCCAACCATACAGACTGGTTTTACCCATCTACTTGCACACTGACACAGACCATAATATCCTACCTTGGGCACAAGAATATTGTGGGGGATGATGCTGGATTCCTTGCTGACTTCCAGGTAACAGACCACCACTGCTCTGCCCATGTCCACCACCCTGTCCTTTCCTCACAGAAAGCAAAGAGGATGGACAGACACAACCTAGCCTGGGTAAACCCCGTCACCTTCTCTTCCAGACACCCAGAAATGGGGTCCCAGTGGACATGCTCTGGGGCACAGCCCCTAGTTCCCCTGCTCACCTATGGGCCATTTTGAAAAGTGCACACACTGTGTGAGAGCTGCCAGTGGTCAGGGAGTCCCCCCAGTCTCCACGAGCTTTCCAAGATGGTGGAGAGTGGCCTCACTGTGACATGGTCCTGCTGTCCCAGCTCCTGGGATGCTGCCCCTGCTGTCCCATAGACTGGGAAGGATTGTGTTAGTTCCAGTGACCCCTGACTTGATCCACATCCACTGCTGCTTGTTCTCCACATTCCTGTCTCAAGTCACAGAGGCCTGGGACACATTGCTGGTGAAGAGGGAGGACAAGAGGACACAGGGATTCTCACCTCTTTCCCTTATTAAATTCATCAGTAGCTACAAAGTGTCTTTGTTTCTCCTTTAACTGTTCCTGCAGGAGTAAGAGCTCATTATGGGGCCCTTGAATTGCCTTACAGGTCTGGACTGAGTTCAGATCTGGACTGTTGCTGTGCTTGGAGGCTGCTGTCCTTGCAGAGCAGATGAACTCACTCCTGCCACCCTGCCTGGCAGTTCATTCCATCCGTGTCACAGCTCTGTCTGCAGCACTGACAGCTCCAGCTCCCCCAGTCAGGTCCCTGGCTGAGGACATTGCCTCACATCTGGGCTGAGCCACCCCAGCTGTGGCACCAGCCCAGCTCTGACCTGCACAAGAAACCTGGTACCAAGTGTCTAAGAGCCCATGTGTGCAAAGGCTTTGAATCAGAGCACAGACATGACATGGCCAAAGATTGATGAATGTCTCTCTAGACCTAGGAGTATAAAACCAGAATAAAATGCCTGAACTCATTCAACTGAAGATATTCCTCCCCCAGCTTGGAGGTATTAGATCTTTTGCTGTAATATTCCTGGTGTTGTGTCTAATGATGGGACAAGAAAAGTTGATTCTCATACTAATTCATTGTTTAATACAAAGAACACAATGATGTGTTTCTTCAGAGGAGAGAGAATCAACATCACTGATTACTTCAGGTTGTTTCAAAGGATGTGCCCCTGGAGCCCCAGGGACACCTGGAGGAGCCCAGAGGGGACAGAGAAAGGGACATCATGGGCTGCTCCTGTGCTGCTGAGCTGGGCTGGGCTCCTGGGACACAGGGAGCTCATGGCAGCGGCAGCGCTGCAGAGAGACAGCTCTGCCCAGGAGCAGCTCCTCTGCACACGCAGCAGGGCTGAGGGCTCTGCCTGCAGCACCGAGGGCACAGGAGCCAGGCACAGAGAGGGGAAAGGCAGTGTAGGGGGTTAGTTGCTGAGGGCTCATTGAGAGACCAGTCTTCACAGTCCTTAGACGGTAAGTCTCTGCATGTAGGACAATGCAGCCGCATTTCCTGGCAGAATCTCCTAAAGCTGGTACATGACACAGTTTGCAGGATCTGTCAGGTCTCTCTCACAGTATCTCTGTTGTAGAGAAGAACACACTGCAGAGCATGGCTTCCCTGCTGCACTGTCAGAGGGACAGGGCATGAGGGCACCTTCTGCTGAGGGTGACTGCAGGGGGAGCACCCAGGGGTGCCCAGGGCTGTCCTGCAGAGCAGGGTCCCTGCACCCCAGGGCTGTTTCGGGCAGGGACTCTGCCGCCTGCCAGGGTCAGCGCTCAGCCTGCCCGGGAGAGCCCAACAACACTGAGGGGAGAAGCTGTGGGGGGAAGGAGTGACCCCCGGCAGGGAAGGGTCCTTCTGCTGCTTGTGTACAGGTATTGCTTTAAAGATAAGGAGGTTACCTGAGTCTATCCTTTCAGTATTCTATTCCAAGACTGGAGTTGGGGGGGTGGGGAGGGGCATATGTGAAAGGATAAATGCAAAATGAGCTCTCATGCTTTAAGAAGTCACCGGGACTCCTGAACTGCAACTCTGAGTGATCAGTACATCTGCCAGAAGGTTCATGACATCCCTTCCCCACCCCTCTGCCTGTGCACAGCACCTGCATCACCTTGACTGGACCCGTCAGCCTTAGTCTGACCTGTCCTGTTTTCCAGCCTGCAAACAGGAAGATGCCCCCAGGCAGTGCCCTGTGAACAGGCAGGATCTGTAGGGCCAGGGGGAGGGCACAGAGGGTGGGATGGTCTGTGAGCACTGACAGGGAACAGACATGGACAGGGAAACACCTCCCAGGGGGAGAATCTCCAGGCAGCAGGGAAATGATCAGAAATGAGAGGAAACTGAACCCGGAATGGTTATGAGAGGAAGAACAGAGAAAAGTCCCTGTGATCCCCTGCAGTGCAGATCCCTCCTGTGAGCAGCCCCCTGGCCTCCTGTCCCACCCAGCAAAGCCTCTGCCCTCAGGGCCGGGGGCTCCAAGGCATGAAGCAGCTCCTGTGCAGCCAGAGCTCCAGTTCCTCTGCAGAGCACAGGGGCTGAGAGCAGCTGCCCGGCAGTGTTGGTGTCTGGGAGGTGGCTGCACAGCTGGGGAAGGGTGACGCTGTCTGAGTGCCCGGCTGCCCCTGCCCTGGCCTCTCTCACACCCACCCTCACCGCATTTTCCTTCTTGCTCCCCTGCTCTGGGTCACTGCTGTTGGGATCTTGTTCTTGCTGTCAGGCTCTCTGGGGATGGCAGTTTCAGCTGCAGAGTCACAGCCTGATCTTGTGGGTCCTTTCCTGCAGGTGTGTCCATGGGCACACGTGTCCCAGCTTTGCTCTGACCTGTGGGCTGTGGCAATGCAGTCTGTGGGGCTGGGAATGAGCTGAGTCTCCCTCAATCAAATGCCATTATTAGGACTCTTGGCTGTCTTGTTGATGTTTCCTTCCAAGCTGTGAGCTTCCCTCCAGGATGCAAACCTGTCCTACAGCATCTCTGTGTTATCTGAAAGGCCCATGGAGAAGCACAGAGATGCTACAACAGATAAAACGCTGTTTGGTTTGTGAAATGAGCCGTGTCTGTCCGGGGCTAAACGTGGGGTGCTGAGACCTTAGGAAAGGGTGAGACCTGTCATGGTCTGGGGTGGATCCCTCTGCTCTCAGCAGTGCCTGGTGGCTTTTCAGGGTAACATGGGAGTGTGATCAGCCCCCATCTCAGAAAGGTGCCAGCCCAGGGCAGCTGGAGCAAGACAGAGGGACAGAGCAGCTGCCCTCACTCTGTACTGACCCACAGGCACCCTCTGGTCTCGCAGGACTCGCTCTGTTCTCCCTGAGTGCAGCAGAAAGAAACACAAGAACACTCACCAGGGGAAATGGGGAGCAAATGTAAAAAACATAGAACTCTTAAACTGCCTTGACACTTCCCATCCCATAGCATTGGCAGTGCAGATGCTGACAGGCCTTTCTGCATTACAAGTGGTTTCACCTTAGAAGGCTGAACACCAGGACTGATCCCTGTCCCTGCTCAGTTCTGTAGAGGTGGATTGATTTACCAAGAGCCCGCAGGCAGAGGCATCAAAAAAGGTTCTGGCCATGGAGCTGAAGGAATATGCCCTGTAAAAAGAAGAGTCTCTGTCTGTGATAGGTGGAGTGTCTTTGCAAAATAGTTTTCATTGTACTTGAAAAAGTCTCACCTAACTTGTAACAGTTTTTCCTCCTATGACAGTGCCTCCTGTCCGAGGATGCAAATGCCCAACAGCAGCTCCATCACCCAGTTCCTCCTCCTGCCATTCACAGACACACGGGAGCTGCAGCTCTTGCACTTCGGGCTCTTCCTGGGCATCTACCTGGCTGCCCTCATGGGCAACGGCCTCATCATCGCCACCATAGCCTGGGACCAGCACCTGCACACCCCCATGTACTTCTTCCTGCTCAACCTCTCCCTCCTCGACCTGGGCTCCATCTCCACCATTCTCCCCAATCCATGGCCAACTCTCTGTGGGATTCCAGGGTCATTTCCTATGCAGGATGTGCTGCCCAGGTCTTCTTCGTATTTTTCTTGCTTGCTGCAGAGTATTCTCTCCTCACCATCATGTCCTATGACCGCCACGTTGCCATCTGCAAACCCCTGCACTATGGGACCCTCCTGGGCAGCAGAGCTTGTGTCCACATGGCAGCAGCTGCCTGGGCCACTGGGTTTCTCAATGCTCTGCTGCACACGGCCAATACATTTTCACTGCCCCTGTGCAAGGGCAATGCCCTGGGCCAGTTCTTCTGTGAAATCCCCCACATCCTCAAGCTCTCCTGCTCACACTCCTACCTCAGGGAACTTGGGCTTCTGATGGTCAGTGTCTGTTTAGCATTTGTGTGTTTTGTGTTCATCGTGGTGTCCTATGTGCAGATCTTGAGGGCTGTGCTGAGGATCCCCTCTGAGCAGGGACGGCACAAAGCCTTTTCCACCTGCCTCCCTCACCTGGCTGTGGTCTCTCTGTTCCTCAGCACTGTCATGTTTGCCTACCTGAAGCCCCCCTCCATCTCCTCCCCATCCCTGGATCTGGTGGTGTCTGTTCTGTACTCTTTGGTGCCTCCATCAGTAAACCCCCTCATCTACAGCATGAGGAACCAGGAGCTCAAGGAAGCCATGAGGAAACTATTTCAACACTCATTCCTTCAGGTTTATAAGGTTCACTTTATCTCACTAGGGCTGCAATAGAAATAGCCAGGACTAACTTTTCTTCATATGTATCTCTATTTTTCCATAGTGCTTTTGCTGGGCTTTGTTTTTTGGTTCATGTCTGTAATAATAAAATTCTTGACCTCCTATGTGTCTTTACTTGAACCAAAGACCTCATGTACATATGTATATGTGCTCCTTTGTTTTTTATAAACTCAATAAATAAAGCAGTTGAAAACATTTTGTTTCAGGTCCCATCTCTTCACTCTCCTCTGGGGCTGGGGGAGCAGCCCCAGTGTGGGACAGGATTTGGCTGGCCTCAATAAAACTCCCAGCACTTATCAATTGGTAAAAGGAGCTGTGCTGGAACTTGTTGGTCACAGGCCATGGGAAGGATAGAGGCGAGAACCTTAATTAAAAGGAGTGGAGAGTGCTGATTCCATGTTTAAACAAGGTTCACAAGTTAATAAGGTTGTTCTGTAAAAAGGGGACTCTTGTTTCTGCACAGGGAAGATTGCTTGGGTTGGGGTAGTAACTGTTTAAGAAAATGTCCTAGACCAATCAGTCTGTAACACGGTAACAGAAGCACCAATCAGCTTGAAGCGCATTTCTGAGGAAAAGTATAAATGTCTGTGAAGTACACTAATAAAGCGGACATTTTGTTTGCGTCAAACTGCGTCCCGTCTCTCAGTCGCGGTGAGCTGTGGGAAACATGGGAAATCAAGCGTCTTCCCCAGAGAGAGACGTTTATGAGCTTTTGAAAGCTCTCCTTCAAAAGCATGGAAAGAATGTTTCTGGGCACGATCTCAAGCAGATGCTTAAATGGGTACAAGTGAAAATACCCACTGTAACTGCATCTACTATTTTTACACAGGAATTTTGGGATGATGTGGGGGTGAAACTGCAGGATGTGGCAACAATGGGGAACGCCAAAACACAGCGCATGCTCCCGTGGTGGAGAAGTATTTTTGAGACTTTGAAAGCCCAGGAAAAAAGTCACAAAGACAAAGCAGAGGGGGAAGGAGACTCTCCTGTGGTACCTTGACTGTCATCGGAGGGCCAAAAACCCACCGCACTTTTGGAAGGGTGTGCCGTGGGGTACCCCCCAGAAGAGGACCCCTTTGATTCAGGGCCAATGGACCCTGAAAAAGAGCCAGACCTCTCCCCCCCTGACCCACATGATGTGTGGGCTAACATAAGGCACCAAGCCTTGAAGGAGGGAGAGCTGGAAATTGCTAGAACAATAGTGGGCCCCGTGATTTATCAGGGTTGGAGGGTGCAGTGGGAGGCTTTATCTTTTCCGGTAGTTAAGGAGTTGAGCCGTACTGTTACTGAGCATGGACTTTCTTCCCCGTATTTTGCAAGCTTATTATCTTCTGTTTTTGACACTTATGTTATGACTCCGCATGATTTAAAATCTTTAGCACAATTGTTGCTGACTCCAACACAGTACACTTTATGGGAAACGCATTGGAGGGGGGGGCTTCAAGCACTTCTTATGACTTACGTAGGTCACAGCAATGCAGCTATAGCTGCGCTGACTATAGAACACCTTACAGGCACAGGCCAGCACCCTGATCCAGTAGCTCAGGCTCGTGATATCTCACGGGAAGCTCTTGAAGCAACTCGTGAAGAAGTGAAAAAAGCCTTTTTTAAGGTCCCTGACTTACAGAAGCCGCAAAAAGCCTTCACTACGATAACCCAGGAACCCAGAGAACCTTATATGCAGTTTATTGATAGATTGAGACAGGCCTTAGAGCGTCAAATAGATAATGCGGAGGCACGGGAAATTTTGTTGTTGAAACTAGCCGTTGAAAATGCTAATGTGGATTGCAAAAAGCTATTGAAATCTCTCCCGAATCCGAACCCCACATTGGTTGAAATGGTAGAAGCTTGTAATAGAATTGGTACTGTAGATCATAAATTTGAAGCTATGGCCACTGCTTTTGCAGCCATGCATGGCTCGGTGGGGCCAGGGAATTGTTATGGTTGCGGTAAACCTGGTCATCTAAAAAGAAACTGTTTAGCTGCCAACACTGGAGCAAGGCCTCAGGCTCCTGGGGTTTGCCCTAGATGCTGAAAAGGGCGCCATTATGCTAATCAATATTGGTCTAAGTATGATTTCCAAGGTCAACCAATACAGGGAAACCGATCACGGAGTGCGGGGCAGCGACGTGCGCAGACACAAGTACCGCAGCCGACATTCCAACCCCTACGGAGGGAAGCAGCAGTGCCTCAAGTCTTCACCCAGCAACAGCAGGTAGCACCGGATTGGACCTGGCAACCTCCCACATAGTAACGTTACTCGATCCTTTGGTTCATTTATTGTCAACAAATATCACAGGGCCCTTACCCCCTAAAACACAAGCGTTATTGTTAGGAAGATCATCCACAACATTGTCAGGTCTTTTTGTACTACCAGGGGTCATTGACAATACTGATGAAATTAAGATTATGGCATGGACCCCGTTCCCTCCCTGAACAGTACCAAAAGGTAGCCGTATGGCACAATTGATATTGATTCCCACAGGCATGGACTCCCCAGTTCCTAGCCATCCTCAACAAAGACAAGGAGGCTTTGGATCTACAGGGAACCCACAAATTTTATGGGTGCAGTCCATTCCTCAGAAGCGACCTGTATGTCAATGTACCCTTATCCGCTGGAAACAGCTAGTTGTGTTAAGTGGAATTATTGATACTGGAGCTGATGTTACAGTAATATCTCAGGCTAAATGGCCTCCACAATGGCCTCTGGCTAATGTTTCCCAAGCACTGGCAGGAATTGGAGGAACTGGTCGCAGCCACCAGAGTTTGGAACTAATCCAAATTCAAGGTCCGGAAGGGCATATAGCCTCTGTCAAACCTTTTGTGTTGCCGGTTCCTATGATTCTATGGGGTCGTGATGTGTTGTCTCAGTGGGGAATGTCCATTCGGACCCATTTTTAGGTGGGGCCATTGAAGTGCGCGACACCCTAAAATTGACATGGAAAACCGATGCTCCTATTTGGGTAGATCAACGGCCCCTACCACTGGAACAGCTTCGCGCTCTCCAAGAATTAGTTACGGAACAGTTAATGAAAGGGCGTATTGTGCCTTCTACCAGTCCTTGGAACTCACCTGTTTTTGTTATAAAGAAATAAACTGGCAAGTGGCGCTTGCTCCATGACCTTAGAAAAATTAATGACATTATGGAAGACATGGGAGCCCTCCAATGAGGACTCCCGTCCCCCACTATGATTCCTCGAAATTGGCATTTGACTGTTATTGACCTTAAAGACTGTTTTTTTAATATCCTGCTGCATCCAGACGATGCCCCTAAATTTGCCTTTTTGGTTCCAAGCGTCAACATGCAAGCTCCATTGCAAAGATACCAGTGGGTTGTGCTGCCACAAGGAATGAAGAATAGCCCCACAATATGTCAGTGGTATGTAGCTAAAGTACTTAGTCCGGTTAGGATCGCAATGCCTGGTGTCTTATTGTATCATTATATGGATGATATCCTAGTGGCCGCACAACATCACGAGGTCATGGACGAAGCTGTGGCCCTTGTCACGGCTGCTGTTAACTCGGCAGGCCCTGTACTGCACCAAAGAAAATTCAAAAAATACCGCCATGGAAGTACTTAGGTTGGCGCATAAGGGCTCAAACTATAGTTCCTCAGCCCTTACAAATACAGACAGACATAAGAAACTTACATGATGTACAGAGATTGTTGGGAACAATTAATTGGGTCCGACCACTGTTAGGAATTACAAATACAGACTTAAAGCCTTTAATTGAACTGCTAAAAGGAAGCACTGATTTATATGCACCTCGTAGCCTCGGACCAGAAGCTATTGACTCCTTACAGAAAGTTGCTACAGCAATTACTCATAGGCAAGCGCATCGTTGGGCACCTGAGTTGTCTTTTTATCTGATCATTCTGAATCCTGCTAGACAGACGTGTACCCGGCAACCCCATGCGCTGATATTCCAATGGGAGTCACAGAAATCAGATCCCTTATTAATGATTGAATGGGTTTTTCTACCAAATCAATCTACAAAAACTATTTTTACGCAACACGAGATGTTTGCTTCTTTAATAATTAGAGCCAGACAACGTTTGCTACCCTTATCGGGAACAGATTTTGCTTGTATCTGCTTACCTGTAACCACTTCGTATTTGCAGTGGCTTTATCAACAGCCAGATGCCTTTTGCACTGCGTTAGCTGATTACACAGGTCAACTCACGTCCCACCCACCTTCTCATAAACTGTTTAATGTTGACTTCCACCTCATACCAAAAAGAAGCTACCAGCCATTAAAAGCCCTTACCGTCTTTACAGATGGATCTGGGAAATCCCATAAATCAGTTATCCTGTGGTGGGACGGTCAGCAAGGGCGATGGGACTCAGACGTACAAACCATTCCTGGCTCTCCCCAGATAGTAGAGTTGACCGCAGTTGTTCGAGCCTTTCGGAGGTGGTCTGCACCACTTACCATTATCACTGATTCGGCTTATGTTGCAGGAATTGTTGAACGAGCTGAAGCATCTGTATTACGTAATGTTATGCATTCTGACTTATTTGTTTTATTGCAGGAGCTTATTTTTCTCTTAGACTCACGTCCTCATCCTTACTTTCTTATGCATGCCAGATCACACACTTCTCTACCTGGCTTTATTGCAGAAGGGAACCGACGAGCTGATTTGCTGATTTTACCAGTGCAAGTATTACCGAATCGCGTAGCACAAGCTAAACTTAGCCATTCCTTTTTTCACCAGAATGCTGGAGGTCTCAAACGACAGTTTGGCCTTACTTCCCAACAAGCAGCTAATATTATTGCTGTATGCCTCGACTGTCAGAAACACTCTTTTCCGTCAATAGCAGGAGGAGTTAATCCCAGAGGACTGCAGAGCTTACAGTTATGGCAAATGGACGTTACGCATTATCCGGAGTTTGGTAACTTGAAATATGTCCATTCTTCTATTGACACATTTTCAGGTGCTTTGTTTGCTCTTAGAGTGAGATAAGGACTCATCAAAACAAGTCGATTCAATGTGAATCACGCTAAAGCCATTTATTACAGAAACAAGTCTCCTTATATACGTAACTATGTTCTAATCACGCGTCCACGCTCCAAGCATGCATTCGCTAAATGAGTATCGTGGGCTGTCCGTGCGCTGGAGTTTCACTGATGAGACGTCCGATGATTCACGCCACGCCAGGACCCCGCTGATTGTGGAACGCCACTCTTTCTCACAGCAGATTCTGTTCTCAGCTTCTCGAAGCAGCCTTGAGATTCCTTTGAGCCTGACTAATTCAGCAACAGATCTTTATCTATCAAAACCCATCCACACTTCCCCCTTTCTTTTCTTGAGTTAGTCAGGCCCCTTTAACCGCACGGTGCATCATTTTTGAAATATACTGCAACATAGAACACGTGATTAACAACATAATTACAATTACATATAATGCAGTTAAACCTTACTTAATAAGATCAAACTACTACCTGCCTATTCTTAAAACCTTAATTCTACTATGACAACCTTATTAACACACTATTTTAATAGATTCAAAATAACCAGAGAAGTTAATACAATATATTCTCTTAAATTCCTAAAAGATTTATAACTGCGCAGTTTATAGGGTAACATACTTAATACCATCAGTATATACTAATAATTGAATTAATATCTTAAAAGTTATCTTAACCTATTTAAAAGATCAATAGCTTAACCTTAATTTCCCTTCTAAAACTTTATCAGTTGCTAAACTTAGATTACTATGGTAGAGATATCTCATAATTTTACCTTATCTATGCATTGACTATCTAATCATAATATCACCCTTTTGGATCTCCTGCTGATTGTTCAAATTGCCATTCTCCACAGAAGGTACACCACCTGCTTGCTAATAGGCTTCTAGACCACCAGGTCTGCGAGCTCTGTAAACACTGCATTGGGATCCATGGTTTACATGTGAAACAGTCCTCACAACTTATCTCCCTCCTGTCCATCTGCATCCGTTGAATCTTTGTTGAATCTACTTCAATCCTCGGCCTGTAATGACACAAACATAACCTTTTCCCCAGGTTATCAATTGATGTGGCCTTTTTAATTGACTAGTGATTTGACCATAACTAATGCAGGTTCTTTCTGATTTAGCATGGTTTTGGGTCATACTTATAAAGTATTTCATCACATGCAATGCTTTTGACAATTGGTTTTGTGGTATTTCCCCTACTTCCCCCCCCCCCCCCTTTTTTTTTTAAACAAACAAACAAACAAAGTTCAGAACCAGATACGTGTGTTGGATCTTGACTACATACTCAAAATCACAAATCAAATTTAGAGGTTCCTCCTTAAAAAGCTCTAAGTAATTTAAAGCTGTGCCAAGTTCTGCTAATTGGGTTGAACCTTCAATCATTTTTACAGAATGATGCCAATTGTTATCTTCACACCAAACCACTACAGGTTTATGAGACTTCCCAGAACCATCAACAAAAACTTTGCAAGCATGTAGGATCAGACCAAATACAAGTATGGCCTATGACCTGATGTTAAAGACTTGTAGGTTCTGCAGCAATTACATGTAGGCATGCCAAAAGCTGTGCTGTTAAGAAAACCAGCTAGTGCAATTTATAAAGACATAGATTACAAATTAAAAAAAAAATCTGAATTAAATTTCACAAATGGTACATATATGACAAAAGGATCATGGCCTATTAAGACTTAAATTCATTCCCTGCATTTTCTTGATCAGAGTGACAATTGGTATATAACAGTCAGTATATCAGTTTGCTAGCAATCTCATCATACTGTCCCACAATAGCCACAGGTTGTTTCTATGTTGTAGCTATAAATAGACAAATCTGCAAGTCCAATCGAATGCAGCCAGCCTGTAAGGTTGTCATAAATTTATTCCTCAAAGTTTCCAACTCCATTTTGGCTGTCATATTTATTGGATATTGTTTTCCCTTACCGGATCGAAGTCCTGTTTCAGATCTATCAGTGTAGTATTTGCATTATCGAGACATTGGCTGTTAATACTAGTGGAAATACAGCATTTCAAATTTCCTTGGAGATTTCTCACTTGCAGCAAGCAGATCTGCATCATTCAAGCAGCTTCTTGTAGGCTATGCAACTAAACAGAATTCTCAGAAAACGTTATTTGAGCTTACAATTTACTTAACAAATCTTAACCTAAGAGAGGTATAGGAGTTTCTAACAACTATAAGAATTCATGTATTAAAACTTTGTTCCAAAGTTGGCATTCCATTGGTCTCAAAAAACGGCCTTTCTTTCGTTCTCTCTCATGACCTCAAAAACTAGCACGTGAATTTACTAAGAAGTCACAACTAATTACCACAGAATAAGTCTATTAACAAATTTTTAGTTTAATTTTCCAGTTTCATTAGAACTATGGATCCACTGGTGATGCCTTTAAATTTCACCCTCAGACTCCTTCACGCAGTATTACAGCTCTCTAGCAGTAACATTGCTTGAGGGAGGGGCGCAGGGGGGAATAAAACTTCCCTCTCGCCCCCATCTGAGATGGCAAGACGTACAGCCCAGCATGAAAACACATCAGTTTGAACTCCACATCAAACCAATCTGGCTCCACTCCACACTCAAATCAGTACCAGTCTGACCCAGAGAAGCACTGAACACTGTGACCCCCCAAAGCTGACCAGTGTGAAAAGACTGACTTCAGCAAGGAGGCAAAATTATTAGCTCTTTTCCCAGATGTGCCAAAACCTAGGAAACAAGACAGAAGCAAAAATGCACCAACAACCCCTGATTCAAAGCTGAAAAGCAACACAGTGCCACAACAAAAATGGATGACAATTCTTGAGGGAAAAAAAAGGACAGATAGGGGGAGTAAAGCCCCCCTTTCTCTGCTTAGCAGTGGGAAAACAGGTTTTTTCCATTTTTGTTTTTTTTTTTTTTTCTTTCTTCTTCTTTCTCTTGTTGCTGCAGTTCAGATAGAGCCAAGGCCATGCAGCTGGTATAATCACTGGTACGAAGTGGGAGGCTCTGGCAAACTCCTCAGTTACAATGAGCTGCACACAGGCCTGGGATATCTTTCTCTTTTGTTTTCCCATTTCATTCCAGCCATAATACACTTTATATGCAATTTCAAGTAGCTCAGCAATAGTTACATTCCTTAGCTCCATTTACCTTTTACAATTTAGAAATGTCAAAAAACAGTATAATAAACATAAATCCATTATTCTATTTTCCTAGATCCAAATCAGTTAATATTCTAGCAACTTCTAAATACAATCTCTTCCAAATTCACATCTGTCATAGCATTTTAACAATTTAAATGCTTTTCTAACAATATAAGCAATTACTCTGTTGTGTAAGGATGCATCCTAAGGGGGAGCAAGGTGGAATTTTAGCAGTGGAACCGGTTCCCATTTTGTAATTATTTCCCCAAACAAGATTCTTTTGGTACCAAATATGAATATGCAAACTAAAATACTGAGCTCAGATATGAAAACCATATACCAAGTTCAAATATGCAGATGGATCACAGTTACACTTATTCAAGACAATATCTCAATTTTTGCATTGAACCTTTGGGCTGCTTACTGCTCGGCCAGGTGGAGGTACCCCTGGGTCTCCCTGACAAAATAGGTCAGTGCGCGCTGGAGCCCTATTGGCACCCGCCCCCCTGCTGCCGCAACGAGCTGGTCTGGGCAAGGCCTTTTTTTTTGTTTTGTTTTGGTTTGTTTTTTTTAGTGTCTCATCTGGTGTGCTACAGCTGTTATTCCAAAACCAGGAGTCTTTACATGATGTGCATACGGAAAAAACAAATCCAGCGCACCGAGATGAGACACAGCCTGTCACAGAGTTGTGCAAGTCTGAATGCTGAAATAAAGGTAGCATGCTAGAGAAAAAAAAAAAAATAACAGCTACTACACACAAAATGTTACGATCACATTCACGCAGTAAAGAACTAAATTACTTATGATCTTCTGTATTATCACAAAACGCACATTTTGAGTCAATGAATTCTCATGATTTAACAGACGGTGAACTTATTGTACCATATAACAAAGACCTACCAAAATTGCAACATGCTTAAACCGATACCCACAAAGAAAACAGGTTAATGAGGAAGGCATCTTGCAGACTTTAGCAAGTTTCCTCTGACCTGTGTGTTATCAGTTAACTCTCTCTCAGCTTGTTGATGTTCAAACCGTTCCAGCTGTAAAACTGTCTGTAATGATCTAATGATCTCTTGTAGACATTTATTTTGTCCTGGTCTTCGCACCTTAAAAACAACATTAATTGCAACAAAATTCTACTCTCCGGACACTTTTCCCAATCATTTAACGTAAACAGCAGTGAACACTGATTTCAATATTTAACAAGATCTTCCTTCCTTATAATTCCGAGTGCTTTCCTAAGTTTTAAAACACCTCTCAATACTGATTTTTCAGGAACACAACTGAAAACAATTATTCCTGACCCCATCTTGCAAGTAAAAACCTTGAGAAGGGGGAGGGAGGGGTGTGAAACACAGGCTGTTTGCAGCATGACTGGGAAAAATGGGGAGGTTTTACTGCGCACTTAAAAACAACTAGTAAAACAATTAACCCACATTCCTGACAAGCTGCTTGATTTTCAGAGAGGCAATACACAGAAACACATAACATGCACTGTAAAACTCGCAGATAACACGTTGGTAGCAAACATTAGCATTCTCTACTGCTAAATTCAACACCAGTGCTTCCTTAGCTTCTAAGTTTTCAACCTGCTTATTGATGGCCTCTTGAAGATGGTCAATAAATTGCATGTAATTCTCACTGGGACCCTGATTAATACTTGCAAATGATTTGGCTGCATTGTTGGTTTCAGGCACCTTTATCATAGCTTGATATGCGAGGTCAGTTGACTGCCTCAGGATTTCAGGAAGTTATCATGCCTGTAGTTGTGTGTCAACCAGTCTCTTCCAGAAATGCATAGGGTCCTGTGGTTTAACTGCAATCGAAACTGGGGGTAAATCCCAGCTTTTTGGTAAGTTCGGTTTACGCTCTGAAACTCTACCCTCACCCTCAGGAATTCAGTGTGGGAGGGAGGCGGGGGCAGGTTGGGGGGACCCAAATCTATAGAATTACATTATTTGGCTCGGTCTGGCTCACCAGGGGGGTGGTCCTCCGCACCTAAATCTCCAGGCAAGGGGGGATAGGAAAAAAAAATGTCCATTTTTTTCTTCCGTGACCGATAGCAGTGGGGCAGAGGGTTGAACTGCGATCAATGGCGGTGACACAGACAGCGGAACCGCGGTTGATGATGGTAGAGGAGAGGTTCGAGCCGTAATTGATGACAGCGGAGCAGTTGGCCGAATGCACTGCTCTGACCGGTGCTCCGACCGGTGCTCTGAGGGCCCCTCCCAAGACCATGCACAACCCAACACTGTTTTTTCATGTGAGTCTTTCATAGCTTTTATCTGATCTCGGGGCCACACATATGTATACGACTCTTTCATAGTTTTTTTCTGATCTCGGGGCCACACATACGTACGCTCCTCCTTTATTCCTTTTAACTTTCCAAGAAAGTGCCACGGATCCTTATCCGTGTCAGATAACGTGGACTGGGGCGGTTTTGATGAATCTTTAGTAACAG
Source organism: Streptopelia turtur (assembly GCA_901699155.2). Classification (NCBI taxonomy): domain Eukaryota; kingdom Metazoa; phylum Chordata; class Aves; order Columbiformes; family Columbidae; genus Streptopelia; species Streptopelia turtur. Next base: position 64,187 of record CABFKC020000006.1, read on the forward strand.
GGTGGGTCAGAGCAGTACTTAATCTTGCTTTTTTCTCCAAGTCTGGCCCAGGAGAGCCAGGAAGACCATCCCCCTTCGCCGCCTCTGCCTGTTGCTGTTTTAACTCTTTCAGAGTATCTAATAACAAGCGCCACATCGTTAACAGTTCAGTTGCTTCCTTGGACCCTTGGGTAGCACTATCAAACAGTTTATCTCCCAAGTCCATCCATTGTGACACACTAAATGCTGTCACAGGATTAACCTCTAAACCTTGTGCTTTGCCCCATAGTAACATTTTTCTTAAAGTCAGTTCCGGAAGGCTAACACCCTGCTTCTTCAGAAGCAGCTTCCATGTGGATAATTTAGTACCCTCTTCTTTAGATAAGTTTCACCCCCCCTGTTCCCGGTAGCTCACCTACGCCTTAGCGAGGTGTCTTTTCAACGATCCGGATCTTCGGCAGCTGTCCTCGGCTGCTCTTATCAGCTGTACCAAGCTCCGTCTCCACAGCTCTTCTTCGGCTGTTCACAGCTTTACGCTGTCACCTTGTTATGCGAGATCCTCTTCAGGCAGGATCACGTCGGGGTCACCATATGTTGTGGTTGAGACGGACAAACGACATGGACCAAGTTCTTTCAAGATGAAAGTAAGAGGTGCCATTTATTGCTACAAGTGCATTTTTATAAAATTCTACCAGTTCATGTGTCTTTTCACTGTTGGTTACAAGTTACAGCACTAACATCTCATTGGTTAATTTTTCTATCATCCATGTTATTCTTCTATCCCCTTCTCTCTCACGGGTACATCTCTGCTCTCTCCGGATACTCCTTTACTCCCATCCTTCTCAAGGGTAAATCTTAATATCTCAAGGCTGATCTCTACTCCCATATTTTCTGTCAAAAATTCCACAGACCTACTGCAGTTTCCCACAGTTCCCTCAAGATCAGGAGTGACCGAGGCGCAGGGAGACCCCTGATCTTATACCCTGCTGTGCCTACCTCAGCGTTGATGCTGCTTTGTGACATCAACGGCAGTGGCTGATGTCACAATGGAAGAGGCTGTGCCACATTTGGAGGCAAAGTCCCACCTGACAGGAGCAGGTCTCACACTCCTCTCTGCAAGGGAAGGAATCCTTCACCACAGAAAGAGGGAAAGGTACAGGAACACGTTGCTCTCAGATAACAGACTCTGTCACCACTCTTCCTCTTGCTGATCGAAGTTCAGACGGTGTTAGAAAACAACAACAAAAAAGCAAGATGTGCTCCTCAGGGAGCACATTATATCAGCCATTCAACAGTAAGTCCAACTCCCGTCTGAATCTCAGAATAAGAAATGCCATCTTAAACTTACAGGAGAAGGAAGGGCTTTGAAATGGCAAGACCAGGAAACGTTCATGAAAGCACAGCCATTCAAGTCCACAGCCCTGATCACAGACCACCCGCCCGTTTCCTAAGGCAAGATGTTCTCAGCTGATTCATGGCCACTGACATCTGGAAAAGAGCACAAGGTCTCTTGTTCTTTAGCACTGAGCACAGAGGTTGGAACGGGATCTGAGAAGAAAACCATCTACAGTCAGTCTGGTTTCATTCGAGGCCATCAGGACAAGTTCAGTTCACATTCACCAGGAACCACAGCAAGTCCCACCCGCCCCTGCAGACCCCAACACCGCTCCTGTGCAGGGTCCCGAGGAACAGTAAGCACAGAACAAGAAACCTCCCTTCCAAAGAAGCCCCCAGATGGCTCTTTAACCAAGCTGCACAGAGCAGCAGCTGAGAACAACCTCTGCCACAACTGCACCCGGCTCTGCTGTCTGCACAAGGAGACCAGCTCCTAAATGATCCCCAGCCCTACAGACACAGATCTTCCCCAGGGCAGGGATGAGGAAACACCAGAGTGCACGGACACCTGGTCATTCAGTTGAAGCTGCTGGGGAGAAGAACAGAGGACTAGAAAGAGACAAATGAGACAAGAGAGAAGACAGAGGAGCTGAGAGAGAAAGAATCACACAGGGAAAAGGATGGAGAGATGGAGAGATCAAGGCAAAAAGGGACAAGGAGCCGTGATGAGACAGGGAGGGAGAAACAGCAGCTCTGAGGAGCAGGACAGAGGGATGGGGAGGGGGGAGGAGGAAAAGCAGGAAGGGGGTAGAGAAAGACAGGGAGGGGGATGTACAGATGGAGAGACAAAAAGAAAGGCAGGGAACAGAACAAAGGGACTGAGAAACAAAGCAAAGTTCAGATCAAAATGAAGAGACTGGAAAGGGAAAACATGCAGCAATGAGCTGGAGGAGAGCTGGAGGAAGAGGAAAAGAAGGCTGAGGAGCAGGAAAGAGGAAGAGAAGACAAAGAAAAGGCAGAGCCAGCTGGACAGGGGAGATATAGTGAGAAGGGATGGGGCCGGGAACAGGCAAGGAAGACAGAAAGACAAAGAGGACAGAAAGACATCAAGAAGGAAAAGGGGCAGTAGTCTGGACAGAGATGGAGAAAGAAGCAGCAGGGAAAGGGAAGACAGGCAGAAAGACAGAGAGGAAGCAGGAGAGAGAAAGAACAATAAGGGTTGGGGGCAGGATAGAGATTGGGAAAAAATCCTGGGGTGGGCAGCAAGATGGAGAGGGAGTAAAAAAGAAGAGGGGCAGGAATAGGCACAGGGAGCAGGACAGGGGGATACAGTGAGAAATGATGGGGCACAGAGCAGGACAGAGCAACAGGCAAGAATGACGACAAAGAGAAACCAGGGATGGTGAGAACACAGAGGGGTGGAGACGGAGAGGGAGATACGAGAAACCCTGCACAGAGATTCAGAAGGGTGGAGGAATAGGTGAGGAAGCAGCAGAGGGACAGAGGGAGAAGAGACGAAGAGGAAGAAGGGCACAGAAGAAAGAGGAGGGAGCAGGGAGGGACTGGGACACAAAACAGGGTGAAATGTCCCCAAGGGCCCAGGACTCACCGCACTTCCTGCTCTCTGCACTGCCAGGCAAGCTGTGGAGTTCAGGCACTTCTGTCTGTGAGAAATGCAGTTGTGATTCGTGCTGAGATGTTTGATGTTTACAGATACAACCAAATGAGGCTCGGGCTCTGAACCTGGAAAAAGGAAAAGGTGGGTAAGTTCTATGTAAAAAGTTCTGAAACTTGTTTATGAGGTTATATTGATACAGGGAGCTAACATTTTCAGGGTTAACCAACCACATAATAAGGGCCTACTAACGAACTAACACTTGAAGCCACATCATGAATATCTAGTTTAGAGCTGTATGTAACCAGTTGTGTTAAGAAAAAACAGAACCTCATTGAGTGCCGAGATCAGAAGTTTTACAGCACCAGCTGTAACCTTGAGGAGACAAGACAGCCAAGAGTTACAGCAAAAGGGGGGGCAGTCTGGCTTCGGTCAACTTGGCAACTTGGGAGACCCAGAGAGACCACAGAGCCCATAGTGACCCATAGAGACCACAGAGACCATAGAGACCATAGAGTCCCATAGAGACCACAGGGACCATAGAGTCCCATAGAGACCCCTCCTCAAAGCCACGAAGTGACACTGCGCAGGAGCAACAGGGGAGGGTCAAGGAGGAGACTATGGAAATGGTTCTCCGAGACTCATTTTAATAAGAAGCGGGAAAGGTTATGAATATGTACAGGTGTTCCTGGGGTCATTATGAATATGTAACACCTTACTGTATTTAAGCACACCTCTTATTGTTTAAAGGTGTGCGTGTTGGGCAGAGCGAATCCCCCGTGCACCCAGCACTGTTTGCTTATGCTCTAATGAACACGTGTTTAAGAAATACAGTTAAGGAATTGGATTAAACGTTGTTTATCCATAGAAAAAGCCTAAATTATTTATTTCATTGCTTTACAACAAGTGATTGAATCTGCTATAGTAAAGTTCAACCACCTCCTGTATAGCAAAGGATAAAAGAAAGTATGGATTTTTGTTGCATCTAATCCATAACGCAAGTACCAATTAAAAATACATTAACAGTGGGTTCCTTCAACTATTCACTGTGAAGGCAGTTCCTGGCCCAACTATATTATTGTTCTTAGTATTTTACAGGAGAAACACAGGGCACGGCTGATTTTGCCCACGTGCAGCGCAATGATCACACGAGTGCGGTGAACCGGGTGAAAGGCCCTAGAGAAGGAAAATCAGGCTCCGTGTGCAGAGCCAAAACAGAAACCCTTTTCAAACTATTGAATTTTTAAAAGCTATAACAGGTATAAAGTAGAAAAAAGAGCAGTGACTGTGCATAATGACACAATTAGATGGTTTTTCAGTTCCACGATGTGCTCTTTTTTACTAAAAAGTGTCTGCTGGAGTGGATATCCTGGACACAAACAGGCAGGTTCCTGGTGTTGTGCCCATGGTGATTAATCCACTGTGGCCGTGGGTGTCAGGCCTTGATACAACAGACACAAAACCTTGGGAGGGAGGTGATCACAGTAAAACACTTAAAGATAATGAGGGAGCACACTTGATTTAATCTTTATTTAAAAATACACGTGGCTGCTGTCTTTTTTCTAGTTTAGCTAGGACGGGCTCCAATATCTCTATTAATTCTAATTACAATACGTGACAAAAATTAAGGGGGAAAGCTTTGTTTTTACAACGGTACATACAGTCTAAATTGTAATTTGCGAAACAGATACAGGGGTGTAGCAGATGAGGCACAGACTCTCTTTAAGATGCAGAGAGACATTTAATACAAACTCAGGTTTGCATTTGAAACATCGCGTACCTCTGTCCCTGATGTACCAATCCCGTATCGGTCCCTCTGTCCCTGATGTACCGATCCCGTATCGGTCCCTCTGTCCCTGATGGTTCATGTCCCACACAGTCCTTGCTGCTTGTGTTATCCCACCAGTGCTTGTTCTCACGCTGTGACTCTTGCAGTTTCTCACGGGCCTGATGTCACAACCCTGCCACATCTCCCCCTTCTTTGTTTAACAATTGCAGCCATAGCAGTGTGCAACTGCACAGCCATTGCACGATTAAAGCTTTTTTCAACCATTCGTTATGCACAAGAGAAGACACATGGTACACAATCAATAAGTACCAGACTCCACATACAAACATTCTAAGCAGCGGGTTAAAGGGCCGTGTTTTGCAATTTTTGTGGCACCCATAACTGTTACAGAATCACTACTTAATATTCCCTGCATAGTGTTTAACACAGAATAATGAGCTCCCAGTCAACTAAGAACTCTCATTCTCTGTTCTCCAAGTCAGGACTTATATTAATATATTACTGAGCTGTCAGTTTAAGACAGTGTAAAAACTCAGTGGGAGACTCCTCACGATCCTGTTTAATCTCAGAAGGTTTTGGCATATTTACAGCTTTAGGCACAGCGTGTCTAATCCCGTATAAAATGCACTGTCCATACCAATGCAGCCTATCCCCCGATACAAGGATATCAGGACCCCACCCTGGACTGACCGAGGGACAATTTTGATCTCATGTTCTCTGTGTATTCTACACCAATAGCTGTTCTTCAACAAACCTCTTACTGGTTTCCATTTCTTTCCCCGATTATCCTTTTTCAAAACAAATGGATCTGAAGGGGATAAATACAATGCATAAGTAACACTATGTATTGTGTAATATGACTTATGTAATAGGCAATATATGATTTAAAATATATATCTTACTATATATTACATGTAGCGCATTACTATACTACACATCTCAAAGTATACCCACCTAGACCTGTGCAGCATATTAATATTATTTACAGTGGCCGCCATTAATTACAATATTCAATGAGATTCTCCCTGGTTGACGCCCTGTTGAACAGCAAACGATCCTTTTCCAATGTCAGAAAATACAGCCCGGGGGCGATTTCTCCCAAATCCTCCTGTCGATTGTCCACTACCTACTTCAGAATCACAATAACAGACAATTGGTGAACCGTAAGTACTGGACTATAAAATCACCCAAGACACAAGTAACAACAACAACAAACCACTAAAGACACAAACAATTATACAATTGCTAAGGCACAAACAGCAAAATCACTAACGGTAGCTTTACCAAATTACTGTTCCCTCGTTTTTCTCTTTTATTTATTGTTTTCTCATTTTTCTCTTTAATTGTTTATTTCTTTCTTTTTTTAAGTTACCCAATTTACCAAAATGTGCAGACGCGAATGCGCAGACCCAACGCGCTGGCGTCGCCCACATCTCGCACAGGCAGCGTGCCAACCCAACCAATGAAAGTGCCTTATCTCATTGATGGGGTTTTACCCGCGTCCCGAGCTGGTCCGAGGATCTGTGGTCCCTTCCGGGAATTCCCCGGTGCCGGCACAAGGTCCCAGAGATCCTGGGATCCACGGGAGGTCAGGCAGATTATCCCATCCTCGTCGCCAGAAATGATACCGAAAAGTCGGCAAACAGCCACTTTAACACTGTTTTGAAAGTGTTAAAAAGCAGGCACTTTTATTACAGCACGCTGGGCACTTGGGGGATCGCTCCTCTAATCGAGCGTGCGTTCCACTTTCCTCTGGTTTTACATATCGTGGAACTCCTCAAACAGCAAAACATGTCAACCAATGTTACAGATGTCTCGTGCTCTTTCACCAGCGCGTGCAGCAGCAACGAGAAATCTGGAATGAGCGTCTACAGAAACGCGTATGTATTTACCCAATTCAGAACAATGCGTTACATCAGCTGGCTGTACTTCATTGGCACTAATCTGTCCTGGATTAACACCCTCTGTGGATGGCACGGGTGCCAACTGTTGGCAATCAGGGCAGGACATAAGAACGCTCCTGGCCTGATCCACTGTAATTTGAAATTGTTGTTTTAACGCCTTTGCACTCTGGTGAAAGAATTTATGTGATAATATAGCTTGCTCCAAGGCTTTAGGCACAGTGAGCAGCACAGCTCGTGCATCGGCCCTCCTATTGCCTTCCGCAAGAGGTCCTGGAAGGGCAGTGCGAGAGCGGGTGTGCATTGCATAATAACCATGACGTCTGTGATCTATTAGAAACCATAGCATTCTCAATTCAGCCATCAAAAGAGGATTATCCTCTTCCTTAAGAAAAGAAGCTTCCAGGCGGTTAAGTATGCCAGCTGCATAATATGAGTCAGTTACTACATTCAAAGTTTTGTTACAGAACACCTCAAAGCGATCCTAACAGCTGTCAGCTCCAGAACTTGTTTGACCACTGGTCTCTTTTTCTACCTTGTGTTTGCAGCACTGGGTATCTGAGTTTAGCCATGTAATTACAACTTTACGTGAGTGACCAGAGGCATCAGTAAATACAGTCTTGTCGCTTACTGGTCATTGCTGACAGCAGCGTTTGCTGTACAACAGTAAATTACCAATTTCAGCCCACAGTTTATGCTGAGGGTAATAAACTGATATGTTCCCTGCGTATGTTGCCAATGCAATCTGGAAATTCACACCTTCAGTTAATTACCACTGCGAATTCTCCTTCGTTGTAGGAAGAAATATACCTTCAGGTCTACCCCATACATAGCATATAAACATTCTCTGCCTTTAATTATTGGTTTTGCATACATTTCTTTTATTATCCAAACTGTTTTCATTGGTGTGTGAGCTAGAAAAATCCATACGGCCACAGTCACCTTTCTCCCTCCTTGAGCTCTCCTGACCTGCGGTTCCACCACTGGTGTCTTCTTTCTTGATCCCTCTTGACTGGCAGGTGCGCTACAACCCTCTTTACCCATCACTGTTCCTCACAGGTTCACCTCCTTCCTTGCTTTTCCTTTGCACGCTGCTCCACCTGAAGAGAAACACACGGAGGACTGAGCTACACCAGCCCAAGGGCACTACAGTCAGACAGGGGCTGAGTCCGGGGCTGACACCTCCCCACACCCCACAGCGAGCCCACCTTGCCTTGGCACCAGCCCCTCGCACAGCCCTTCCCCTCAGCTCTGCCCTCCGCTGCAGCACAGCTTCCGCACGTGCCCTGCTCAGGCTGGACCCCAATGTCACGGGTTAGAGATGTCACAGCTCAGTACCAATGCCCACGGTCCTCACCTGCTCTTTGGTACTTGCTGGACCCCAGTGTCACGGGTTAGAGATGTCACAGCTCAGTACAAATGCCCACGGTCCTCACCTGCTCTTTGGTACTTGCGGAGGGTCCCGTCGCTGTGCCCCAGGGCACTGGCCTGCACGGCCCTGCCTGGCAGCGGGAGCGTCTGCAGCTGCCGGCTGGTTCTCCAGCTTTAGGGTCCCCCGCAGCAGCCCGCTCTCCTCAGCTCTGCACACCCAGCCAGTTGCGCCGCCCAGGCAAAGTCAGCTTCACCCTCTGCCTACACCTCACCTGCAAACAGCCAACTCTTCAACTGACAACCGTCCAAAACCCACCGACAAACTCTCCAAATCTCAGCCTTTCGCTTTCAGCTGCTGCCTCTAGTGCATCTCACAGACAAGCCTCCAAAATGCCCTCATCCTGCAATAATACTCCAGCACTGATCGCCTGCGGGAACAACCGCCACAATACCATGCAAACACCAACCAGTTCTGGCACGGAAATATCGCTGTCTCCTCAAGATTCCACCTACACCAACTGCTGACAAACACACACTGTCCTCACCAAAGCCAAACGCTGCAACAACCAGCGACAACTCAAATCTGCGTGTGCGGCGCAAAATCGCAGGTGTGAGCTAACGCAGAGCTGGGCTTGGCAGCTGCAGAGTGTGCACCCTGTGGCTTAACGTGGCCAGTTACTGCCATTCCGCCTTCTCCCCGGGAGAAGCGCATGAGCACAGGCTGCTTCAAGGCACGATGGGAACGGTTTGGATCTCCGGGTCTCTGAGGGCGAGAGTAATAAATGTGATCTGTGTGTGGCGCAGGAACTTCCCGTCCACTTGCTCCTCCATTCAGTCGGGTGCTGCAAGAGAGGGACAGAGAAAGAAACAGTTAGGACCGGATTAACAACCTCCTCATCCCTGTCCCCAAACCTGCAGGCGTCCTAGGAAGCCTGATCTAAGTTTGGCTCTTCTCCCTCTCTTTGCTGGAATACTTCACTGCACAAATTTCTGTCATGAACACTCTCTTAACCAGACTGATGTGTTCACAGTTCCCAGCCCAGCATCCATTCCTCAAGGTACCTCAGCATTTCCCTTTGAAACCAACCTCAGTGCCATCCCGTCCTGAGCTACCTCAGCATTGCCCACTGCAGCCTCCCCGATGTCACCCCCTCCCTGAGGTCCCTCAGCCTTTCCCGCCAAAGCCTCCCCGATGTCCCCCCCTCCCCGAGGTCCCTCAGCCTTTCCCGCCCAAGCTCCTTCCGCGCCGCCCCGCCTGCGCCGCTCCCGCCCCGGCGCTGCCCCCTCCCGCTCGCTTTCCTCCCTCTGCCCTGTGTCCCCACGGGCTCCCCCTCCGCCCCACGGCCCCGCCCGAGCCCCGCGCAGCGCTCAGCCCGGGGCTCCTTCCCTCACAGCCGCCCGCGTGTTTCCCCCTCGCCCCTTTCTCGACCCGGCCGGGGCCGCGCTGTTGCGGCTGCCTGCCCCTCGCCTTCCTCCTGCCGAAACCAGCCCGTCCCTCCCCCTCCAGCCTCCCCCCTCAGCCGGGACCGGGGCGGCCCCGCCCAGTCTCCCCGGTGTCCGCCCGCCCCTCGCTCACCGCCGGCCCCGCCGCTCCTCGCGCGCTGCTCCCGCCGCCGCACCGGCGGCACGCGCTCCTCGGCCCGCGCGCTTCTGCAGCGTGGCCCCGCCCATCCCGGGCATCCAACGCGCTGCCCGCCGCTGCATGGGGGGGCACAAATCGGGGGATCACGGGTTGGGGGGGGGGGGTGTGCCATGCGGCAGAAAGCGCTGCCCGCCGCTGCATTGGGGGGGGGGCACAAATCGGGGGGGCACAAATCGGGGCGGGGGGCACAGGGGGTGTGCGCGCCACGTGGCAGAACGTGCTGTCCGCCGCTGCATCTTGGGGGGGGGGGGGGGGGGCACAAATCAGGGGGGCGGGCACGGGGCGGGGGTGAGGGGGGGGGGGCAGTGAAGGGGAGCACAGGTTGGGGGAGGTCAGTGAGGCGGGGCACAGGTTGGGGCAGTAAGAGCGGGTCACAGGTGGGGGGCAGGGGAGGTAAGGGGGTGTCACAGGTGAGGGTGGGGGGCGGTAAGGGGGGTGTCACGGAGGAGATGGTAAGGGGGTGGTCATGGAGCGGGGGGGGTCACGGTGGGGGGTGGTGGCAGCGAGGCAGGGTCACAGGTGGGGGCGGTGAGGGGGGAGTCTCGGGGGGTACGGTAAGGGGATGTCACGGGTGGGGGGTGGTGAGGTGGGATCACGGGTGGGGGTGAGGGATGGTAAGGGGGGGGGTCACAGGTGGGGGAGGGCGGTAAGGGGGGGTCACGGCGGGGGAGGGGGAGGGTAAGGGGGTGCTGCACCCACCGCTCCAGTTCTTGGCCATTTTGAACATGTTGGCGGCGCAGGCGTAGGTGTCGCAGGCGTCCTCCAGCCGGGACGAGCCCCTGGGGACAGCACCAAAACGGCACCAAAATAGCACCCTGGGCACCCAAATGTCACCCTGGAGACCTAAAATACCCCCCATGGCACCTAAAATACCCCCCATGGCACCTAAAATCATCCTCCTAGACCTGAAATACAACCTCCTGGGAACACAAAATACCCACCTGGGCACCCAAAATATCCTCACAAACCCCCCAAAATATCATCCTGGGCACCCAAATATCATGCTCCCAGACCTGAAATACAACCTCCTAGGAAGACAAAATACCCACCTGGGCACCCAAAATATCATCCTGGGCACCCAAAATTCATCCTCCTAGACCTGAAAAATTACCTCCTGGGAACACAAAATACCCACCTGGGCACCCAAAATATCATCCTGGGTGCCCAAAATATCCTCCTGGACCATAAAATATCCCCAAAAGACCCCAAAAATATCATCTTGGACCACAAAATATCCCCAAAAGACCCTAAAAATATCACGCTTGACACCCGAAATATCAGCCTGGGTACCCAAAATATCATCCTTAGCACCCAAAATATTCTCACAAGACCCCAAAAATATCATCCTTGACACCCAAAATATTGTTCTGGGCCCCCAAAACACTCTCCTGGGCCATAAAATATCCTCACAAGACCCCCAAAATATCATTCTTGGCACCCAAAATCACCCTAAAGGCCCCTGAACATCTTCCTGAACCCCAAAATACCCTCCTGGGGCCCCAAAACAGCCCCCCAGAGACAAATTTTCACCCAAATTCACCCAACCCTCAGTGTTCACCCCAACCCCCCACAATCCCCCAGTTTTCACCCCAAACTCCTAACTTTTCACCCCAATCCCCCGTTTGCACCCCAAAGCCCCCCGGTCCCGCTCCCTCAGCAGCTCCCCAGGCCTCGCCCCCCTCTCCGCCGCTGCTGCGGGGCTGCCCGGAGGAGCCCGAGGCCGGTCGGGCCGGGCCGCCCTCACCCGAAGAGGCCGGCGAAGAAGGACTGGGAGCCGCGGACCTTCTTGTCGGCCTCGGCCAGCAGCTGCAGCGCCTCCTTCTCCTTCCCGGCCGGGGCCACAGCGGCCGCGCCCTTCACTTCCGCCTTCCTCACCCCGCGCCCTGCTCATGTGACACAGCCAGAGACGCCGCCGGCCGCCTGTCTCACGTGACTCTCTGATTGACACACGCCGCTTCCCGCCCGCAGGTAAACGCCTCCGCAGCCCCCGTTCTGTGATAGGCGGCTCGGTCGGCCAATCGAAACGGAGAGGCGGGGTGTGGGCAGAGCGCCAGCCAATGCGAGGGCGAGGCGGACCAAGGTGGGGACTGGAGCCGGCGGCACAAGGAAGCGGCGGGAGCCGTGAGACGAGCGGTGGGTCTGTCGGGGTTGTCCCGTGAGTGTTAACGAGCTGCGGGCTCATTAACGAGGTACGTGCCCCGTTTTCGCGTTACTTCCCCCAAAAACGAGGGAAAAATGGGGGAAGCGGGCCCGGGGGAGGACTGAGGGGTTCAAGGGGGATCTGAGGCTGTTGGGTCTGTTTCTCTCCACAGGGGACGTTTCGCTGGTGTTTTCCCCCCAGTTGGCTCCGGTATCGTGACAGGCGGCACCGACAGCCCCGGTATCGCGACAGGCAGCGACAACAGCCCCGGTATCACGACAGGTGGCACCGACAGCCCCGGTATCACGACAGGCAGCGACAACAGCCCCGGTATCACAACAGGCAGTGACACAGCCCCGGTATCACGACAGGTGGCACCGACAGCCCCGGTATCACGACGGGCAGTGACACAGCCCCGGTATCACGACAGGTGGCACCGACGGCCCCGGTATCACGACGGGCAGTGACAACAGCCCCGGTATCACGATGGGCAGTGACAACAGCCCCAGTATCACGACAGGCGGCACCGACGGCCCCGGTATCACGATGGGCAGTGACAACAGCCCCGGTATCACGACAGGTGGCACCGACGGCCCCAGTATTGCGATGGGCAGTGACAACAGCCCCGGCATCATGAAGGGCAGTAACACAGCCCTGATATTATGACAGGTGGAACCGACAGCCCCAATATCGCGACAGCCAGTGACGACAGCCCCGGTATCATGAAGGTGGCACTGACAGCCTTGGTATTGCGACAGGCAGCGACAACAGCCCCGGTATTGTGACGGTGGCACCGAGAGCCCTGATATCGCAATGGGCAGCAACAACAGCCCCGGTATCACGACAGGTGGCACCGACGGCCCCGGTATCACGATGGGCAGTGACACAGCCCCGGTATCACGACAGGTGGCACCGACGGCCCCGGTATCACGACGGGCAGTGACAACAGCCCCGGTATCACGACAGGCAGTGACAACAGCCCCGGTATCACGATGGGCAGTGACAACAGCCCCGGTATCACGACAGGCGGCACCGACGGCCCCGGTATCACGATGGGCAGCGACAACAGCCCCGGTATCACGACAGGCAGCACCGACGGCCCCGGTATCACGATGGGCAGTGACAACAGCCCCGGTATCACGACAGGCGGCACCGACGGCCCCGGTATCACGATGGGCAGTGACAACAGCCCCGGTATCACGACAGGTGGCACCGACGGCCCCAGTATTGCGATGGGCAGTGACAACAGCCCCGGCATCATGAAGGGCAGTAACACAGCCCTGATATTATGACAGGTGGAACCGACAGCCCCAATATCGCGACAGCCAGTGACGACAGCCCCGGTATCATGAAGGTGGCACTGACAGCCTTGGTATTGCGACAGGCAGCGACAACAGCCCCGGTATTGTGACGGTGGCACCGAGAGCCCTGATATCGCAATGGGCAGCGACAACAGCCCCGATATCGCCATAGGTGGCACTGACAGCCCCGAAATCGCGACAGCGATAAATCTCAAACCCCCATTGTCACTCTGCCGTTTTGCTGCGAATAACCACAAATCGGTGCATTAACGAACTTGTTCCAGAACCCAATTTATTAAGCAAAGTAGAATGCGCATTAAATAGGAATAAAAACACCAAAACCCCTGTTTCTCGGCTCAGATTGGGGCGCCGGGCGCTTTATGGCGAAATAATGACCGTTTTGCCACGATTTTCCATCTCCGGTTCTTCCCACCGCGAGCAGCCACTGCCGTTTGATCTCTAGCGGTGTTTGTTCCCAATCTCACACGATTTCAGCCCAATTCCAGGCCCGTTTCGCCGCCCCCTTGTGCCGCAGGTGCAGATGATCGGCGCCGGCGCGTCTCTTCCCCTCGAACCTGGTGCCGAGAAACCCCCCACCCCATCCCTTCTTCAAACACACACGCAGATTCGCCCCTTTTCTCCCCAAAAATCCCCCTCTGGATGCGCCGTCCGATGGAAAAGCTGGCGGTGGTTTCGGCACGGGGGGTTTCCTAAGGGTGCAAACCTACCCCAGGTGCTGCTCCAGCGCCGGCGCCGCAATCACCGCTTCGGCTGGTTTCTCCTCCATCTTCAAGCGCTTCAGAGGCAGCTCGGTCCCGGCCTGTGGCTCCGGTGCTGGAATCACCGTTTCAGCTGGTTTCTCATGAATCATCGGGTGCTTCAGGGGCGGCTTGTTCACGGCCTGCGGCTCTGGCGCTGCAATCACCATTTCAGCTGGTTTCTCCATAATTTTCAAGCATTTTGGGGACGGCTCGGTCCCGTCCTGCGGCTCCAGCACCGCAATCACCATTTCAGCTGGTTTCTCCTCGATCTTCAGGCGCTTTGGGGGCGGCTCGGTCTTGTCCTGCGGCTCCAGCTCCGGAATCGCCATTTCAGCAGGTTTCTCCTCAATTTCGAAGCATTTTGGGGACGGCTCGGTCTCGTCCTGTGGCTCCATCACCGCAGTCTCGTTTTCAGCTGGTTTTTCCTCAATTCCAAGCATTTTGGGGGCGGCTCGGTCTCGTCCTGCGGCTCCAGCTCCGCAATCAGTGTTTCGGCTGTTTTTTCCCCAATTTCCAAGCATTTTGGGGGCGGCTCGGTCTTGTCCTGTGGCTCCGGCTCCACAGTCTGTGGGACAGGATTTGGCTGGCCTCAGCAAACCTCCCAGCACTTATCAGCTGGTAAAAGGAGATGTCCTGGAACTTGTTGGTCACAGGCCATGGGAAGGATAGAGGCGAGAACCTTAATTAGAAGGAGTGGAGAGTGCTGATTCGATGTTCAGACGAGGTTCACAAGTTAATAAGGTTGTCCTGTAAAAAGGGGACTCTTGTTTCTGCATAGGGAAGATTGCTTGGGTTGGGGTAGTAACTGGTTAAGAGAATGTCTTAGACCAATCAGTCTGTGGATGTTTAGTGTGCAGTGTAGACCAATCAGTCTGCAACATGGTAACAGAAACACCAATCAGCTCGAAGCACGTTGCTGAGGAAAAGTATAAATGTATGTGAAGTACACTAATAAAGTGGACATTTGGTTTGCATCAAACTGCGTCCCGTCTCTCAATTGCGGCAACAATCACCGTTTCAGCAGGTTTCTCCTCAATTTCCAGGCGTTTTGGGGATGGCTCGGTCTCGTCCTTTGGCTCTGGCTCCGCAATCGCCATTTCAGGTGTTTTTTCCTCAATTTCCAAGCATTTTGGGGATGGCTCGGTCTCGTCCTGCGGCTCCGGCACCGCAATCGGTGTTTCGGCTGTTTTTTCCTCAATTTCCAAGCATTTTGGGGATGGCTCGGTCCCGGCCTGTGGCTCTGGCACCGCAATCACCATTTCGGCTGGTTTCTCCTCAATTTTCAAGCACTTTGGTGGCGGCTCGCTCCCGGCCTGCGGCTCCGGCGCCCGGTGCCTCTTAATGTGGGCGTTCCTGCCTCGAATCATAGCAAACGCCCTGGAAATGGGGCGGAAAACACCGTTTTTAGTGCTTTTTGGTGGGGCCGCGGTGCCGATTTTACAGGCGCCGGGTGGAAACCTGAGAGGTTCTAAATGCCTGAAACACAACGGGAAATCACTGTGATTTCCAAGATGGGGCAATGGTGCTGATTTTACCGGCACCGGGTATAAATTTGAGAAGTTCTAAACGCCTGAAACACAATGGGAAATCGCCGCGATTTCCGAGATGGGGCCGCGGTGCCGATTTTACCGGCGCCGGGTGGAAAACTGAGAGGTTCTAAACACTTTGGAACGCAACGGGAAATCGCCGCGATTTCCGAGACAGGTGGCACTGACGGCCCCGATATCATGACGGGCAGCAACAACAGCCCCGGTATCGCGACGGTGGCACCGATGGCCCCGATATCCCGACGGTGGCACCGACAGCCCCGGTATCGCGACAGCGATAAATCTCAAGACCTACCAAAAGCAATCCCCCTTCCATCCCTCCTGGTGTGACAAGACCCTTAATTAACATTTCATTAATTAAATGGCTCAACCCCCCATTGTCACTCCGCCGTTTTGCTGTGAATAACCACAAATCGGTGCATTAACGAACTTGTTCCAGAACCCAATTTATTAAGCAAAGTAGAATACGCATTAAATAGGAATAAAAACACCAAAACCCCTGGTTTCTCGGCTCAGATTGGGGCGCCAGGCGATTTATGGCGAAATAATGACCGTTTTGCCACGATTTTCCATCTCCGGTTCTTCCCACCGCGAGCAGCCGCTGCCGTTTGATCTCTAGCGGTGTTTGTTCCCAATCTCACACAATTTCAGCCCAATTCCAGGCCCGTTTCGCCGCCCCCTTGTGCCGCAGGCGCAGATGATCGGCGCCGGCGCGTCTCTTCCCCTCGAACCCGGTGCCGAGAAACCCCCCACCCCATCCCTTCTTCAAACACACGCGCGGATTCGCCCCTTTTCTCCCCAAAAATCTCCCTCCGGATGCGCCGTCCGATGGAAAAGCTGGCGGTGGTTTCGGCGCAGGGGGTTTCCTAAGGGCGCAAACCTACCCCGGGTGCTGCTCCAGCACCGGCGCCGCAATCACCGCTTCAGCTGGTTTCTCCTCCATCTTCAAGCGCTTCAGAGGCAGCTCGGTCCCGGCCTGTGTCTCCGGTGCTGGAATCACCGTTTCAGCTGGTTTCTCATCAATCTTCGGGCGCTTCAGGGGCAGCTTGTTCACAGCCTGCGGCTCTGGCGCTGCAATCACCATTTCGGTTGGTTTCTCCTCAATCTTCAGGTGATTTGGGGGCGGCTCGGTCCCGGCCTGCGGCTCCGGCTCCGGAATCGCCATTTCAGCTGGTTTCTCCTTAATTTCAAAGCACTTTGTTGGCGGCTCGATCCCGGCCTGTGGCTCCGGCGCCCGGTGCCTCTTCATGTGGGTGTTCCTGCCTCGAATCGTGGCAAATGCCCTGGAAATGGGGCGGAAAACACCAGTTTTAGTGCTTTTTGGTTTTACCCTCTTCAGGTGCGTTTTGGCGTGGGTACGGCACCGTTTCTCGGCTCCGCGCCACCCGGTTTTAACCTCTTCATCCCCAAATAAGCAACAACTCACCTGCCGCACTCGGTGCAGGGAAAGAACTCCTTGGCGCCCTCATTTTGGGGCATTTTCTGCCTCACTTTGGCCTTTTCCTTGGGCGAGAGGCGGCGCTTCTTCTTCGAGCTGCGGTTGGCCTGGAAAGCAGAGATTCCCCTCATTCCCCCTTTCAGGAAGATCGAGAGTGCTGAGAATAAATCAGCTTGAAAACAAGACCCTCTAGAACGGCCCATAAAAGCACCTTGGCCGGGTGAGGCTAAAATAGCCAAAACCGGCTCTTTTTGTGACGCAAACTGCCGCTTTTTAGCAGGGAACCCCCAGCAAGTCCCTTCGGTGGAGAAGCCAAAACCACAGCATATCCCCAAAACCATTTGAACACCAGCAGGATCTTTAATAGTGTTGAAATTGCAGCCAATCAAGCCCATTTGGGGCCCAAAAAGCCGCTTTTCTGGCCTTAACGCCGTTTTCCCGCGGCGCAAATTCTCACGCAAATGCCTTTTCTACCTTCTCTTCGGCCTTTTCCTTGTTTCTCTTGAGTTTTTTGTCCGTCCCTTTTCCTCGGTAGGACTGGAGTTTAGTCTTCTTCTTCCAGATGTAGTAATATTCCACACACTGGGCCACGGTTTTAGTCTGGACCTAACGAGAGGGGACAGAAGCGGTTGAGGATGGAAACGCTGCGGTAAATAACGTAGACGCCTCGTTTTATCTCGTTCTGCCGCCTTTTTTGCAGCGTTAAGCAGCAAAATGAGATTTGGGGAAAACGGGATTTTGAGGCGCGACTCAAAAACGTGACTTTTTGGGTTAAAAGCCACCGGTTTCGGGGGATTTACCCTCTTGTGGATGAGATAAAAATCCTTCCTGTGGATGGCAAAGGCGCGGTGGAAAAGCTGCTTCTCCAGCGGCGTCCACGTGTCCGACCCTGCGGGGCAACGAGCGGGTTCGTTATGGGGAACGCAATTAGCAAGCGGGGCGGGGGGGGTCGTTATCGGCGCCCAAAGATATTTAAATGAGCGCGGAAGGGGCACTGTGGTGTCTGTTTGTGTCCTGGGGGAGCAACGAGCCCTGTTCCTCGTTTACCTGCGTAATGATAATTGGCCAGAGGGTCCGTTTCGGACTTCGGGGGCCCCCCGGAAAGCAGCATCTCCAGCGCCTTCTGCAAGAGGAAAACACTCGGGGTTCCCCTTCCATTCGGCGCAGAACACCCCAAGATGTGATTTTGGGGTGCTGCGGGAGGCGGCGCGCGGGTTTTGGGGTGATACGGGGGGTTTTGGGGTCTCTCACCATGACATCGCCGCGCGCCACGTGCAGGCAGTGCAGGGCCAGCTCCAGGCTGGGGATGCCGCCGGGGACGCCGCTGGAGCTCGCCAGGGACAGCAGGGTCTCCACTGTACCCAACAGCGGGGGGGGGAAGATGTGGTGTGACAATGGGAATTGGGAGGGTTTGGGGGGGTGTTAGAGCGAGATAAGGACTCAGCAGAACCAGTCGATTCAATGTGAATCACGCTAAGCCATTTATTACAGAAACAAGTCTCCTTATATACGTAACTATATTCTAATCACGCGTCCACGCTCCAAGCATGGATTCGCTAAATGAGTATCGTGGGCTGTCCGTGCTCTGGAGTCTCACTGATGATATGTCCGATGATTCACGCCACGCCAGGACCCGCTGATTGAGGAACGCCCCTCTTTCTCACAGCAGACTCTGATCTCAGCTTCTCGAAGAGGCCTTGAGATTCCTTTGAGCCTGACTAATTCAGCAACAGACCTTTATCTATCAAGACCCCTCCACACTTCCCCCTTTCTTTTCCTGAATTAGTCAGGCCCCTTAAACCGCACGGTGCATCATTTTTGAAATATACTGCAACATAGAACACGTGATTAACAACATAATTACAATTACATATAATGCAGTTAAACCTTACTTAATAAGATCAAACTACTACCTGACTATACTTAAAACCTTAATTCCATTATAACAACCTTATTAACACACTATTTTAATAGATTCAAAATAACCAGACAAGTTAATACAATATTTTCTCTTAAATTCCTAAAAGATTTATAACTGCGCAGTTTATAGGGTAACATACTTAATATCATCAGCATATACTAATAATTGAATTAATATCTTAAAAGTTATCTTAACCTATTTAAAAGATCAATAGCTTAACCTTAATATCCCTTCTAAAACTTATCAGTTGCTAAACTTAGATTACTATGGTAGAGATATCTCATAATTTTACCTTATCTATGCATTAACTATCTAATCATAATATCATCCTTTTGGATCTCCTGCTGATTGTTCAAATTGCCATTCTCCACAGAAGGTACACCACCTGCTTGCTAATAGGCTTCTAGACCACCAGGTCTGCGAGCATCTGTAACACTGAATTAGGATCCATGGTTTACATCTGAAACAGTCCTCACAACTTATCTCCCTCCTGTGCATCCGTTGAATCTTTGTTGAATCCACTTCAATCCTCGGCCTGTAATGACACAAACATAACCTTTTCCCCAGGTTATCAATTGATGTGGCCTTTTCCATTGACTAGTGATTTGACCATAACTAATGTAGGTTCTTTCTGATTTAGCATAGTTTTGGGTCATACTTGCAAAGTATTTCATCACATACAATGCTTTTGACAATTGGTATTGTGGTGTTTCCCCTACTTCCCCCCTTCTTTTTTAAAACAAACAAAAAGTTCAGAACCAGATACATACGTTGGGTCTTGACTACGTACTCAAAATCACAAATCAAATTTAGAGGTTCCTCCTTAAAAAGCTCTAAGTAATTTAAAGCTGTGCCAAATTCTGCTAATTGGGTTGAACCTTCAATAATTTTTACAGAATGATGCCAATTGTTATCTTCACACCAAACCACTACAGCTTTATGAGACTTCCCAGAACCATCAACAAAAACTTTGCAAGTATGTAGGACCAGACCAAATACAAGTATGGCCTATGACCTGATGTTAAAGACTTGCAGGTTCTGCAGCAATTTACATTTTACATTTAGGCATGCCAAAAGCTGTGCTGTTAAGAAAACCAGCTAGTGCAATTTATAAAGACATAGATTACAAACTAAAGAAATCAGAATTACATTTCACAAATGGTACATATATGACAAAAGGATCATGGCCTATTAAGACTTAAATTCATTCCCTGCATTTTCTTGATCAGAGTGACAATTGGTATATAACAGTCGGTATATCGGTTTGCTAGCAACCTCATGATACTGTCCCACAATAGCCACAGGTTGTTTCTATGTTGTAGCTATAGACAAATCTGCAAGTCCAACCGAATGCAGTCAGCCTGTAAGGTTGTCATAAATTCATTCCTCAAAGTGTCTAACTCCATTTTGGCTGTCATAGTTATTGGATATTGTTTTCCCTTACCGGATCGAAGTCCTGTTTCAGATCTATCAGTGTAGAATTTGCTTTATCGAAACATTGGCTGTTAATACTAGTGGAAATACAGCATTTGAAATTTCCTTGGAGATTTCTCACTTGCAGCAAGCAGATCTGCACCATCCCAGCAGCTTCTTGTAGGCCATGCAACTAAACAGAATTCTCAGAAAATGTTATTTGAGCTTAA
Organism: Streptopelia turtur; assembly: GCA_901699155.2. Classification (NCBI taxonomy): domain Eukaryota; kingdom Metazoa; phylum Chordata; class Aves; order Columbiformes; family Columbidae; genus Streptopelia; species Streptopelia turtur. The sequence goes on from CABFKC020000006.1 coordinate 84,570, forward strand.
TTTACTTAACAAATCTTAACCTAAGAGAGCTATAGGACTTTCTGGCAACTATAAGAATTTATGTATTAAAACTTAGTTCCAAATTTGGCATTCCATTGGTCTGAAAAAATGGCCTTCTTTCATTCTCTCTCATGACCTCAAAAACTAGCATGGTGAATTTACTAAGAAGTCTCTTACAACTAATTACCACAGAATAAGTCTATCAACAAATTTTTGGTTTAATTTTCCAGTTTCATTAGAACTATGGGTCTGCTAAGGATGCCTTTAAACTTCACCCTCGGACTGCTCCATTCAGTATTACATCGCTGCAGTAGGGGGGAGAGAAAACCCCCCTTTCACTGCTTTAAAAGCAGGCAGCCAGGTTTTTCCATTTTTGTTTTTCTTTCTCTTCGTGCTGCAGTTTAGAGATAACCAAGGTCACGCAGCTGGCATAATGGCTGGTACGAAGTGGGAGGCTCTGGGAAACTTCTCAGTTACGATGAGCTGCATGCAGGCCTGGGATGTTTTGGTCTTCTGTTTTCCCATTTCATTCCAGCCAAAATACACTTTATATGCAATTTCAAGTAGCTCAACAATAGTTACATTCCTTAGCTCCATTTACCTTTTACAATTTAGAGATGTCAAAAAACCAGTATAAACCAGTATAATAAACATCAATCCATTATTCTATTTTCTTAAATCTAAATCAGTTAATATTCTAGCAACTTTTAATTACAACCTCTTCTAAATTCACATCTATCATAGCATTTTAACAATTTAAATGCTTTTCTAACAATATAAGCAATTACTCTAATATATAAGGATGCATCCTAATGGGGAGCAAGGTGGAATTTTAGCAGTGGAACCGGTTCCCATTTTGTAATTATCTCCCCAGAAAAGATTCTTTTGGTACCAAATATGAATATGCAAACCAAAATACTGAGCTCAGATGTGAAAACCAAATACCCAGTTCAAATATGCAGATGGATCACAGTCACACTAATTTAAGACAATATCTCAATTTTTGCATTGCACCTCTGGGCCACTCACTGCTCAGCCAGGCAGAGGTACCTCTGGGTCTCCCTGACAAAAAGGGTCAGTGGCGCCGGAGCCCATCAGCCCCCCCGCCGGACTGAGCTTTTTTTTTTTTTTTTTTTTTTTTTTCTTTTTTTTTTTTTTTCTTTGTTTTGTTTTCAGTGTCTCATCTGGTGCGCTACAGCTGTTATTCCAAAACCTGGATTCTTTACCTGGTGTGCATACGAAAAAGCCAAATTTAGTGCACCGACATGAGAGACAGCCTGTCACAGAGTTGCGCAAGTCTGAATGCCGGAATAAAGCTAGCATGCTGGAGAGAAAAATAACAGCTACCACACGCAAAATTTTACGATCACATTCACGCAGTAAAGAACTAAATTACTCATGATCTTCTGAATTATCACAAAATGCATGTTTTGAGTCAACGGATTCTCATGATTTAACAGACTGAACTTATCGTACCATATAGCACAGACCTACCAAAATTGCAACATACTTAAACAGATACCCACAAAGAAAACAGGTTAATAAGGAAAGCATCTTGCAGACTCTAACAAGTTTTCTGTGACCTGTGTGTTATCAGTTAACTCTCTCTCAGCTGTTGAAGTTCAAATCGCCCTGCCTGTAAAACTGTCTGAAATGATTTAATGATTTCTTGTAGATATTTATTTTGTCCTGCTCTGCTGGCCTCAAAAACAACATTAATTGCAACAAGATTCTATTTTCCGGACACTTAGCAGCCAACACTGATTTCAATATTTAACAAGATCTTCCTTCCTTATAATTCCAAGTGCTTTCCCAAGTTTTAAAACACCTCCCAATACTGATTTTTTAGGAACACAACTGAAAACAATTATTCCTGACCCCATCTTGCAAGTAAAAACCTTGAGAACAGGGAGGGAGGGAGGGAGGGGGGGGGTAAGGAGGGAGGGAGGGAGGGGGGGGGGAATGCACAGGCCTGCTTGAAAACAATTAACTCACATTCCTGACAAGCTGCTTGATTTTCAGAGAGGCAATACACAGGAGCACATAATATGTACTGTAAAACTTGCAAATAACATGTTGATAGCAAACATTAGATTCTCTACTGCTAATCTCAACACTCGTGCTTCCTTAGCTTCTAAGTTTTCAACCTGCTTACTGATGGCCTCTTGAAGATAGTCAATAAATTGCATGTAATTCTCATTGGGACCCTGATTAACAGTTACATATTATTTGGCTGTTTAGTTGGTTTCAGACACCTCTCGCATAGCTTGATATGCAAGATCTGTTGACTACCTCAGGATTTCAGAAATTTATCGTGTCTGTAGCTGTGGTGTGTCAATTAGTGTCTCTTCCAGGAGTTGTGGGATACCTGCCCCTTTCAACGAATCCGCATTGTTCTGTCCTAAATGATCTATAGCTGTTACACTTCACAGAGTTCTTTTGCCCAGTTCTCATCCGGCGACTCCTTCTGCTCTTTCGTAGGAGTTAGAGGGTTGAAAGACAGTAAAAGCAGATTGGTAAAATTGGTAAAAGGACTGATAGTACACTTGTTTACGACTTTAGCATTCTCATCTGTCACAGGTTCTTTGAGCAAGTTGTCTGACTCCAATCTGACTAGCTGTTCTCATCAGGGTTAAATGACGGTACAGGAGGCCACCCGCTCGGCATTTTTCCTCCCCCCGCCCCAGACTGCTGTATCATCGGGCGTGCTGACAGCGCAACAGGGGATGGAGTGGGGAGGGGGTCAAAAAACACAATCTGGGTAAACTTCACAGTCATTTTTAGGTTTGTTATCAGGCTGCAACGCTGGAAAAATTCTGGCAACGGTAGCCCGCTCGGCCTTAAAGTCTTTTAAGGTGGAAATTTTAAGCTTCTATGTAGTCACTAATGATTTAGTTTCTTTATCATCTCCATTGCTGACCTTATTCCATAATTTCTGCCCTTTATCGTTCCAAAGTTAACGTTTAAAAGCCTTCTCGTTTTCTCCCGGGTAGCCATTAATTCTGTACCGAATTAATAGTCTACATATGTTACTTTCTTCTTATTTAAGTCCTCTCATAGAGAGAATAGGCAGGAGGAGTTTAACTATGGCTTCTTCCTCAAAGGGTTTATTTTGCCCCATAACTTCACTCTTCCCTCCTCCCGCTCCCAGCCGCTCACCCTTTACGGTGACTTCTTCAATTAACGCGGAGCGTCCTTACCCTCCGCCCGGTTTTCAGTCCAGCTGATCCGCCTCCGGCTGGGCCGCTCTAAGGCTTTTCCCCAACTTCAGTGGTACGCCGTTCAGAGTATCACGTCGGGGTCACCATTTGTTAGAGCGAGATAAGGACTCAGCAGAACCAGTCGATTCAATGTGAATCACGCTAAGCCATTTATTACAGAAACAAGTCTCCTTATATACGTAACTATATTCTAATCACGCGTCCACGCTCCAAGCATGGATTCGCTAAATGAGTATCGTGGGCTGTCCGTGCTCTGGAGTCTCACTGATGATATGTCCGATGATTCACGCCACGCCAGGACCCGCTGATTGAGGAACGCCCCTCTTTCTCACAGCAGACTCTGATCTCAGCTTCTCGAAGAGGCCTTGAGATTCCTTTGAGCCTGACTAATTCAGCAACAGACCTTTATCTATCAAGACCCCTCCACAGGGGGGAACAGGGTGATGTGACATGTTGGGGTTTGGGAGGGAACAGGGTGATGTGGGGATGTTGGGGTTTGGGGGGGAACAGGGTGATGTGACATGTTGGGGTTTGGGGGGGGAACAGGGTGATGTGGGGATGTTGGGGTTTGGGGGGGGAACAGGGTGATGTGACATGTTGGGGTTTGGGGGGGAACAGGGTGATGTGGGGATGTTGGGGTTTGGGAGGGAACAGGGTGATGTGACATGTTGGGGTTTGGGGGGGAACAGGGTGATGTGGGGATGTTGGGGTTTGGGGGGGGAAACAGGGGGATGTGACATGGGGATGTTGGGGGGAAAGGGGGATGTGACATGTTGGGGTTTGGGGGGCTAAACAGGGTGATGTGACATGGGGATGTTGGGGTTTGGGGAGAAAAGATGGGATACGACATGGAAATGTTGGGGTTTGTCAAGGAAAAGGACAATACGACAATGGGTGCGATAGGACAAGGAAAAGTTGGGTTTTGTCAAGAAAAAGCACAATATGACAAGGAAAAGTTGGGTTTTGTTGAGAAAAGATGCAATACGACAAAGGAAACGTTGGGTTTTGTCAAGAAAAGACGCGATAGGAGAAGAAAAGTTGGGTTTTGTTGAGAAAAGACACAATAAGACAATGGAAATGTTAGGTTTTGTCAAGAAGAGGTGCGATACGATAATGGGTACGATACGACAAGGAAAAGTTGGGTTTTGTCAAGAAAAGGCACAATATGACAAGGAAAAGTTGGGTTTTGTGAAGAAAAGGCGCAATACAACAACGGAAACATTGGGGATTGTCAAGAAGAGGTGCGATACGATAATGGGTACGATACGACAAGGAAAAGTTGGGTTTTGTCAAGAAAAGGCACAATATGACAAGGAAAAGTTGGGTTTTGTGAAGAAAAGGCGCAATACAACAACGGAAACATTGGGGATTGTCAAGAAGAGGTGCGATATGATAATGGGTACGATAGGACATGGGAAAGTCAGGTTTTGGGGACAAAATGCGCGATACGGGACAGCGGAAAACGAGGGCAGCAGGTGGAGCGGAGAGCAAGAAAGACATGAAAAAAGTCACTATTTCTACCCAAAACGCAGCGTTGGGAGCCCCAAGTGCAGCGCCGAACCCCCCAGGGCCCCAGGTGGGATGGGCCAGGCACCGAATGCGTGACAAACCTGGGTCCTGCACTTGGGGGTCGGTGTCCATGTCCCCCCAGGGCTTCCAGACCAGTGATGCGGGCTCCTCGTCGCGCTGCGCCTCGGATGGGTCACGCAGGGCCGGCAGCTCCGCCTGGAAGCCGCTCCCGACGTTGATGTGCCTGGAGAAGGGGAGGAGAGGCGGTGACGGCACCACGGCGGCTCGGCGGGCCGGGCCGGGGGCGTTCGCCAGCACTGACGCCATCAGTGGGCTCCGATCGGCGCCGGAACCACACAGTTCACTCAATAACCACAGGGATTCGCTGCGAGACTCGGCAGAGCAGGAGAGACTCGCTGCGAGTGCTCGGAACGACTGAGCGTTGCCGGGGTTCTGTTGTGACATCAGCCCCACCGGTGACATCGGCAGCACCGGTGACATCGGCACTGCGAGGGCGCCTCATGTTCCGCTCGAAATTGATATAAATGGGTGCTAACGGGCCAAACGAGGGGGAGGAAAAGCACGATAGACCCGTTTTTGGTGGTTTGGGGACTCACGGCTGGACGCTGATTCTGGTGGCGTCCTTCAGCAGGCACAATCCCAAGTCGCCGTCCATACTGCCTGCGGGATATTGATAAATAGGGGGAAAAACAACACTCAGAATCAAAACCATCATGCCGAGACCATTTCTCGGCATCACAACCACAAATTGTCCCCAATTCCCATTGTTTTGGTGAAATCGGTCGCTGATGGACCATCCCAACAGGGTTTTGTGGCCAGATCACAGCACTTGGGTGGTTTTAACACCCAATATTGTAGCGAAATGCTGGGGGGTCGTTTCCACCCCACGTTGCATAAAATCGCCTATTTTGGGGGTTTTTGGGAGCACGAGCTCTGCGCTCGTCACCACAAACCAGTGAGGGGAAGCCGAACCCAAAACGGGTTCGCCGGGTGGTTTTACACCGGGATCGCTTGGCCCGGGTTGAGATAAACCCCCTGCAAACCACAACCAGGAAACGGGGTGTTCACCCCAAAGCGCTACGTGGGAACAGCCGCGTCGCACCGGCGCATTAACCCCGTGGGGCGGCCGAAAGTGCTTTAATCCACAAATCAAAGCGTCAAGCGGGGCGGTTTTGTCACCCCACGTGTAGAAATGAGGGGGTTCGTACCTAAAACGGCCCCGAAGAGCCGCGCGGGGTCCCCGCGGCATTTGGGGGCGCAGAGGGTGCTGAAGTAGAGGCTGGAGCCGCGGCGCAGGGGGCTGAGCATGGGCGGGGAGGTGTATGGGGCGCCCCACAGCAGGTGGCGCAGCACCCGCTCCAGCAGGAGCGACGGGGGGCGCAGGCGGCTCTGGAATCCACCCCCCGGCGCCAGCGCCAGGATCACGACGGGTTTCGGCCGCCGCTGCCTCTTTTGCTGCGAGATCTTCCCGGCCGGAGGCTCATTTTCGGTGACCTGGGCAACGTCAAACAAGAAAAGGATTAAAGGTGGAAAATGCACAAAATCGCATGGGGCGTTTATCTGCTTTTCCTCCTTTTTTGGCTCAAAAACAAACAGCGAACCCCAAAACAAGGGGTGCGGGGACCCTCCGGTCCCGCTGACGCTTCCTCCCTTTCACCCAACTCGAGGCAATCGGCAGGTTCCGTATTGCCGATCAATAACCCAGCAGGCGTCTGGAACCTCCCCCAAGCCCGTCCCTGGGTAGCAGCCACCGTAGCGCTATTTGGGTGTAATTTGGGGTGTTTCGGGGCACATAGGACCCTGGTTCAGCCAGCGAAACACACGGGTGCTCCAGGAAGCGACTCCGGCGCCGCCGGTTGGCGAATTATCGCGCAACCATCCAAACTCTCGTCATCCACCTCGTTCCTTGTCACTAGAACCGACACCGGGATCACCAGTGGGATGTTTTCGGACGGCGTCGGGGGTTCGGAGGCGCCGTTTCTATCTCCCGGCGATGGTTTCGTGGCGTTTCCGTCTCCCGCATCGCGCACCTGAGCACAAATGAATCAGGAGCGTCGGTGGCGCCGGAGGACGCCGAAGCGCTTTGCAAACTGCTCTTCTGAGTTATTTCTCCATTAGGTAAGATAATGAGGATAATAAAACCCGCTACGCTAAACACGACCCGAACTGGGTGAGAGCGCAGATCGCGAATCTTTACACCGCAGCAATTCCTTATTTCTCTTATTTCACAAATCATCCAATTGTTCACAATTTGGTAACAACCCCCCAAAGGGCTTTAACAGCACTGCCATCCCCCCCCAGGATCCTTTACGGGATCGTCGCCGCCTTCGCTCAGATCCCCGCTCAACGAGCAGCACCCAAGGGTGCCCGTTACCTGCTCCTCCTGCCTTGGCGGCAAACGCCACTGCTCACCGCACAAGCAGCCGTGCAGCCCCGCTCGGCGTCCACCGGCCGCCCGCGGTTCCGGCACATGGAGACGCCGCCGTTGTTGGCCGGAGCAGCCGCCAAGTGCCTAAAGTGACCAAAACCAAGATAAAAGGGTAAAAAATCAACGTTACAAAGCCACGGCGCTTTTAGAACAGATGGCGTAGTCGGCATCAAAGCTCCAGGCAGGTGCAGCTCGCCCGGTGGAATCAATGGGCGTTCAGTCTCAAAGGTTTTGAGCCCAAAGGGTTAAATAACAAGGATTTAAAGCAAATGTGCCCTCGAGATCCCACTGCGATTCACTCACCGCCCGGCGGACGCGATTTCCTCCTGCGCCGCGGTCCGGAGGCGGTAGATGTTCCCACCCTGCAGGAGAGAAGCAATGGGGGCGGGCAGGGGTTGCTCTGCCGTTAATAAATGCTGATCGTTAATGGATACCGATGGTTAATAGATACCGATTGTTAATAAATACTGACTGTCATTAATAAATACTGACCGTCATTAATAAATACCGATCATTCTTAATAAATACCAATCGTTCTTAATAAATACCAATCGTTCTTAATAAATACTGATCATCATTAATAAATACCGACCGTCATTAATAAATACCGATCATCATTAATAAATACCGATCGTCATTAATGAATACTGACTGTCATTAATAAATTCTGACTGTCACTAATAAATACTGATCGTTATTAATAAATATTGACCATCATTAATAAATATCGATCGCTATTAATAAATACCCATCGTTATTAATAAATACCGATCATTATTAATAAATATTGACCGTCATTAATAAATACTGATCATCGTTAATAAATACTGACCGTTATTAATAAATATTGACCATCATTAATAAATACCGATCGCCATTAATAAATACCGATCGTTATTAATAAATACCGATCGTCATTAATAAATAGTGCTGTAGGTGCCGGCACAGCGAGCGCTGGTCGCGGTAACTCTTCCCGCAGGCTCGTTCCGGGCACACCAAAGGCTTTATTTTCCGGTGCGTCAACACGCACCTGTTCCTGCGGCGAGAGGGAGAAGGAAACACCGTGTTAGGAGCGGCTCCTACGCTGCCGCGGCTCCGGCGCCGCTGCTATCGAGCTGCGCTCAATGCGGAGACGCCGTGCGGGAGAGAAATCAAAGCCAAACTCGGTTTCTATTCAAACAAGTTCACTAAGTGCCCCCCTGGCTGTTTCTCGCGCCAGGAACGGCGGCTCCATCACCATGGGAATCGTTTGAGTCCAACCGTAACTCACCAACACCGGCGCCGGTGTCTCCCCAGAAACACAACCCAACAAGGGGGTCCCAGCCCTAACCACAGAGCAGAAAACGGCGGAGAAATGGGCAGAGAGGCAGGAGAAAAGGATAAATTGGGCAATAACCAGATTTTGGGTGGAAATAGAGGCTTTTTCTGCACCGACCCACCCTGCGAAACTCAAACCGGATTTTCCCATCTGCTCGGGAAATGGTTTTGTGACCCGACTTGAGAGGTTCTAAACACCTGAAATGCAACTGGAAATCACTGTGATTTCCAAGATGGGGCCGCGGTGCCGATTTTACCAGCACTGGGTGTAAATTTGAGAGGTTCTAAACACCTAAAACACAACGGGAAATCGCTGTGATTTCCAAGATGGGGCCGCGGTGCTGATTTTACTGGCACCGGGTGGAAACCTGAGAGGTTCTAAACACCTGAAATGCAACAGGAAATCGCCATGATTTCCGAGATGGGGCCACGGTGCCGATTTTACCAGCACCGGCTGGAAACGTCTTAATGGCTTTGCGTTTTGCATCTCCAGCCGGAGAGCAGGTTGCAAAGGCTCTTGGATAAAGGAAAACCCCACATATTCCATCTAGGGTGTCATTTACAGAAGCGAAATCCCTGCGGAAGTGTTATAATTATCGTCATCTCCTACAGGCGGGTCAACCTGAGCGTCGCTTCGCAGGTAAAAAGCAACAGGAAATGTTTTCCAAGCGCTTACGGATTAAAAATAAATGCACACCTGCCTCTTTACCCCCAAAATATTTCCCCGTGATGGGGGGAAATAACGTTAGGGTTTAAGCCGCACTTTGGAAGTGGAACCTGGCACTCACCGGGCGAGAAGACGCTCAGGTTGGGCTCCAGGCTTAGGTTGGGCTCCAGGCTCAGGTTGGGCTCCAGGCTCAGGTTGGGCTCCAGGCTCAGGTTGGGCTCCAGGCTCAGACTGGGCTCCAGGTTGGGCTCAAGGCTCAGGTTGGGCTCCAGGCTTAGGTTGGGCTCCAGGTCAGGATCAATGCTCAGGTTGGGACTCCAGGTTGGGCTCAAGGCTCGGCTTGGGCTCCAGCTTCAGGTTGGGCTCCAGGTCGGGCTCAAGGCTCAGATTGGGCTCCAGGCTCAGACTGGGCTCCAGGTTGGGCTCCAGGTCAGGCTCAACACTCAGGTTGGGCTCAAGGCTCGGGTTGGGCTCCAGGCTTAGGTCGGGCTCCAGGCTCAGGTTGGGCTCCAGGTCGGGCTCCAGGCTCAGGTTGGGCTCCAGGTCGGGCTCCAGGCTCAGGTTGGGCTCCAGGTCGGGCTCCAGGCTCAGGTTGGGCTCCAGATTGGGCTCAAGGCTCAGGTTGGGCTCCAGGTCGGGCTCCAGGCTCAGGTCGGGCTCCAGCGCTTCCCCACAGAGCAGCCCGGGACTCTGGGCAAAGACACGCAGCTCATCACCCAAGGGAAATGGGTCCATGGTCACCGGGCTCCAAACACCCCCCCGGAGCAAAAACCAGAGTGGACCCAGGACAACCGGGCTCCCAAACAGCCTGCAAAAGGGACAAAAAGAGTTAAATTGGGGGGGGGAGTGAAGTGTGGCTGTTGATGCTAAGAAACCCCCCAGGGGGTTCAGGGCTGGGGGGGAAAGGGAGTGATTTGTATAAAAACTGCACTGGGGAAAAGGGGGGAAGGGGGTTGGGCTGCACGGGAATGGGGGGAGGGGCAGGAAAAGGTGTGAGGGAAAAGGGGGTGAGGGAAAAGGGGGGAAGAGGAAAAAAGGGGGAAAAGAGGGAAAAAGGGGAGGAAGAGGGAGAAAGGGGGGAAGAGAGAAAAGGAAAAGAGGGAAAGGGGGGAAAGAGGGAAAAAGAGGAAAAGAGGGAAAAGAGGGGAAAGAAGGGAAAAGGGGGAAAGAAGGATCAAGGGGAGAAAGAGGGATCAAGGGGGGAAAGAGGGATCAAGGGGGGAAAGAGGGATAAAGGGGGAGGGGGAAAGAGGGATAAAGGGGGAAGAGTGAAAAGGGGCAAAAAAAGGGGAAAAAGGAAAAAAGGGGGGAAAGGGGGGGGAACAGGGAAAAGGGGGGAAAGAGGGATAAAGAAAGAAGGGGGGAAGAAGGGGGGGAAGAAGGGGGGGAAGAAGGGGGGGAAGAAGGGGGGGAAGAAGGGGGGGAAGAAGGGGGGGAAGAAGGGGGGGAAGAAGGGGAAAGAAGGGGAAAAGAAGGGGAAAGAAGCGGCGAAAGAAGGGACAACGAAGGTGAAAGAAGGGGAAAAGAAGGGGAAAAGAAGGGGAAAAGAAGGGGAAAAGAAGGGGAAAAGAAGGGGAAAAGAAGGGGAAAAGAAGGGGAAAAGAAGGGGAAAAGAAGGGGAAAAGAGGGATAAAGGGGGGAAAGAAAAGAGGGATAAGGGAAAAGAGGGAAAAGAAGGAAAAAGGGGGGGGACAAAGGGGGGGAAAAAGGGGGGGGGAAAAGGGGGGAAAAGGGAAAAAGGGGGGTGAGAAGGGTGGGAAGGAAAGGGGGGAAAAGGGGGGGGAAAGGGGGGGAAAGAGGGGGGGAAGGGGGGAAAGGGGGGGAAAGGGGGGGAGGAAAGGGGGGGGGAAAAGGGGGGAAAGGGGGAGAAGAGGGAAATGGGGGGAAAGAGTGAAAAGAGGAAAAAGGGGGGGAAAGAGGGAAAATGGGGGGAAAGAGTAAAAAGAGGGAAAAAGGGGGGAAAGAGGGAAAAAGTCTGTGAGGAGGATTGATGGCGGATCCTCCCCAGGCCCGGGGTCTCTGCTGGAGGGGAAGGACGGGGGGGCTCCAGCGGGGGAGCTGAGGGGCGCGAGGGGACGCGATCTCCTCACCCCTCGTCTCGCGCCCCGTCCCTTCCCGTCCGCCGGCGCCGCGCGCCCGGCCGCGTGGCGCCGCGGCCACTCCCCCTCCCCGCCGGCCACGCCCCTTGCCGGCGTCACGTGACTGGGATGTGTGGCGGGAAAAGGTGGGGAGGAGGAGGAGGCGGCGGTGCCGTTTGGTTGGAGGTTGTGAGGGAGTTGGGGGTCGGTGTGAGGAGGATTGGGGGGGTCTGTGTGTGGGGGGGTTGGGGGTCGGGCGAGGAAATTGGGGGTCAGAGTGTGAGGGGGGCATTGGGGGTCAGTGGGAGGGGAATTGGGGGTCGGCGTGGGGGGAGCGAATTGGGGGGTTGGGGGGGGGGGGAACTGGGGGTCGGTGGGGGGGCATTGGGGTCAGGGTGGGGGGTGGAATTGTGGGTCGGGGGGGCATTGGGGGTGTGGGGGGTCGGTGTGTGGGGGGATTTGGGGGGGACATTGGGGGTCGCTGGGGGGGGCACTGGGCGTCAGGGTGTGAGGGGCATTAGGGGTGGGTGTGAAGGGAATGTGGGGGCGGGCATGAGGTGAATAGTGTGTTTTTGTGGGGAAATGGGTGTTTCGGGGGCTGGAGGAGAAGGAAAGAGGCCTGAAGGGCCAGGAGGTGAGTGGCTGTAAAACAGGGATTGCGGTGGGAAATGGGGGGGGGGGAAGGTACATTTTGGGGCAGAACTCTGGGAGAAAAGCCCAAGAAAGGACTCGATGCACTTTTAGTGAATGGTGCTAATTAATTTATTAACATGCTTTATTAATGTGCTTTTACTTCGGGGGGGGGGGGGGGCATCACTAACTTTAGGGGTCACCTCGCTTTGCAGGAGGGTATAAAACCCCCCAGCTGCACCATGAGGCTTTTGATGATTATAATCCTCATAATGATGTTTTTAACACTCCCCGCTTGGAAATCGCCCCTGTTTTGAGGGCAGAAACGAGTCGAGTCAAAAAACCACCGTAAGGGGTAATTTAACGAGTGGATTTTGATTGTTTAATTCCACCCTAATGCTAACCCCATCCCTATCTCTAACCTAAATCTAAAGCTAAAACCTAATCCTAACTCTAACCCAAACCATAAAACTAACCCCTAACACTAACTCCAACCCTACATTCTAACCCTCTTCTAAACCTAATCTAACTCTAATACTTACCCATAATCCTAACCATAATCCTACCCTTTACACCTAGTATTAAAATCTAACCCTGACTGCTTACACTAACACTATTCACTAACTCTAAAGCCTAATCCTAACAGTAAGCCTAACCCTAACCTGAAAATTAACCCCTAACCCTATCTCAAATGCCTAACCCCAAGCACTAACCATAGGCCCTTACCCCTAAACCTAACCTGTACTCTAATCCTGACCCTGACTCTAACTCTGTTCCCTAACCCTAATCTAAACCTAACCCTAAACCTTATCCAACACTAACCCTTATCTAAATGATAACCCTAGTGCTAACCCTAACTCTAAATGCAATCCTAACTCATAAACCTAACTTAACCCTTAAACTAAGCCCTAACTTGTACCCTAACACTAACCTTAACTGTAATTCCTAACCCTAACTACAAGTCTAACCCTAAACATCTAACGCTAACTCTACCCCTAACCAAAACCGTAACATCAGACCCTAACTCTAACCCTTCCCCCAACTGGTAATGCCAACTCTAACCCTAACTATCATCTAACCCTAGCTGAAACCCTAACCTTAAGTCATAACTGCTAACCCTAACCCTATCCTTAGCTATAATACTAACTCATTCCCTAATCACTAACCCTTCCCCTAACCCATAAAACTAACCCCTAACCATAACCACATATATGAACATTCACTGCTAAACCTCCACCCTGATCCTAACCTCTAAACCATAACTCTAACCCTAATCTATTCTCTACCCCCATCCCCAAACCCTAACCCTATTCACAACCTAATCCTAACTGTAAGCCTACCCCTAACACCTATCCCTAAAAAAACCTAACCATAACGCTTAACCCATACCCTCACTCTAATCCTAAATCAAAGCCTGAGTCTAAGCCTAAACTCAAACCCTAACCCTACCTCTAACTTTAATCATAAACCTAAATCTAAACTTAACCATAACCCAATCACTGTCCCTAACCCATACACCTAACCTCTAAACCTAACCACTTCAACTGACCCTAACACTACACCCTAACCCCAAACCTAACACTATCCCAACCCTTACCCTAACCTTAATCCTAACCCCTACCACTAATTCTAACCATAAATCTAAAACTGAGCCCTAACCCTGACTCTAACTCTAACAGTAACCCTAAACTCTAACCCTAACCTAACACTAACTCTATCACTAACCTAACCTTAATGGTAAGCCGTAACTAACCTAACCTAATGCTAACACAGACCCAACACTAACCCTAATTCTAACCTGAAATCTACACCTAACCCCTAAATTCACCTCTAACCCAAACCTTAGACCTAAACATAACCCTAATCTAATCCTAGCCCCATTCATATCCCTAGCCCATGAACCCAGCCACAAACCGTAAGCACTTAGACTAAAATTAACACTAACCCAACCCCAATATCTAACCCTAACCATTAACTCAACCTCTAAGCCTAACCCTAAGGCCTAACCTAAACCTATCTCTAATCTAATGCTAAATCCTAACACATCATTCTAAGAATAACTATAACCCTAAACCCCTATCCCAAAAATAACATTAACACTACCTCTAGCCTAACCCAGTGTCCTATCCCTAACCCTTCAATATAAATCTAAAACCGACCATTCAAATAACAAAACTCCCTAAGCCGTAACCCTAACACTTATCCATCCCTTATCCTATCCATAATCCTAACCCCTAAACTTAAAACTTACTCTACACCTATCATTCACCTAACCATAATATTCACCCAAACACCACCCTAACCCTACCTCTTGCACAACATCTAACCTAAATCAAACCCCCTCAACCCAAAAACTAACCCTAGTATAACCCAAAACCTAACCCTAAACCTAAGCCTATCCCTACCCCTAACCTTAACCACTTACACTAAAACTAACCCTAACTCTACCCTTCCCCTAACTCGAACCACTGAAATCTTACCCTAATGCGACCTCTAACCCTAACCCATAACCCTAGCCTAACCCTAAAACTAACCCTAACCCATCATACTAACACCAGCCTTAAACCAAACACTAAACTAAAGCAAGCCCTAACCCTAAATCCTAACCTGCAACTCTTACGACTGACTCTAACCCTAAACTAACCCTAATTCAAACCCTAACCCATTATCCTAACCCTAAAGCTATCGCGACCCCTAACCCCTAAACCTAACCCCTTACACTAATCCTAACGACTTACACTAACACTACCCCCTAACCACTAACCAGAATTGCAACCCGTAATGCCAACCCCAACCTCCATCTCCAATATAAATCTAAAACCTAACTCTGACCATTCCACTATCACTACTGCCTAACACTAACCCTAACCCTAATGCTAACCCCATCCCTAACTCTAACCTAAATCTAAAGCTAAAACGTAATCCTAACTCTAACCCAAAACATAAAACTAACCCCTAACGCTATCTCCAACCCTAATTTCTAACCCTCTTCTAAACCTAATCTAACTCTGATACTTACCCATAATCCTAACTCTAACCCTAACCCTAGTCCTACCCTTCAACCCTAATATTAAAACCTAACCCTAACTGCTTACACTAACACTATTCCCTATCTCTGAAACCTAATCCTTAGCCCTAACACTAACTATATTCTAACACTAATCTAATCCTAACTGTAAACCTCGTCCAAACCCCTAACTATAAGTCTAACTGGAAACACCATCCCCTAACTCTAATCTAATCTGAAACTTAACCCTAATTCAAACCCTAAATCCTAAAACTAACCCCTAACCTTAACCACTTCCACTGACACAACTCCCTGGCCCCTAAACCTAACCCGAACTGTAAATCTAAAACTTACCACTAACCCTAACTCTAACCTGAACACTAACCAAACCCAAAATGTAAATCCAAACCCTAAACCTAAATCTAACCCTAGTACCTAAACCTACTCCTAACCACTTCTACTACTCCGTATCCCCAACCCGTAACACTAACGCAACACTTACCAAAAGCCTAATCCTTATCCTAAACCCTAACCCTGAATCTAATCTGAACCCCAAACCCCTGTCCCGAAACCTAACTCTACCCCCAATCCCAAACCCTAACTGCAACTTAACCCATCATTCTAACCTTAATCCTATCCCCACCCCTAACCCTACCCCCTTACAGTAATCCTAACCACTTGTAATAACGCTACTCCCTAAACCCTAACCCTAAATAAACCCCTACCACCAACCCTAACACTAACCTAAAACTAATCTAACTGTAACCCCAAGCCCTTACCCCAATTCTAACCCTAACCGTAACTCCTAACGCTAAACCTAACCCTAACTGTAAATCTAAAACTAACCACCAACCCTAACTCTAACCTGAACACTAACCAAACCCAAAATGTAAATCCAAACCCTAACCCTAAATCTAACCCTAGTACCTAAACCTACTCCCAACCACTTTCACTACTCTATATCCCCAACCCATAACACTAACCCAACACTATTCCCTAACCCCTAACCTTAATCCTTACCTCTAACACTAACCCTAATACTAACCTTCACCACTAACCACATCCCTACCCATAAACCCTAAACCTAATCCTAATCAAACCCTAATAATAACCCTAACACTACCTCTAACACCTATCCCTAAATCTAAACCTCTAATGTTAGTCCAATCCCTTACTGTAATCCTAAAGCAAAGGCTAAATCTAAGACCAACCTCTAACCCTAACTCTAAAACTAATTCAATGCCCTAACCCTGTTTCTAACCCTAAACCTTAATCTAACCCTACCCCTAAATCTAACCCCAAAACTTAACTCTACCCCTAAGACAACTCCGGAACCCCTAACACTAACCCTAATCCAACCATTACCCTAAACCAAATCCTAAAATTTAAGCCTAAATGTAAACCTAAATACTAATCCTAAATCTAATCCTAAAATTTAAGACAAACCCCTAACTCTAACCCTAAGACTAACATCACATAAATAGAAATCCAAACCCTAACCTAACAATACCCCCAACCCAAAATCTAATGCTAACATCAAACCCTAACTCTAACCTTTCTCCCTAACTGGTAACGCTACCCAGTAACTGACTCTAATCTAACCCTAAAAGGAACTATAACCCTAAACCTGAGTCCTAACCACTTATCCTAGCCATAATCTTATCCTTCAATCTAATCCTAATTCTTCTCCCTAATACCTAAGCCTAACACCAACCCCCTAAAGCTGACTCTAAACCTCAGCCCTAAACCTTAACCCTAACCCTAGCCAGTAACCATCAATCTAAACCTCACCCTTACTCGAGCAATAACCCCTAAAACCCTGAAACTAACTCTACCTAACCCTAACCAGTTCCACTAACCGTAACACTGCTCCCTAACACAAACCGAACACTTATGATAACTCTAATGCTAACTCCTAACACTAACTAAAACCTCAATGGTAAGCCTAAACCCTAATACTAACTCTAACCCTAACTTGAAACCTAGTCCTAACACTAAACCTAAACCCTAACCTTAACCTAACCATAACCCTATCACTAACCTAACTTTAACCACAACCCTTACGCCAACCTAACCCAACACTAACCCTAACATGAAATCTAACCCTAACCTGACCTCTAAACAGAATCCTAAGCCTAACTCTAACCCTAACTCTAGCCTCACCCCTAAACCTCATCTCCTATGCTAATCTTAACCATTTACAATAACATTACTCCCTAACCATGAACCCGAACCCCTATCTCCAACAGAATTCTAAAACCTAACCCTAACCACCTTTTCCAACACTACTGCCTAACCCGTAAACTTTAATCTAATCCTTACCCTAATCCTAATTATATTTCCTATCCCTACCTCTAACCCCAACCCCTAAATCTTACCCCAAGCCCCAACTCCTACACCTAAGCTACTCCTAACTATGTCCACTAATGCTACTCCCTCAACCCTAAGCCTAACCCTAAATTCTACCCAATTCTCTTCACCCTAATGGAACGCTAATGCAAACCCCTAACCCTAACTCCAACTCTAAACCTAATGCTTAGCCTTCTTACTGTAATCACAAATCTAAGCCTAAACCTAAAACCAAACTCTATCCCTAACCCAAACCCAAAAGCCCTAACCTTAATTCTAACCCTAATCCTAATCAAACCCTGACCCTACCCCTAACTCTAACCCTAACCCTGACTCTAAACATAACCCTAACCCTAGCCCTACCTCCTAAAACTAACCCCTAACCCTAACCACTTCCACTGACACTACTCTCGAACTCCAACACTAATCAAATCCTACCCCTAACACCTGAACACCTAACCCAAACCCCAATGCAAACACATACCCGAACCTCAAACCCTACCTCTCAGACTAATCCCTAGCTCCTAACTCTAGCATTAACCGTAACTCCTAACCCTGAAGCCTAACTCTAACACATAACCCTAATCCTAAACCTCATCCAACTCAAACAAAGGAATTCTAACCCTAACTCTGACCCCTTGGCCTACATTTAACCCTATTTCTAACCCTAAATGTAACCCTTCCCCCTAACCCTAGCTCAACCCCCTAACCCCAAAATCTAACCCAACCCCCTAATTCCTAAGCCTAACCCTAACTGTAACTCCTAACACTTACCTTTACCCTAAATCTAACCCTATACCTTAACCCTACCACGTAACCCTAACGTAAACCTCATATAACCCAAACAAAAACTCCTAACCCTAACCCTTAACGCTATACTCTAACCTCTTGCCCAAAGTTTAATCCCAACTCTAAGACTAACTCTAACCCCAAACCTGACCCATAACCCTCACTCAAAACCCTAACCCCAAACACTAACCCTAACCATGCTCCCTAAGCCTATCCCAAACTCTAACCCTAACTCTAGCCCCTAACCCAAAACCTTATCTAACACTAACCCTCAACCTTATCTAAAACCTAACCCTCATCTAAATGCTAAACCTAAACCAAATTCTAACCCTAACTCTCAATCTAACCCTAAGTTAACCCTTAAATTAAGCCTTAATTTTTACCCTAACTCTAACCTTTACTGTAAATCCTAACCCTAAGTCTAAACCTGAAACCTAATGCTAACTCTATCCCTAACCAAAGCCCTAACACCAAACCCTAACAATAACCCTAATCTAACCCTAAGCCTAACTATAACCATAACCCTAAGTCCTAACTGCTTACTATAACCCTGTTCTTAACTCTGCTTCTAACTCTAACCATAAAAACAAACCCCTAACACTTATTCTAAACCTAACTCCTAAACCTTAACCCCAACCCTAGCCTGCAACCCTCATTCTAAACCTCATACTTACTTTAACAATAACCCCTACACCTTAACACTAACCCAAATCCTATCCCTAAAACTAAAATTAATTCTTTTCCCTAAGGCTAAGTCTAACCCTATCTCTAATTAGAACTCGAAAACTAACCACTAACCCTAACCGCAAACCCTAATCCTAACTATAACCCTAACCCCTAAACCTACCTGTAATCTAAACCTAACCTGAAACCTTACCTAATGCTAACTCTAACTCTACACCCAAACCCCTAACCCTTATCTAAGCCTCACCATACACCTTATCTCAACCTAACACTACTCCTAATCCCTAACTGGTAACTCTAATCCTGACCCTGTGCTTTACCCAAAGCCCTATCCCTACATCTGACAAAACACTAGCCCCCTCTGACGCTAATACAAACATAATCCTAACTCTAACCTGTAGCACTAATTCTCAACCTAACATATCCTCTAATCCTAGCCCCTAACCCTAACACCGAAACCTAACCCTAAACACTAATCCTAACTCTAAACCTAACTAATACACACTAGCCAAGAAAGAATAACCAACAAATGATAACCCTAAGCAAAACTGTGATCCTGGTCCTAACCGCTAACCCCAGCTCTGCTCCAAATTCCAGCCCTTACTCTACCCATCGCTCTAACACTAACTCTTAACCCTAACCACTACTCCAAGCACTACCAGACCCCTAATCCTAACCCCAAACCCAAAATCTAACCATTTCCCTTATCCACAAACCCTACCACTAACTACAATGCCAATTCTTCATCCCTAACCCTACCCTAATCCTAACCACTAACTCTAAACCTAAACCATAAACCTACCTTTAACCAAAACCCAACCTGAACTCTGTCCCTACCCCTAACCCTAACTACTTACCATAATACTCTTCACTAACCCCAAGTATAACCCTAGCACCTAACAGCAAACTGTAACTCTAATCCTAATCCTAACCCATAAACCTAACTTTAACCTAATAACTAACTCAAACCCTAAACACTAAACCTAAACCCAAGCCTTCATTCTAACCCTTACCCACAATCTGTAACCCTAATGCTAAACCTAATTCTAACCCTGAGCAGCACTCTTCTGTCTCCTCCATCTCCTCTTTTTCTTCCTCTTGAGGGGGCAGATGGGCCCTGTGTCCAGACAGGTCCTGGGGCCTGACACTTGCACCATGGGCCTGATCTTTCGGTGCTGACAGCTGGGTGCCTCCCTGCCACCGCTGGGACCCTTGCCTGCCACCTCCTTCCCCGCAGGGGACACTGAGCCCTCCTGTGAGATTCTTCTTCTTCTTCCCTGGGGGCTGGAGACTTGATCCTTGTCCTTCACAGCCAGAGCACAGGGGCTGCTGTCTGCTCCATGGTGCTGCTTACACGGCCTCTTTTTGGAGGAACCAGGGGTGACCTGGCTGGGCTCCTTCTCGCTGCTGCAGGGAGGAAGGTGGTGCGAAGGGTGGGCAGTGGAACAGATGGTCACGGGGAGGCTGGGAGCCAAAGGGCTGAGCTGAGGATGAAGCTGAAGGTCGGCTTTTCATGATTTGGCCAATGGAGAGCAGATGAGGACAGCCTGCAGAACAGGAAAAGAGGCTGACATGACCTGAAGGCCAGGTCAGGAGCAGGAGCCCCCCTCTTCCTCCACACTCCACAGTGCACAAGCACAGCACCCAACTGCCACCATCTTAGCCAATCCAAGAGAACAGGAGAGGTGGCTGCTGAAATCACTGCCCCGGGCCACCTGCCATGTCAGACAGTTGCCTCGTGGACTACTGGCCTTGCTGCCGTGCAGGAGCCTGGGAGCGACTGGCACCACTTACCTCGACTTGCCAAAAGGCCAAGGAGTTGGGGTGGGTGGTGTCCATGGGGTAGGTGTGGTTGGCAAATTGTGAATGAGGTGGTGTGCAATGGTCACTTCTGCTCACCTTCCACAGGATGGTGCCTGCAGTTATTGACATGAAAAAAAAAACCAAACTTGGTGAGTCACGCTGTTCTGCCCAGGTGTCTTTGGGTGCAGCCATCTTGGTGCTGGAGGTAGTAGGGAGGTCCATGCCAAAGCCTGATTCCTGAGATGTACATTTTAAAATCAGGAGTGACTGTCTGCAGGCTAAATCATGTTTTCTTGCTATTTGATACTGCTTTGTAGCCCTTGGGACTTGCTGTCTGGAAGAGAAAAAAACAACCAAACAAAATCTGAGATAATTGCATTATTTCAAAGCAGTCACTCTCCCCAGTTTTTTTCCCTCAGGGTTCCACCCTGGGCCTTCTGGGACGCTTTGGGCAGATCCCCGCTGTGCTGTGCACTGGGCTGTGACTCTGATTTTGTGACTATGATTTTGTGACACTGTGACTGTGACTGAGACTCTCTGTCTGAGACTCTGTGACTGGTCCCTTCCAGCCATGTCTGAGCCCAGAAATGGAAAGCAGTTGATGTCTGCAGGTGGAGGAGGAATAGGAGGAAAATTTTGCTGGGAATATGGAACGGCTGCTGCTGGGGTGGCTGTGCTCAGTCATGGCCCATGAGCTGACCCTGCTCTGCTCCTCTCTTACACTGCCCACACTTGGATGGACCTCAGGAATCATCCATGGACCTGGCGGATCCATGAACCTCCTGCAGTGATGGGGTATGGATCCAAACAGAGGATTCAAGCGAGTCTGGGACTGGGACATTGAGGTGACTGGTGACCATTGCCAGGTGTATGAAAGAAGCTGGATGAGTTGTGAGGAACGCACAGGCATTTCCAACTCCACAGAAAACCAGAGACTTGCAGTTAAAGCAACAGCACTTGACATAAACACCACACCCAAAACAGAAAACACTCACACTGACCACAGGAAAAGCCTTGAAAAACATTGGAGAAAGATCTACCAGGTCCCAGGGGTCAGGGCTCAGCCATTCTGGTGATGAACAAGCATCAAGGGCTCACATGGCAGAAACTTGGGGTTTGCTTCTGCCTTTCACTTCATTGGAGGTTTGTTCATTCTTTCAGTATCTGCAGTTCAGGATCATGGCAGTAGAGGGGTCATTGACATCAAAAATGCTCTTAAAGGCCAAGGCTCTGTGCATCGTTTTCCTAAAGGCTTCAAGTCCAGTGTGGATGATTAGAGAGATTTCAGGAACAGCCAAACGGAGCATTTCCACAATATATAGCAGTTAAGCCAAATTTCTTCTATTTCCTTCCCTGCTCTCCCTTCCCTCCCTTTCCAGAACAGGTGGCATCAGCAGCCTCCAGTCCATACTGATGTGTTGCATCTCCTGATAAAGACTGAATATGTCAGAAAAGTAGGTACCTAAGTCACCATGTGAATGAGGAGACAGGCCAGGACACCTCAAGAGGAGTCACACTCCTCTGGACCAAGAGGTGGGTGTTCCTGGGAATCTCAGGTGCCACAGCACAGTGATACTTGTGTTCAGGGAGCTGGTCAAGTGACCCATCTCCTGTTCTGTAATGGTGTCTGAGTTTGCTCAGGTCACCCCTGACTTGAGCCCCATCCACTGATGGGTGTTCTCCAGACTCCTGCCTTCAGGAACCAAGTCCCAGGAGACCTTGCTGGTGAAGATGGAGGCAAAGAAGCCATGATGAACCTCAGTCCTGTCTGATTCTACTCTTATGAAGTTCAGCAGCAGGCCCACGTTCACCCTGTCTATTCTCTTACTGCAAGTGAAGCTCTGTCAGCTCATCTTGCTGCCCTTCCCGTGCAGGTACCAAGTCCAGGGCAGCTTTGGCATCATCCCCACAGCCATGCACAAGGTTTCTAAACGTGGGAGGGACAGGATCTGACTCCCCAGGGTTGGGGGTCAGGGCTTAGTCCTTTGGTTAATGAAACACATCCAGGTTTATGCAGCATCAGAGACACCTTTATATTGCTTTCCCTGACCTGTCATCACTGCCTCCAGTTTTCTGCTCTAACCAACCTCTGGGGTCAGTCCTTCAGTTGTGTCCCTCAGTGGGACCCATTAATATTACAGGAAACTTTGGAGTTTGCATCTGAGTTTGACTTCCTGAGAAGTTTCTTCATCATCCCCTCAGGGTCTGAGGTTCATGGACTCAGCACCAAACCCACCAGAGGGGTCATTAAAGCGCCTTGGGCTGCTCCTGTGCTGCTGAGCTGGGCTGGGCTCCTGGGACACAGGGAGCTCATGGCAGTGGCAGCGCTGCAGAGAGACAGCTCTGCCCAGGAGCAGCTCCTCTGCACACGCAGCAGGGCTGAGGGCTCTGCCTGGGGATCTCAGGAGACGAGCAAGGCAGAGAGAGATTAAAGGTGGTCAGGACTGGGAGGATGCTGAGAGCTCACTGGAGGAGAAACCTTTGCAGCCCTTGCCATGGTAAGTCTCTGGTGCAGGGCAGTGCAGCTGTAGCTCCTGGAGGCATCTCCTGAAAACTGGCACAGGCACAGCTTGTGGGATCTGTAAGGACGGGGCTCTTGTCAGGCCATGTTGAACAGCTGTGAAGCCGGGTGAGCACCCAGGGGTGCCCAGGGCTGTCCTGCAGAGCAGGGTCCCTGCACCCCAGGGCTGTGCCGGGCAGGGACTCTGCCGCCTGCCAGGGTCAGCGCTCAGCCTGCCCGGGAGATCCCATGGCAGCAGCTGTGGGGGGAAGGAGCGACCCCCGGCAGGGCAGGCAGGGAGCTTGTGGGGTTGAAGGGGGCTGTGTGGGTCAGGGCTTCTCAGAGCTCCAGATCAACTGCACAGACATGGCAGAGGGTCCTTCTGAACAACAACATTGATACAGCAACAGCCACAAGGGAAGGAGTCTGTGCTTTCAGTTTTCCACTCTTGGTTGGCTGAGTGTGCAGTGGGAGATGGGGATTTATTTCTCTCTTTGGAGAAGACACTGAGACCCCAGTTCTCGTTAGGACTTGTCTGAGCTGCTCCTGAGCCCCTGCACACACAGAGCTGCCCCTGCGCAGTGCCAGGAGGTGTGAGCAGGACAGAGCTGAGCACACAGCGAGTGGGACAGGGTCTGTGACACTGACAGGGAGCAGACCAGGGACAGACACACAGCTGCAGGCAGCACAGACATGGGCAGGGAGAGGGAGATGGACCAGAAATGCTGGGGACAGGATTTAAAAACCTCTCTCACATCCTCTCCAGCGCAGATACATTTCCCAGTGCAACCCCTGGTCTCCTCTCCTCCCCAGCAGACCCTCTGCCCCAAAGCCATGGGGTCCAGGTCACGAGTCTCCACCTCAGCAGCTGGACCTCCAGGTGAAGGGTTCCTGGAACAGGGTATACAAAAAAGGTGCTAAAAGTACTTGCTCTCCAGTGTCATTATGTGAGTGGCAGCAGCACAGCCGTGTAAGGAGAAGGTTCCACAGCATGCCTGTCTGCCTTTCTGTCCTTGCTTTACTTTCTGGTAGCATTGCAGTGTCCTTCCTTGTTTCTCCACCTGTCCCTGGTGCTCTTGCTCTCTGGGGTTGGTGTGGGAGTGTGGGTCAGTTTTTGTTCTGACACCAGCACAGGGGGTCTTGACCCAGAGGTGTGTTCATGGAAACTAGATGCCCAAGCTGCATTTTAAACTGTGATGAAATGTTCTCTTCAGTTGGTAGAAAAAGAATGAGCGGAAACATCCCTCCATCAGGGAGGGGGTTTTCCATGAGAAACAGCATGTTTATTTTCCTCAGAGAACTCTCCCCTAACTTGTCACTGTCTTTCCTCCTTGCACAGGTCCTCATGCCCACAGGCAGCGAATGTCCAACAGCAGCTCCATCACCCAGTTCCTGCTCCTGCCGTTCACAGACACACGGGAGCTGCAGCTCTTGCACTTCTGGCTCTTCCTGGGCATCTACCTGGCTGCCCTCCTGGGCAACGGCCTCATCATCACCACCATAGCCTGGGACCAGCACCTGCACACCCCCATGTACTTCTTCCTGCTCAACCTCGCCCTCCTCGACCTGGGCTCCATCTCCACCATTGTCCCCAAATCCATGGCCAATTCCCTCTGGGACACCAGGGCCATCTCATACTCAGGATGTGCTGCACAGATCTTTTCATTTGCATTCTTGATAACAGCAGAGTATTCTATGCTCACAGTCATGTCCTACGACCGCTATGTTGCCATCTGCAAACCCCTGCACTACGGGACCCTCCTGGGCAGCAGAGCTTGTGTCCACATGGCAGCAGCTGCCTGGGCCACTGGGTTTCTCAATGCTCTGCTGCACACGGCCAATACATTTTCACTGCCCCTGTGCAAGGGCAATGCCCTGGGCCAGTTCTTCTGTGAAATCCCCCAGATCCTCAAGCTCTCTTGTTCAAACACCTACCTCAGGGAACATGCGCTTCTTGTGGTTAGTGTATTTTTTGACCTCTGGTGTTTTGTGTTCATTGTGGTATCCTATGTGCAGATCTTCAGGGCCGTGCTGAGGATCCCCTTTTGAGCAGGGACGGCACAAAGCCTTTTCCACCTGCCTCCCTCACCTGGCTGTGGTCTCTCTGTTCATCAGCACTGGCACGTTTACGTACCTGAAGCCCCCCTCCATCTCCTCCCCATCCCTGGACCTGGTGGTGTCTGTTCTGTACTCGGTGGTTCCTCCAGCAGTGAACCCCCTCATCTACAGCATGAGGAACCAGCAGCTCAAGGATGCTCTGTGGAAACTCATATCCTAGTGTTTTCTGAAGCAATAAACTGCCCATCTTCTTCTATATAGGAGTTTTAATGTAGCTAATTACAAGCCCAGCCTGTCAACTGGATTTTCTGGTGTTGTTGGTTGTTTTCTTATTGTGATAATGTTGTCATCCCCTTTCTAATTCACTGTTGGCTTTTCTTTTATAACTGTTGGCTGCTTAAATGAGCAGCAGTGCTCTCCTTGTCTCTAAACAGAATAAAGGGCTGTTTAGCGACTTGTTTTTCAGTATATCTTTCCTGCAAGGGCTTTTTGGAGCTGCAGAGACAGTTTCTGTGTGTGGGTGGAGGGGAAAACAGCTCTGGCATGTCAGCCCTGCCAGGGAACACCAGCACTTGTTCTTCCAGAGCTGTTCTGGCTCCACTCCCACACTCTTCTTCTCATTCCTGGTGTTGGTGCAAGGCCTGAGTGCTCTGGCAGCTTGGTCACCGTCCTGCTGTGTGTCAGTCCTGTGAGCGCAGGCAGGGACAGGCAATGGGCACTGCGGTGACAGAGCTGGCCTCACAACAGCCTTTCCAGATAGAAAGGTGATCTCCTATGGGCAATACACGATGGGTTATATCTTCAAGCATATGCTCTTATAGTGACCCACAGATT
Organism: Streptopelia turtur; assembly: GCA_901699155.2. NCBI lineage: Eukaryota > Metazoa > Chordata > Aves > Columbiformes > Columbidae > Streptopelia > Streptopelia turtur. The sequence goes on from CABFKC020000006.1 coordinate 110,465, forward strand.
CAAACACCATTGTACAGCTGAACAGTGTGTGTGCAGGGCTGGCACGCAGCAGTGTCCTCTCACAGCCAGGCTCCTGCCAGAGACCTGCAGGACCAGCAGAGCAGGGGCTGGGCTGTGCCCCTGTTCACTGGACACCCCACAGAATCTGCTCCAGGGCATTGTCATGGACGGGCCCCTCTCAACCACCATTTCCAGCCCTGACTTCTCTCCCCAGCTCACAGAGATTGTTCTTCCCTCCATGGAATGACACTGAATGACTAGGTCAGCAGTCCATGTCTGCATTGTACAGATGAGATGTGAGCACGCACATCCTGGATGTGAGGTGAGATGTACCCAAGTGAGCACAAACAGCATCAGCTATTCCTGGGGGTTCCATGAAGGCCTGTGGGACAGACAGTGTCTTGAGGTCACTTCATGTTGGCAGAAACATCCTATGGGAAACCGCCTGAATGCAGCACTGGCTTGTGCTTCCTTGAACTGAGGTCCCCGTGTCCATTCCTCATGATGTGGGACATGTCAGATGAGTGCAGAGCAGGTGACACACCACAGGGCTGAGGTGCCTCCCGTCCTTTGGAAGTGGCACCAGGAGGCCAGAGGGAAACCAAGAGTACGGCCGCTATGTGCAACAGGGAAAGATTCCGTCTCTGAACACCCCTGGGTGCAGAAGGAGTTCACGAGGCCAGCTCAGACTTGGATGGCAGACAGAACTTGACATTTCTGTGTGTGACTCCAAGAACAAACCTCAGTGGCTTGGTGATATTCATCTCAGCTGCTGGAACGGCTCATTGCAAGTGTTCCTGTCTGCTACATCACCCTTGCCCATGATCCTGGGTTGTGCTCTCAAAAGTACCAGAGCACTCAGAGAGGTTCTGGGGTCCTTGGAAAAGCAGACATCCAACCCAACTTCAAGAAGGGCTCTTTATTAAAATCCAGCCATTTTCCTCAAGAGGAGCTGCTCCTCCACCTGGTTTAGCGCCAGCAGCACAGGGCTCTCAGGGTCCATCGTGATCTTGGCCGCTTCCATGAAGAGCACACGATGACAATGGTCTCAGCTGCCAGGGAGCAGATGGAGGGTTCGCTGTCCTCCTCCAAGGGCTGAAGGGCTGCAACAGAAAGAAGCAGAGCCCAGATGAGCTCCCATGGCTGCAGAGACCCCCAGGCATCCCCTCCAGACCACGCTCCCTACTCACCGCTGCAGATCTCAGACAGACTCTCCTTGCTTGGGTCCCTCAGGTGCCGCACAGCCAGCCCTGGGCACAGAGTTCCGTCAGCCCCTGCTCCCTCCCCTCATCAGGGCTGACCCCAGGGGAGAGCTGGAGCCGAGATGCTGGGACCGAGCGAGGCGGCCACCACGGCCACCTGCGTGGGCAGGGCTGGGAGGGGAGGCCAAGGCCCTGCACGGGGCAGCCGGGGCTCTGGCAGCCACAGGGCTGCTCCTTGTGCCAGGACAGCGGTGGGGACTGGGGCCGGGCTGCTGAAAGAGGGACCCGGGGGCTGTGACTCACCGATGAACCTCACGGCCGCCTCTCGCAAGCTGGCCTGAGCATCCCTCAGGTACGGCAGGCTCTGACTCAAGAGCTCTTGAGCTCTGCTCCTGTCCCGCTCCAGCTGGAGAGAGCACAAGGGGATGAGCACGTCACTGTCCCTCCCCAGCTGGCCGGACCAGTCCCTCCCCACAACAACCCACATTCCCCTTCCCCCCCAGCCATCCCCGTGTTCCAGCCAGGAGCCCTGTGGGGCTGAGAGAGAGACACAGGCCGAGGGGTCCCAGGGGTGCTGAGAGCCCTCCCTCCCGCTGGCTGCGGGGCAGAGGGAAGAGCCCCTGGGGGCTCTGTTCTTGAGGACAGGGAACAAGGATGCAGCTCGGGGCTGCAGCAGGACAGGCGAGGCACATCTGCAGAGCCCACAGCACAGACATGTGGGGCAGCCCCGTCCAGCCTGGGCCCTGGGCCTTGGGGGTTGTCCTCACCAAGCTCTCTCCAATCCGCCATGTCTGCTCTGTCTGCACCAGGTGTTTGAGCTGTTTCCACCTGAGCAGCTCTGCGGCACCGAGGAGGGCTTCCCTGGCAACCTACGGAACAGCAGAAGCTGGGAGATGGCAGCACGGTCTGGGGCAGGAGACCTGGTGTCCCCCTGCTCTGGGCTTTGTTCCTGGGGTGATTCTGCCCTTAGGGAGCGGGGACATGCCCTGGCCCAAACGCCCAGGGGTCTCTTCCCTGCATCACTGCTCGGCTTTGAAATCTGTACCTTGGCCACGCTCTGCACTTGGTCACTCATGCGGAAGAAGAGAGGGAGCAGGCCAAGTCGCACTGTGTTCTTCATCTCCCTCTTGTCGTTCCGCACCACCATCTTCATCAGGTGTCTGAAGAGGCTGATGGAGCTCTCTCTCAGCTGGCTCAGCTCCTGGGAGGGAGCAGCACAGTAGGACCTGAGCACCAGCAGCTCTCTGCCCACGGGGAGCAGAAGCTCCTGCATGGCTGATGGGAGGGGAGACGCTCCAGGGCGGCGTTGTGCACACTGCAGTTGTGGCCAGATCTGCGGCCCTGGGTGCGTGAAGGGACGCTCAAGGGACTTGCTCAGGCAGTGCCTGTGCCTCAAAGTGCCGTCCCAGCATCCCCCACCAGCTTCAGCAGCCACGGTGGGGAGGAGCTGTGGGAGCAGCTGGCAGGGAGAAGCTGGGCTGGGCTGCAGAACGCAGAAACCATCCCACAAGAGCCCGGGGAGAAAGGAGAGAAGCCCCTGCTTTGAGTGGCTGGGCAGAAGGGCAGCTGTCATTGTCCAGTGCCCACCCGCGGGCCTCAGGCTTATACATCAGCCTTATACATCAGCCTTACGTCATCAAAGAAGGGCAGGAGAAATCCTGCCAGCGGCACGGCGATGGGACTGGCCTCCTCCCTCTCCAGCTGAGCCATCACGTTTCTGAAGACCAGCAGAGCCTTCATCCTGATGGCCTTATTGCCATACTGCAGGACCCACATCAGGTCTGGCAGCATGACCTTCATCTTTCTGGCCTGTACGAAGAAGAGAGTTGCCCTTTTGGGACCAGGTCCATGTGTGGAGAGCTCCCCAGGCAGCCCCCAGGCCCCATCATGGCAGGGAGGGCCTTTGGAGCAGGCACCCCAGCGCCTGACTGCCAGCCAAGGCCAAGCCCGAACCCACTGCCCCGGCCCTTGGCTGCCACCATGGCTGCCCTTGGCGACACCCTACTCACCATCTCATCTGTCTGTGACAGCGTCATGATGCCCGTGAGCACCAGGGAGAGCATGGCCGGCCTTTCTTCCTTCAGAAACCTAAAGGCCATGTAGATCCGAGCAAACTCCCGATCTCCCAGATCATTGCCGGCCAGCATCTGAAAGCAAGCCAGCAGTGAGCGACCGGCAGAGCTGCTGGGGCTCCTGGCACCGTGCAGCTCCTGGTTCCCAGGGCAGCCCAGGCCAAGGGCACCAGGGTGTTTTTCCGGTCACTCACAGCCAAGCTAACGAGGCAGTGGTCCTCCAGGTACGTGCAGAAGAGCCTGCTCTTTGGGTCCCGGAGCTGGATGTGCAGCTCCTTCAAAACGCTCTGCAGGGTCTGGGGCACGGAGAACATCACCTCCCACAGTGCCAGGGCAGTGCTGCAAGAGAGCGCTCTGTCAGCAGGGCAGCCTGGGCCACAGCAGCATGTCCGGGCTCCGTGCTGCAGGATGCCTGGGATGCCCTGGGCAGCAGCAGAGGCTGAGCTGGTGCTCCCGTGGGGCTGGCAGGAGCGCAGTGGGGGGCTCTGGGCTGGCTTGCTCAGCTGTGGCTGCTGCGGGCCTGGCTGACCCCAGCGCTGGAAAGCGCGGTGGGATGGAGGGTCCTGCTCCTCGGGGGTGTCCTGCAGGATTCCTTGGTGCTGGCAGCCAGAGCATCTCTGGGCCCCTCTCCCCACAGGGAACAAGCCCTCATGGCTTTTGGGGCCAGTACCTGTCTCCTGGTGGTGCGATTGTCAGCAGCGTCGACACCACCTCCCCAGGGCACTTGTCAGCCATGGGGACAATTAGGGACTCCACACTCTGCCGAGCTGGTGCCGATTTGGTGCACTCCAGGGTTTTATACATGCTGCTCATGATCTTTGGCACCTGGAGGGGACACAGGTGAGGATAGTGCTGCCACTGGAGTGCAGCCATTTCCTCAGCTGCCCTTTCCATCCCTCTCTGTCGCCTTCAGGTGGCTTCACTTTACTGGGATTTGAGAGGAAGAGATGGATGGAGGGAGGAACAAGGCCTGACAGGGCCAAAGGGCAGGATAATCCAGCCAAAGGCCACTTACATCCACCAGCCAGAAATCGCAGTTTCCCTTGACCATGTTCAGCATGTTTCTGGCTGTCTCCTTGCCAAAGGTGCTGGAGTCGTTCATCGCCTCGATGAAGACCAGGACCATGTCTGTCCTCTCGGGAGGCTGGAGGTATTCTGCAAAGAGCTAAGGGAGGAAGGGAGGCAGCGAAGCCAAGTCACACCGAGTGCCCCGGTGCTGCTGCGTAGCCGGGCAATGCCAGCAGCCCTGCAGAGACGCCCGGCAGTGCTGCGGCAGTGCCCGCAGCAAAGCTGGCAGCAGGGGCGGCAGTGACTGCTGGGGAGGAAGAGAAGAGAGGCCCGGGGAGAGGGAGGAGGGTTGGGGTCCTGGGCACAGGCTGCTGGCCCTGCCGCCAACCAGGACTGGTGGCCAGCAGGACTGGGGCTGCTGCTGGGACACTGGAGAGCAGCCCTCGCATCGTCCCTGCTCGGGGACAGCAGGAACCCTCTCAGCAGGGACATGCCAGACCCCTGATTGTGGAGGCCTTTGTTCACACGAGTCCCCTGCTGGTGCCACCAACAAGAGTGCCAGCAGGAGCTCTTTACCATGACATCGGGTTTTAGCCAATCCTCAGAGGAGCTGTCAGGATCTTCCAAGTGGGGCTGTTGTGCTTGATTCCTCCTGTCTAAACAGTGGGGAAACAGAGAGAACTCAGTAAAGCACAGCAGCTTTGTCAGCAAGCTTCCCAAAGCACCCCGAGATCTGCCCTCGTGATGGCAGGGCATAAGTGGTCAAGGAGAATTCTGGAGGGCATCAGGAACAGCTTCTTGCTACAAGCACTGGAAGCTCTAGCCAGGAGGACTCAGAGATAGACCTGCTCTTCACTGGCAGGAAAACCATGGCTTTGGGTTACGGCAATCAGCCGTATGTTTGGGTCTGGGAAGCACAGAACAGCGGGCTTCAGGATCCTGAAAGGAGGGAGGAAGGAGAGCAGCAGAGAACAGATCCCAGACTTTGGGATCAGCGCTCAGCTGCTGCAGCAAAACGGCAGCTGGGATGCTACGGGAAGCAGCTGGGAAGGACAAAGGAGGTGAGGAACAGGAGCAGACCCATCGGGAGATGTCTGTGTGTAGAGGGATCAAGCCCAACACAACTTCTCTTACTGTTTTGTCCAGCCAAGAAGACAGCGAGGTGCTGCACTGCATCTCGAGCCAGAGTTCTTGCCTCTTCCCAGGAATGTTGGAAAAGGAGGAGATGCCCCAGCAGCTGTCCCAGCTCTGGGATCTGGATGTCTCTATAGCTGACAGGGCCGTGTATGTCTGTCCTAGAGCGGCACCAGGCCTGGGCGAGGGAGACAGAACAGCAGGAGGGTTGAGGGCAGGCAGCTGTGCCAAAGCCCTGAACCCAAGCGCGTGTCCAGGGCTCCGTGGGCAGGCAGGACTGTCCAGGGCCGTGCCGGTCACAGCTCCCAAAGCAGCTGGGTGGGCAACAGCCCCGCGTGGGGAGAGCTACAGGCTGCTCTGGGTGCAGGGGTGGGCAGACGGTCTGGCCAGAGGGTGCCTGGCTCCTTACCCCCAGTGTGGGATTCTCAGCCAACACGAAGCTCAGCTCCTCAATCCTCCCCACGGCCCTCTGCCGCACATGTTCTCTCATGGAGCTGCTCAAAGTCAAGAGCATCTGGGAAGAGAGAAGTTGCTGGTGAGCCCCGGGAGCATCCACTGCTCCAGCAGAAGCAGCACCGCTCAACTCCTGTGCTGGACTGGCCGATCCATTAAGGGTTCCCCAGCACTCGACCAAAGCCTGTAGCGAGGCTCTTGCCCTGGGGTCCCTGGCAGGCTTGGGGCACATGCCCCGGGCCAGCCCTGTGGCCAGGCAGGAAGGCAGATGCCACCCTCTGTGGCCACTGTGCTGTGGAAGAGCCTGGAGGGCAGCCCCTGGTTCCCTGGGGAGGTGGGCACCCTCCCGGCAGCGCTCTCTGCACGGCATGGGGTGGGACTGTCACCTCCAGAGTGGACACCCCGTCCCCCAGGGTGAGGAACAGCCCTTGCGAAGCCCAGACTTTGCACACCCAGACCTGGAAGATATTCTGCAGCAGCTCGCTGACTCTGGAGGCACGAGAGTTGAGAAGCAACACCTGCAGCATGTTGTCCATGGACCGCATGGTCTGCAAGAACACAACGGGTTGTGATCGTGTTTCCTGCCACCCCTCTCACTCCCAGGAGACTGATGTGAACTCACAGCACCCAGGGATGACTCCCGTGCTGCTGCGCTGTGCCTGGGAGAGACCCAGGGGCAAACAATCTGCTCTGGGCAGAGCAGCCTGCGAAACTGGACGTGGCCGGGCCCACAGGCAGGGGACGAAGGGATGAGGGTGGGACAGCAGAGCTGAGACCCTGCCCTGCCTTGGATCTCTGGTTATATCGCGGCACGGGGTGGTTGGGGAGCAGACAGAGGGACCGGGGGCTCCTGTAGCTCACGCAGCACTTACTTCTAAGTAGAGGTAACGGTCCATGTCCTCCACTTCTGGTGGAAGCAAGAAGACACTGGAGAAGCAGGCTTGGAGCAGCCTTGTCTCCTTGCCCTCCAGCACCATCTCCACTGCGCTGCAAAGAGAGAGAGCAGCCAGCCGCACGCTGGTACCTGGAGCAGCGCCTCGAGGCCTCGTGCAGGCGTCCCCGGGAGGGATGGGCAGGTACCTCAGTTCAGCAATGGCACGCATGGCGATCTGCCGCAGCGCCGTGCGCAGTTGGTCCCTGGGCTCCTCTTCCAGCAGCACCTGCAGAGCACAGCCGGGATGGGACCTGCAGCTGCCAGCACCCAGCGCCACCAGCCCCCGGCCCTGCCCAGCGCTGTCCTCACAGGGTGCTGGTGCCGGAGTCCTCGACCCCTTCCCCAGAGCCGCCGGGTATCCCCTCACCTCAATATTCTCTGCCAGCTCATATCTCTGGCAGAAGACATCTAGGCCCATTGGGGAGCGGTGGCGCCTGCTGGTGTCACACAGGTCACGGATGTCCATAAGAAACCCAATCTTGTGGCTCTCCTCCTGGCAGCCAGGGAGCAGAGAGGCAAACAGGGAGCGTGAGATGGGGACACACGGCCAGCGGCACCGCAGCATGGGGGTGCAGTGCCCATTAGAGACCTGGGAGCAGCAGCTCTGCCCAGCCAGCACCCTCCAGCACCCGCAGCAGAGCCCCTGTCAGCAGACGCCGGCACAGCCGCCTTCAAAGCGGCCGCGGTTACCTTTTCTGGGCTGCTGAGAAAGGACACGATGGAGTCCATGTATCCCCTTAGAAATCCATTCGCAGGTAATGCATCGGCATCTAATAAAGGGGGAGAGCAGGGAGGGCTGCAGAGAGGGTTTGCAGGCAGGACAGAGCAGAAGGAGCTCTGCCCCCCCGTCCAGCCGCACGCCCCGCTGCCCTGGCACAGTCTCCCCGTGCGTGTCAGGGCTGCAGGGTGCCCTGGCAGACGGGCTGCAATGCTGGAGCCAGGCAGGACGGGGAAAGCGCCCAGTGCAGCGGATGAGGAACTCGCTTCAGGCAGGAAAGGTCCCCGTCCCGCAGCACGGCTGCCTCCTGCCCGCCCAGCTGCCTCTCGCTGCCCGTGCCCTGCAGCAGGAGCTGGGTCCCCTCTGCCCGCAGAGGCTGTGCTGGGGCCAGCTCCCCTGGGCTTCAGGCAGCATAATCACCACCCATGGAACCCCCTGCCAGCGTGTGGGGAACCGTGACCCTGGTGTCGAGTGGGGAACGATCTCTGGGCCCCACCCTGCCCAGACAATGAGGGCCCCTCACTCACCAATCTGCAGTGGCTGCACCACATCAACCTGGTTGGGCTCTGGTAGAGGTCTGACTTCCTGGGGAGCCCCAACCTCCTCCTGCCAGGCCAGTCTAGGTCGGATGGGGGGTCTCTCCGCCATTTTGCAGTCAAAGGCAAGGACTAAGGATGGGGAAGGTGGACGCTTCAGCAAAACTCCTTGGTGTTGCAGGTCTGCCAGAGGCAGCGATGGAAGGTGTGGGATGCGCCTGTGTGCTCCTCGTCGGGGAAAGACGTGAGCTCAGGAGCTCCTTGCTCCAAGTCTGCCAGGGGCAGCAGAAAGTCTGCCGGGGGCAGCTAGAGTTATGTTGTGGTTGGACTCGATGATCTTAAGTGTCTCTTCCAACCAAAGAGATTCTCTGATTCTCTGAAAGACTTGGGCCACGCTCGGGGGCTCTCGCCAGCTCCGTGCTCGCACCCTGTCTCGTCACCGTCCTGCCGGACAGTGTGGGCTGGGCCCGTGGCTGTGCTGAGCACAGGCAGGGCAGTGGGTGTCACAGTGTGAGGTCACAAAGGGCCCCACTGTGACCCTGCACCTGGGGAGGCACAGGCCAGCTCAGCCCTGGGCACCTGCGCAGGGGTTTCTGTTAGATGGAGATTTGTTACTGAACCAGCCAGGAATTTCAAGGCCAACTCAAATGCTGAAGACAGGACCTTCTGTGGGAGAGAAGCAGTTCTGTAATAACAAGGCCTCAACATGACGTGGATCGACGGACCTGTCATCAGTGAGACTCCAGCGCATGGACAGCTCGTGAACATCGATGATATCCAATCAGTGAATGTGTGCTTGGAGCGTGGACGCGTGATCAGAGAATAGTTGCATGTATAAGGAGGCTTGTTTCTGTAATAAATGGCTTTGCGTGGTTCACATTGAATCGGAATGCCGAGTCCTTTATCGTTCCATCAAATGGTGACCCCGGCATGATGCTCTGAATGGCATCTCCCTGCCATCAGGGAAAAGCTGGAGCGGCCCAGCCGGAGGCGGTTCAGCTGGACCTAAGACCGGACGGAGGCGTACGGACGCCCCGGGGATAAATTTGGGGATAAATTTTTTGAAGAAAAAATGTTGGGCTGTTTGGAGATTGCTTAAATTTTCCTTAGATTTTCATTTATTTTGGAAATAAAACAAATATTGCATTTTATGGTTCACGATTAATAATTCACAATTAATACATTATTTTTAAAAACACCCTGTATTTTCACATGAATTTGGCCAGATTATGAGATGCAGATGACAAAAATTAGTAGTGGCTCATGATACAAATTCTTAAATAAAAATTTGGGGTTCGGGGGGGGGAGTTTAGCAATATGAATGAATAAAATAAAAAATTTTACACAATATTTGAACTTTTTTTTCCCCCCAGGTTTGACACCACCATTGGGCCACTTATCTACTATGAACAATTTTTACAAATTTCCATCAAACTCCCCAGTGACAACATCTATGGGGTGGGCGAGCACGTGCACAAGCAATTCTGACATGATGTCAACTGGAAAACGTGGCCCATGTTTAGCCGAGACACCTCCCCTTCCGCTGTAAGAACTTAACTTTTTTAGATTTTCCTCCTTTTTGGGTAAATTTTGGAATTCAGCCATAGTTGGCACATCAATATCCACCAAGTTCTTTCCCTTAGATGTTCATCGAATGTGACAAAAATGTGAGATACTGCTGAAAAAAAATTCCTGTTGGAGTAGACTTTTGGAAAGATTTGGATTGAATTGCTTGGAGTTTGCAGCAAATCAACAAATTGATATTTCAGCAAATTGCTGCATCAATATCCACTGAGTTTTTTTCCCTTAAATGGTCTCCAAGTGTCACAAAAATGTGAGATACCACAAAAAAAAAATCCTGTTGGAATAGATTTTCTGAAATATTTGGATTGAATTGGTTGGGTCTTTTCCTGTCCGTGCACTTCTGTGTGCAAAATTCAGTAGATTTAGTGTTTTTCCTTTTGTTGTCTTGTATCTTAAGAAATAATGCAAACGTGCCCTTAGCAGCAGGTCTGCCTGCAATTACTTTTTTCTCCATTTTCTACTTTTTTCCCCAGGTGATTTCTAGGGCACACACGTTTCAAAAAGTGTAAATGCATATTCTTCCATCTGCAATGAGATGTTTTACCCCAAATCTGCATCTGTTTGGCAAAATATCACTCTATCACTCTGTCAATGTGCAAACTTTTGTGATTTAAAACCAGTATTTCATTTTACATTTGTGATTTCATTTGATTTTTTATTTCAAATCAGCTTTTATATTATTTTTCTTTGCTTATTCCTTTTTCTGACTCAGATTTGCAACAGTTTTTAGGGGGATACACTGAATTCTGAGTGACACGAATGCGATTCAGGGAGCAGCTTGACAGTAATTAGTGTCAGCAGCTCAGTTAATTAATATTTTAGAATTGTCTTTTGAGGCATCGTCTATGAGCTGCAATATCTATTTTGTATTTTGAACCAAAAATTGGAACTTACCTTGAGAAAACTTGTAGAAAAGTTCTCCTTTGTTTTCTTTCTGTCCTTACACGAGATGAAATTTATAAATCTTAACTTTGAAATAATTTGTTTTCCTCAAATTTGGGCTTTCGATTTCAAGCAACTCAAAGGCATTCCCAAAAAAGAGAAAAATAAAAATAATGAAACTCATGTCAGTGATTTTATTTTTATTTCCTTTTGACACATTTAACTTCACATGTGGGATATTTTTGAGACACCACAGCGTGCATGAATTTTGATTAAAAAAAAGAGTCATATTTTCTGTTTTCCTTTAGAACATGGGTAATTTATACGGTGTTCAAACTTTCTTCATGTGTTTGGAAGACACCAGCGGCGCCTCGCTTGGCGTTTTCTTGATGAACAGCAATGCCATGGGTAAGGACATTTCCTCCATAAATATTTAAAAAACAATTATTCAAATGATCTGCAGCACCATGGATAAGGATGTTTGCTCATAAAATATTGAAAAAAAATTAAATATATTATGTAAATGACAAAGTTTAAAGTTCCAGTAATGGGTTTGGGTTTCCTTCAATACTTTTGTTAGATATTTTCTATAATTTTTCAATCTTTCATTTCAGTATCACAGTTATTTGAGATTTAGGTAACATCCCAAATTAATTGTGTTGCATTTTTTTTCTCTCAGAGTTTGCCCTGCAGCCGGCACCAGCTGTCACCTACCGAACAATTGGTGGAATTCTTGATTTTTACGTTTTTTTGGGTGACACCCCTGAGCAGGTGGTGCAGGAGTACGTGATGGTATGTTAGAGAATCGTTGTAGAATTTACACATATAGAATAATTTTAGAATTTAGAATTACAGAATTATAGAATCATTTTAGAATTTAGAATTATAGAATGACTTTTGGAATTTAGAGTTATAGACTCACGGAATCATTTTAGAAATTATAATTCTAGAATTACAGGATCATTTTAGAATTTAGAATTATAGAATCATTTTAGAACTTACAATTCTAGAATTAGAAAAACATTTTAGAATTTAGACATATAGAATAATTTTAGAATTTAGAATTACAGAATTGTAGAATCATTTTAGAATTTAGAATTATAGAATTATAGGATGATTATAGAATTATAGAATCATTTGAGAGAGAATTAGAGAATTTTGTGTTATCAAACCACCACCACTCACTATTTTGAGGTTGCATTTCCAGTTTATCGGGCTGCCGGCCCTCCCGTCCTATTGGACACTGGGTTTCCAGCTCAGCCGCTATGGCTACGAGTCACTGGAGGAGGTAAAGGCCATCGTGGAGCGCAACCGGGCCATCGGCCTCCCATACCTGAGTAAAAATCAAATTTTTTTCCTCTTTTTTCACTTTTCTGTACAAATTTTAAGTGTCATTCATTCTTTTTTTTTTTTTTTTTTTTGTGCGGGGAAATTTTCAGTTCAGTTGTCCAGCTCAATATTTTTATTTCCACGTTTCCTCATTTCTCATTATTTTTCCTCCCAATTTTTAACCCAAATTTTCACCAGTTTTTCACCACAATTTTCACAAAAATTTTGAACCATCTCCTCCCAGGACATCCAGTACACAGGTATTTCTAGCTAAATTTTCCCCAATTCAGCAATGGATAGCAGTTTAAAAAAATTCTGTAGGTGCCCATATCCAGCTACTTTTCTGAGAATTTTTATCCCTATTTTTCATCAATTTTTAATCACAATTTTAAACAAAATTTGTAACCACAATTTTGAACCATTTCCTTCCAAGAAGTCCAGTACATGGATGTTTCTTGCTATTTTCTTTTCCCTAATTTAGGAACTCATAGCAATTTAAAAAAATCCTGTGGGTGTCCACATCCTTCTGCTTTTCTGGGAATTTTTAATCCAAATTTTCACCAATTTTTAACCAAAATTTAGAACTGTCTCCTTGCAGGATGTCCAGTACACAGACATCGACTACATGGAGGCCAGAAAAGCTTTTACTTATGACAAAGTGAATTACAAAGACCTGCCCAGTTTCCAAAGCTTTCTGCATAATTACGGGAAAAAATACATCCTCATCCTGGTAAGAATTTAAAAATGTATTTTTCAATTTTAAATTGCATTATTTAATTTTAAATATTATTATTATCAGTATATATAGTTCATATATATCTATATTTTAATATGTATGTTGTGACATGAGACATCTTTCCATATGGCTGCTGGGTCCTACAGAAACAGTGTAGCAAACCAAAAATTGATGTAGAGAACTATTACATATAAAAATATTAATATAACGTAACGTAATATAATATAACCATATTTTACATGTTTATAATAATTTATTTTAATATTATTTTAATAAGCAGCGATAATAAGAAATTATATATTATTAATTATTTATGTTATTCCTTTTTTGCTTATTATTTATTGATTTATTATTATCTGAAATTATTTCTAGGTTTTTAATTTATATGCTTTTATTACTATTATTAATATAATGCTATATATGTTGTAACATGAGACATCTTTCTGTGTTGTTGCTGGGCTCTGCATAATCAGTGGACATTATTTATTATTTTATGTTCATTTTCATGTTCAGACTTGCTGTAGAGAACCAATAACCAAGAGAAACCTCTTCTTCTGGCTGATGGTTCCCCCTACCTGGCCTACGAGAGGGGCCAAAACTGGAACATTTGGGTTAACGAGTCAGATGTTCAATGCGTTTGGGTAAAATCCTTGTTTTTCTGGAGTCGAATGGATTTGTTAGAAATTTAATTTGATGCTTCTTGCAGTAATTTAAAGTAATTGACTGTAATTCAATTTATCCAAAAACTGCGTCCAGGATGGTAATTGCTGATTTAGCTTTTACTTTTAATAAATGCCACCTTTTGGGAGAAATTATTTCCCTCCAGAAAATAATTATAATACCATAATACATTTTATTGTATACTTTAATTATAATGTATAACTATAATATATTAATTATAATAATTTCTGGGCCAGAACAAATAACATTTGTTCATAACGCAGGATTTGGGAACAATTATTTTACTTAATTTCTCCAGTTTGGATGGAGTGGTCATCGTCACTTAAAGTCAGCTTTTTGACATTCAGAAAGATTTAGTAGTAGTAGTTTAGGAGTAATTAGTAATAATTAGTAATTAGTAGTAATGTTTATTTTTATTCTTCTTTTTATTTTCATTTTCATGTTAATCTATTTTATTTTTAATTTTATTTTTAATTTTTATTTTAATTATTTTAATTTATATTCTTAATTATTATATATTTTTTGATTATTTTGCAAATTCATGTCCTCCTTGCTGGATGACATCCTCAAATCACTACTGGGTTTGTAACTGTATATTTGGCTGAAAATACAGGAATTATTGTTATGCATAAATGTGATATTTGAAATTTGCAATTTACAATTTTTTCAGGGTATGAATGAAGTAGCCAGCTTTGTTCCAGGCTCAGCCAGGGGCTGTGAGCAAAATGACCTGAATTATCCTCCTTTCACGCCCCGTAAGTCCCTCGTCTTTAGCTGTGGAGTGAAAAAAATAGAAATCAAAATATTTGTGAATTATCATCCAATCAGCCAAAAAGTTTAAATTCTTTCTCAAGAAATTGAAATTTGGCACTACATGGTCAGATCAAATTGTTCAGAAATTTGGGGTGTAGTTGTTTTGGATAAATAGTTCTTTGTAGGCAAAATCCATCTGGAAGCTGGATTTAAGTTTATTAAATTGAAAAAATAATTCAGTTCCTAAAATTGGAAACCTGCAGTAACATTGTATGACACCATGGAGAAACTGGAGCTTTGATCTTGTCGTTAAAAACTGAGAAAAGGGGCAAAATGTCTTTCACACACATGAAGGGAAAAAAAATGAACAGAAATACTGTTTTTTTCCTGTAATTAAATTTAAATTTTTTTTTTAAAAAGGCAATTATATCAATTTCAATGCACTGCAGATATTGACAGAGTCCTGTACGCCCAGACACTCTGCATGGACGCGGTGCAGCAGAGGGGCGACAATACGACGTTCACAACCTGTTTGGCTACTCCATGACCATCTCGACGCAACGGTGAGGTATCTGCCTGAAAACTTGGCTGAAAAAGGGAAATTTTTGTATTTGTCTTTATTGCTATCCTTGTTGCCATATTTTAATTTTTTTATTTAATTTTATTCATTTTAATGTTTATATTTTTGCTTTATCTTATCGTTTTAATTAATTTCCCCAATCCCAATCTCTTTCTCTTCCAGCACCATTGAACGTCTCTTTCCAGGCAAGCGCAGCTTCCTGCTCTCACGGTCGACGTTTGCGGGGTCAGGGAAATTTGCTGGGCACTGGCTGGGGAACAACGCAGCTACCTGGGAGCACCTGCGCTGGGCCATTCCTGGCATGCTGGAGTTTGGCCTCTTTGGCATCCCATATGTATGGGAACCACAAATATAAAATCCTTAGAGATAGATTTCTAAAAAATTTAAATTAAAAAATCTGGAAAGGATTCAAAAATTTCATAAATTAAACATTTAAATAATTGTATGAATAAACTATGAATTAATATAACAAAATAGAATATGAAAATACAAAGAAAGATGTGTAGATAAAAAATACATATAAAAATAAAAAGTCTCAGTAAATGTCTGAATAAATTATATGAATAAATATCAATTAAAATAGGATATAAAAATGCAAATAAAATGTACATATACATAAATATATATAAAAATAAAAACATAAATAATCTTATGAATAAGCTATTTAATTAATAGAAATTAGTTAAGATTTATTAAATAGAATACAGAATAAAATTAAATAAAATGGTAAATATAAATAATTATATAAAACATTAACATACATAAATGCATAAATAAATTAAAAGAATTAATATTAATTAAATACAATCATATAAAGTAATTTATTTTTATTTTATTATTGATTTCATTATTTACCACAGTATTGATTTTTTAATTGATCTTAGTCCATCTCTATTATTTATTTAATTAATTATATAATTGTTGATTTTATTATTTATTTATTATTATTTCATTCTTAGTATTTATTTTATTATCATTTTCGTTATTCATTATTTATGTAATTTAAATAATTTAAATTTAAATAATACCCATTTTACTTTTCAGAATTTGAATTTATGCGACTTTTGAACTACTTTGTGAATGAATAGTCAGTTTATTTTTAATTTCAATTTCAGTTCTTAAGTACAAATTATTCTAATTCCCATTGTCGAGATAAGTGTGGCTATAAAATTAATTTCAGACCTTGGAGGGAGAAAAAAAATACAGAAAAATCTACTTCTGTTGAAAAAAAAAATCAGAAATTCTGTGCTTCAACTAGAGGAAAATACAACGGGAAATGTAGGTACAGACAAATGATTTGGAAGAAGTGTAGAAATGAAAAATTGTAGAAATATAAGATTTGGCAGAAATTAATTTTGCAGAAACAAAATTTTGTAGAAATAAAATTTGGTAGAAATGAAATTTTGCAAAAATGTGGTTGAATTTCAAATAATTTCATAGTTACAAAATGCCATAGGCAGTCGATGAAATTCTTCTCCATTTGCATATATATTCTAAAATTTTAATATGTTTTTTAAATCTTCAATTTCATTTTATTTATTTTTAAAATTTTAATTTATTTTAATTTCTAATAATCTCGCAGCATCACCATATGAAACATTTCAGCAGTGATTTTAGACAACCATGACCTTGAAACATTAGGATTGCTTCTGATGATATTAATTAATCTGTTATTATAGAAGTGCAATTAATGCTGCTGATTTCCTATATTTTTAACAGGTTTTATTCTGATGAGGTGACATGGAATGTAGATAAACAATTCCTCTGGGGTCCTGGGCTCCTCATCACCCCTGTGTTTGAGCCGGTAATTCTAAATTCATGATTTGTAATTAATTAACCAACACAACGCAAATTATTCACTCTGTTTGAAACTACCTGTGGATTTTCTCACTTATTCAGACTGGTGTGATATTTTTATTTGGTTTAAAAATCTGAATTCCCCTATTTTGTGCAGGTGTATTTCCCTGAACTCACACTCCTGGTCTATTTTTAAAACTGGGAAATAAAATACAAATTTTACTATAAAAATTTTGATAAATTTTCCCTGTTGAACCCAACAAATTGCTCTGGTCATTATCTAGCCTGAATTGTCTTGGTGACAATGGGAAAGAGAATTCCCTAGGTTTTAAATGTATTTGTATTCATATTTTTTTCATAAGCTTTAATACATCTCCAGTGGAAACACGTCTTAATATAAACTGTAATTATATCTTTCTTTCATACATATTAAACACCATTTTCTCCAAATTCTGCATTTCATTTCTCACCTGATTTCACCAAGAGAAACATTAAAGTACAAATTGATGCTTTTCCCATTGCAAAATCTTGTCCAAAATCTTCATTAATTTTTGTTTTGAAAAACAAAATGTGTTGTTTTTTTTAATGTCTGAAAAGAGCCAACATGGAATAAAGAAAACTAAGATTTTACAACGTTTGTGAATAGTAATAATAAAATCAACAATAATATAAAGAATATAAAGAATAGTATTAATAGTTATAGCAATAATATTAATAAGGAATATAATTAATGTAATCATATATCATAATATTGATAATAATATTAGTAATATGAATAACATCATCAACAATAACAATAACAGTTAAAGAGTTTGCTGAAATTAAGGCTTGAACTTCTGTTTTGCGTTGGCAGGGGGTGGAGGTGATCCAGGCATACATCCCCGACGCAGTCTGGTACGATTACCATTCGGTGAGTAACTGGGATTAATTAGGGGGTAATGAGGGTGACGGACCTGGGGACTGAGTTGGGGATTGAAGAGCAACGGGTTGAATGAAACATTAAAATTATTATTTACCAAAATATTAATTACAAGATTAAAATATACCAATTATGTAAATAGCATTAAATACAGCAAATATTTCAAACTCTACAAAAACTCTATTTTTTGTTGATTATTTTGTTTTATTTTTATTTTATAGGTTAATGTTAATTTTTTTGCTAATTTTGATATTTAGTATTTTAATTATTGTTTTTCTTTTTTGTTGTTTGGTTTCTATTTCTAATTTTTAAATTTTTAAATTTTATTTTA
Organism: Streptopelia turtur; assembly: GCA_901699155.2. NCBI lineage: Eukaryota > Metazoa > Chordata > Aves > Columbiformes > Columbidae > Streptopelia > Streptopelia turtur. The sequence goes on from CABFKC020000006.1 coordinate 128,114, forward strand.
ATGTTGGGGTAAATATTTATTTTTAAGTTTTATTTTAATTTTTTTTAATTTTATATTTATTCTTGATTTTATTTTTCTTTCTTTTTATTTTTAATTTGGGGGGGTATTTTATTTTTCGTTTTAGTGTGCGTTTTTTTTTTTTTTTAATTAGAATGATCATAAATATCAGCATTAATATTAACACTAGCAGTATTAGTTTTATTATTAGCATTACTCTTAATATTACCCTACATCACACCATCACATTATTACCAGTAGCAGTATCTGTGGGTTTGGGTTAGTAATTAGTTAGTAATCTTTAGCATTTGCAATTTGGCAATAACTCCCAGTCACTGCTTGCTGCTGCAGCCAGAGACAAAACATGTTTAATAATGTTATATACTTTAATTTAAATTAACCATAATTTATTATATTAATTTTTTTTTCTCACAGCCATATGAATCCCCTGGGACTCATCATCATGCTGGATGACGCTAATGAAGCCCTTGGGGAATTATTTTGGGATGATGGAGAATTGACAGGTGAGTCAAATGTCAAGATGAAGGAATTATGATAATCCAAATACTAATACTTGCAGATTGAATAGTTGATTTGGTTTCATGGGAGGAGCAAAATTAAAAAAATTGAAAATATTTTTTAAGCTTTAAAAGTAATTTGCTTAATTTGAAAATATTTTAAAATTAATTAATTTAAAATTTTAAATTTAATTATATTTTTAAATAATTACATTTTAAATTCAAGTAACTGTAATCAATTTAAAAGTGAAATAAATATAATTAAAATTAAATTAAATTGTGAAAATGAAATTAAATTGTCATAAGCAAATTAAATATTAAATTTAATTTTAAACTCAAATAATATTTAAATTAATTTTTTCTTTAATAAAGTTACAACAAACTATTATTACTACATGTAGAAAAATGCAGTCTTCTTCATTTTTTAAATTTTTATTTTAGGCTAAATTATTATTTTTTTTTTATTGTGCAAACGGACCTCAGAATGCAGGTGTTTCCAGTGACACCAAGCAAAACATTGTTTTAATTTTGAGGCAAAGGAATTTTTGGAAAATTAAGAACTTTGAATTTTTGAGGATTTGCATCCATTTTTCATGAGATTTAATTCACTTAGAGATTTAAATCCTTCGGGTGCCTTTTGAAGTTTTATCCTTCAAGATACATTCTCTAGAAAAGACAGAATATTTAATATTTATTTGGATTTTATAATATGGATAATTTATTCAATTTAAATTTGTTTAAGTATTACATGACATAAAATAAATTTTATATATTATAAAAACCAATTAAATTTATATATCATTTAATTAATTTAATAAGTTTATAATATGTATAACTCAATTTGATTTAATTGGAGTATGTAGTCCTTCACCTGAGAGAAAATTATGAATAAATCAGGAGAAAAAAAAAAAAAGTGGGTTATGACAGACAGCAAGGAAAGGCTATCAAAAGTAATTAAAAAAAGGTTTCTAAGGCTAAGAATAATTAAAATTTAAAAAACATATAATGAAAGGGCAAAAATGGGCAGGTCAGGTGTTTTTTGGCACCCCAGCAGCACATATTAATAACATCACATCTCAACTTCAGAAATTGAAAAAGACAATGAAAAAATCAAAATTTCAGGAAAATGTAGAAATTTTGACACCCCGGGTGAATTTATTGAAATATTTGTATTGGCAGGAAGTTCATTTTTTTTCACTTCAAACAATGTTGTAAGTTGCTGCAGTTTGGGGTGGTTTGGAGATAACAGGAAGGATAATAATATTAATTATAATGATATAAATAATTAATTAATAATAACATTAATGATTTTTTTTTCTCTTCTCACTTTTTTTCATGCCATCTCATTCTGCCCTGGAAATATAATTTTTTTCCCCACATTTTAGGCACGGTTACCGGCAAAAACTACATTTTCTATGACTTCAAAGTGTCCAATGTAAGTATAAATATTTTTTTAAAGGATTTAATTTTAATTTAAAATTTTAATCACTAATACTTTCTGTTGGCATTACCTTTTTTTCCTCTCCTATTTTTCCTAGTTTTTTATTAAAAGCGAAGTACCTGAAAAACTGCCTTTTCAAAATATTGTCACTCGATCGAGGTGAAATTCGATTGTGATCCCAACCCAAGTGCACCCAAGGAAAACTGCGAACAGCTCGCCTGAATCTGGGAAGTAAGAACATTTTCTGAAAACCAATTGGGACTTTTTTTTTTACAACAAAAGAAACTGTCTCATTTGTTCTTTCAAGGACCTTTTCTGAAAATAACACAATTTTCAACAATGTTTTCACTATTTTTATCACGAATTCTCGAAAACGTAACTTGCTAATTTATCCATATTCCATGTGCATTTTCCATGTATAGATTTATGATTATGCAAATGACCGGTACGAGGTGCCGGTTCCGATAAATCTCCCCACGGCCCCTGAGAGCACAGTCGAGAATCGACTTTATGATGTGGTGGTTCAGGACAAACCATTTGGCATCCAGGTCCGACGCTGAAGCACAGGGACTGTGATGTAAGCCACACTCATTTCATTCAACTTCATTTTTTAATGTAATTTTACTAATTTTATTTTTCCTTTTTTTTTTAAATTTTGTATTTTTTGTTTACATTTTTAATTTCATTTAATTAATTTAATTTCATTTTTCTTTTATTTATAAATTTACTTCAATTTCACCTCATTATTTCATTATTTCTTCCTCTTCCCTTTTCTTTCTTCACCTTTTTCCTTTATTTTTTAATTTTCCAGCCAAAATATTTTATTGTCCCATCTGTTCTAAATGCCACATGACAAGCTTTTGTGTCTGTCCCATAAAACAACCCCACCTGTCAAATACTAAACTCTTCTTTAAAATAATAAAAAATTAACTGCAAATTGACTTACTTTTTGCCAACCACAGTAAATTATTTATTTCACAATTCAGCCCTCCACATCTATGGCAGTTGCTGGAAGAACTATCAGAGTGTGACTTAGTTTCTAACAGAAAAAAAAATTATTTACACCCAAGATTTCAACATAATCTGTGCAAAAAACACTTTAAATTCTTAAAAATGTCCTAATGTTGTTAAAGTTTTCTTGATAACCATAAAAGCTTTATTCCAAATGGGGGAATAATGAGATTTTTTGGACACTTTCTGCCATCTTGTTCTATTTCCCCCATTTCAGCTGGGATTCTCAGCTCCCGACCTTCACCTTCAGTGACATGTTCATGCAGATTTCGACACGTCTGGCTTCCCAGTATCTGTATGGATTTGGTGAAACCGAACACACCACATTTCGCCACGATATAAACTGGCACACCTGGGGGATGTTCACCAGGGACCAACCTCCTGGCGTATGTGGAATTAAAAAAAAAAAGTCCATTTTGCTTTCTTACCTGGAATTTCTGCTTTTTTATGTGTGTTTTGAGGTGATTTTGGTGCCCTGGTGCCACCATTTCATGTTTTGAGGTGATTCTGACGATACCATTTTGTGTTTCGAAGTGACTTTGGTGCTCCTGGTGCCACCATTTTGTGTGCTGAGATGATCCTGCCACCTCTGGTGCTGCCGTTTTGAGCCCTGAGGTCCTGCAACTCTAGGATTGAATTCCTACTTATGAATTTAAACAAATAAATAAACAAATAGTCTCAGCATACCCACATATTGGTTTTTAATAGAATCATAAAATCATAGAATTGTTTAGGTTGGAAGAGACCCTCAGGGTCACTGAGTTCAACCAACTGAGTTCTGCTCAAGCAGAAGAGGAGAGTTTACAGGTCATGGAAGCAGGGGCTGGCCACTTGGGAGGAATATAAGGCTGCTGTTAGAGGATGTAGAAAGGCAGCTAGGATAGCCAAGGCCTCCTTAGAATTACAGCTGGCGAGAGGGGTCAAGGACAGCAAAAAGAACTTTTTCAAATACATAGCAGATAAAACTAATACCAGAGGCAATGTAGGCCCACTGATGAATGGGGTGGGTGCCCTGGTGGCAGAAGATACCGAGAAGGCAGAATTACTGAATGCCTTCTTTGTCTCTGTCTACTCTGCCGGAGGCTGTCCTGGGGAGCCCTGTACCCCTGAGACCCCGGATGAAGCCAGGTCAATGGAGGAGTTTGCTTTAGTCGATGAGGACTGGGTTAGGGAGCAATTAAATAGTCTGGACATCCATAAATCCATGGGTCCAGATGGGATGCATCCGCGGGTGCTGAGGGAGCTGGCTGAAGTCATCGCTGGGCCGCTCTCCATCATCTTTGCCAAGTCTTGGGAAACGGGAGAGGTGCCCGAGGATTGGAGGAAAGCTAATGTCACTCCAGTCTTCAAAAAGGGCAAGAAGGAGGACCCGGGTAATTATAGACCGGTCAGCCTCACCTCTGTCCCTGGGAAAGTAATGGAACAGCTTGTCCTTGGTGCCATCTCAAGGCATATCAAGGATAAGAGGGTTATTAGGGGCAGTCAGCATGGCTTTACCAAGGGTAGGTCATGCTTGACCAACCTCATAGCCTTTTATGAGAATGTTACAAGGTGGATGGATGATGGCAGAGCGGTGGATGTGGTCTACCTTGACTTCAGTAAAGCCTTTGACACAGTCTCCCACAGCATCCTCACAGCTAAGTTGAGGAGGTGTGGTCTAGACAATAGAGTAGTGAGGTGGGTTGCAAACTGGCTTAGGGAGAGAAGCCAGAGAGTGGTAGTCAATGGTGCGGAGTCTAGTTGGAGGTCAGTATCTAGTGGAGTGCCTCAGGGGTCAGTGCTGGGGCCAATATTATTCAATATATTCATTAACGATTTGGACGAGGGAATTGAGTGTACTATCAGCAAGTTTGCTGATGACACTAAGCTGGGAGGAGTGGCTGACACGCCAGAAGGCTGTGCTGCCATCCAGCGGGACCTGGACAGGCTGGAGAGTTGGGCGGGGAATAACCTTATGAAATTTAACAAGGGCAAGTGTAGAGTCCTGCACCTGGGCAGGAACAACCCCAGGTTCCAGTATAGGTTGGGAAATTACATATTAGAGAGCAGTGTAGGGGAAAGGGACCTGGGGGTCCTGGTGGACAACAGGATGACCATGAGCCAGCACTGTGCCCTTGTGGCCAGGAAGGCCAATGGCATCCTGGGGTGTATTAGAAGAGGGGTGGTTAGTAGATCGAGAGAGGTCCTCCTTCCCCTCTACTCCGCCCTGGTGAGACCACACCTGGAATATTGTGTCCAGTTCTGGGCCCCTCAGTTCAAGAAGGACAGGGAACTGCTGGAGAGGGTCCAGCGTAGGGCAACGAAGATGATTAAGGGAGTGGAGCACCTCCCTTATGAAGAAAGGCTGAGGGAGCTGGGGCTCTTCAGTTTGGAGAAGAGGAGACTAAGGGGGGACCTTATTAATGTCTATAAATATATAAAGGGTGAGTGCCATGAGGATGAAGCCAGGCTCTTCTCGGTGGCAAACAATGATAGGACAAGGGGTAATGGGATCAAGCTGGAACACAAGAGGTTCCACTTAAATTTGAGAAGAAACTTCTTCTCAGTAAGGGTGACAGAGCACTGGAACAGGCTGCCCAGGGAGGTTGTGGAGTCTCCTTCTCTGGAGACATTCAAAACCCGCCTGGACATGTTCCTGTGCGACCTCACCTAGGGTGTTCCTGCTCCAGCAGGGGGATTGGACTAGATGATCTTTTAAGGTCCCTTCCAATCCCAAACATACTGTGATACTGTGATACTGTGATAACCTGACTCTAGCACTAATACATAATACAAATATTGACAGTTTGCAAGGGATGAATCATGGAATAGCTGTGCATTATTACAGCTATTATTTGAAAATGGAAACATTTTGAGTAAATGAAAAATAAGAGAAAGTCACCAGCTTGTCTTGATGATAATAGCTAACTAGGAATACTGGAAAATAATAACATTTTCTCCCAGGGAAGCTCTTTCAAATTAGCAATTTCTGAATCTAGAAATACATTTTCTTCCCTCCACACCTTGAGTGATCTGATACACATCAACCTCAAAATTTGAAGCTGAAAATGTTTTCTCTTGGTCAATGCTTTCCATTGCATGTTCCACGTTCAACTGTCTCTGCTGCATGCTTGACCGTTGTATATCAGATCATTTATTAACCTTGTTATTCACAATGGATAATTTGTTGTTAGATGTAAATAACCAAATGCTTATGATGTCATTCCAACTGAAGATACTTTATTTCTTTGCAGTACAAGTTGAATTCTTATGGTTTCCAGCCATTCTACATGGGTCTTGAAGAAGACGGCAATGCCCACGGTGTTCTCTTGCTTAACAGCAACGCAATGGGTAAAAAAAAAAATAATACAATTTTGCTTTCTTTTCTCCATGTGTTTCACTCCGGTGTTCAGTTTTTTGCCTTACACAGGGATTTGTTGCCTTCTTATACTTTTCCAGATGTGACCTTCCAGCTCACCCCTGCTCTGACCTATCGCACAACTGGCGGAATTCTGGACTTTTACATGGTTTTGGGGCCGATGCCAGAGCTCGTCGTTCAGGAATACACCGCAGTATGGTTCTACTTTTGCAAATTCAAAGGCTTTTGGGCTTCTTTTGGTTTGGTTTGGTTCACTTTTTTCCTTTTCCTTTTCCTTTTCCTTTTCCTTTTTTCCTTTTCCTTTTCCTTTTTTCCTTTTCCTTTTCCTTTTCCATTTTTTCTCCTTCTTCTTTTCCTTATTTTTCTTTTATTCTTAGTTTTATTTTTATTGTCTTTTTTATTCTCTTTTATTTTTTTTAACGTTTGATTTGTTTTTAATTTATTTTATTTTTTCTGTTTTTTCTTTTTATTTTGTTTGAATTTTTATATTTATTTTTTTAATTGTCATCATTGTTTTTTTCTGTTTTCACCTATTTGCAATAATTATGATGATTTCTTTTCCATTTTCAGCTGGTTGGGCGACCTGTCATGCCACCCTACTGGGCACTGGGATTCCAGTTCTGCCGCTACGGGTATGAAAATGAGGCCAAAATCGCCACATTGGTGGAAGACATGAAAGCAGCTGGGATACCCTATGTATGTTGAGAGTCATTACATATTGCAGTGTTGCTTGAATTTCCAGTTTTGGGGTATTATCTAACTTAAAATAGTAAAAGAAATATTACAATTAATGACACAGTTCAACTTTTCCATGCACTTTGCAGGGAAACAAAACAAAAGCAATTTTGTTTATGTTATGCATCATCCTGTGCTGAAAAAGCTACATTTTGGTGTGTTTTGGGGAAAATTACAAAAGCTACCTAAAGTAAGCATGGCTTTCATTTTACAAACATCAGACTTCAATGTTTTAAAAACATCCAATTATTTTGTCATGGAGTGATTCCCTTGTTTCTGAACAGTGTGTAGCAACACAGACGCAGGCAATATCTCTATCAATATATATTTATACATCTGCACAAATATTTTTTGGTTCACATGCATGAATTTCTTTTTTTTTTCACCATAAATACAGTGGTGAAAGTTGAATTTCTGACTGGATGGGTCGTGGGAGTTTGTTCATCTGATAACCTGAGCCTTAAGCTGCAGCAGATTCCAATTTTACACTAAAATTAAAAGAAAATCAGTAGCTTGCCTATTTTTGCAAATGGATTATGAACCTGCTGATAGATCGTGTCATTCAGGAAATGACCAAAAAAAGCCCTTTCTTTGGTGTGTAAACTACAGGATATCCAGTATGCGGATGTTGACTATATGGAACAGCAGCTGGACTTCACCCTCAGCCTGCACTTCGCTGGCTTACCAGCTCTAATTAACAAAATCCGAGAAGAAGGAATGAGGTTTATCCTAATCCTGGTGAGTGTCTAATTCTTGTTTTAAATTACAGCTTTAAATTCCAGTTGAATTCTGGTTTTAAGATACAGTACAGCATTGCAGAATACAGAACGTATTTAATGGTGTTTCAGTGCTTGTCTTTCAAGCATAAAAATTGTATTTATTTTTAAATTATTTTATTAATTAAATCAATTATTTTTTATTATTTAAAAATATTTTTGTATTAATTAATGAATCCTTTAATTTTAGGACCCAGCCATATCTGCTAACGAAACCAATTACCTCGCCTTCACAAGAGCTTTGGAGAAGGACATCTTCATCAAATGGCCCAATACTGATGACATCATATACGCAAAGGTGGGGTTCTTAAAAAAGAGGATTATTTAACTAAATAAGCATCATGCAAGGTCAGATGTTGGGGAGAAGATGTCTAATTTCACGTACATTCCCAAATTTAGATGACACATTGGATGCTACAAACGGAAATATACTTGGTTTGCGTCACCATTGGATGACGTGGAAGTGAAGCTTTATTGCTGTTGATCCTCATTTTTTCATCCAGTTAAATTTGATCATTTTACCATCTCTTTCCTCCTCCCAGGTGTGGCCAGATCTTCCAAACGTCATCGTTAATGACTCACTGGATTGGGACACCCAGGTGGAGGTAAATGCTGATTATCTTTGAGGACTGACACAAATAGAGAGGGAGCAGCAAATTCATTAAGGTTTATAGAAGTTAAATGTCCAATTAAACTTCCTCTACAAATTCAGATGCCGAAAGTGCCCAGTTTTTCTACCAGAACATCCAAAAAACCTACATGAAATCAGAGTGAGGTTAATGATGTAAATAAAATCAGAGGTCAGACTCCGACCTTTCTGTCAGAACATCTAAAAACTGTTGCAAACCCATGAATTATTTAAGAAAAAAATCAATTTGTATTTTTTAAATAACTAAACTAATCACAACATTTTAGTAGTAGGACACTCCTGTGTCTATGTTTCAATGATTCTTTTTTCTTTTCCAGATCTACCGTGCGTACACCACTTTTCCAGATTTCTTCCGCAATTCCACGACCGAATGGTGGATGAGAGAAATCGCTGAAGTCTACAATAACCCCTGCAACACATCGCAAATCTTGAAGTTCGACGGCATCTGGATAGTAAGTGTGAAAAATTGTTCTATTTCTGAGATTTTTCCACATCTTTTTATTCCAGGATTAACTCTCAACACCTCAGAACCCTCTTCTGATGCCTTCGAGGAAGGAAGGAAATAGATGCTTAATGCTAAATATAATTTCAAATGTTTAAAAATCCTTCTTTTGAACAGCATCATTATTTCCCCTTTGTTTTCCATGTTGAAAAATTTCACTTTCTCAGATCTTCATTATTTACTTGTGACTCACCTAAAGGCTCTTTTGCAGTGGTGGTGTTGTTCCGTGACTTCCTAAAGTTGTTTTTTTTGGTTTAGGTTTTTGTGTGTATGCATGCTGGTTTTTTAATTTTGGTTTTGGGTTATTTTTTACTATTTTATTATATAGTTTTATTTTCTTTTATTTTGTTTTATTGACAGTGAGAGACTATTTTTTCACCATTATGACTTCTGCAAGGTAAAGTGAGAGAAACAGGTTTAGCTTCCTTATTAAATGACACGGACTTGCAATAGCTGTAGAATCTATTAAATTATATTATATTAAATTATTAAATAATATTTCTATAGAAAACCACAAAACATGTAGAAACCCAGGAGAATATTTAGAATTTCATGTATGGCTGCAACCAGAGGATCATGGGCACCGAGGACAAGCGCCATCATTACCAAATTCAGAGATTTTAGAAATTCATGTATCTGTAGCAATATTTTCTGTATTGATTTCACTTCTCACAGGGGAAAACCTGCCCTTTTCTAGAAATATAGTTGAAAAATAAGAAATGGAGGCCTCTGCCATAAATTAATCTCCATGAATTTTGTGCTTTACTCTCTGGGAAATGAGAAATTCAGAATCTGCCTATGAACTGAATTTCTCATCAGAAAAAAATATCTGTTAAACCAGTGGTTTTTACTAATGAAGAAATGCAATGAGTAGTCCTAAAAATGTGTTAATCTGACATTTCACTTTCTGTTTTCAGGACATGAACGAACCTTCGAGCTTTGTTAATGGTGCTGTTGTCGGCTGCAGAAACCAAGAGCTCAACTTTCCACCATATGTGCCTCATGAGTCTGATCACTGCCGTAAAATTTTAAGCATTTTAAAATAATTTTTTTTTGGCCAGATTTTTGTACCTATTTTGTATCTTGGGACTTTGCTTTGGACACAGTCCATACTGTGCCTGTTGGGGTTTTGAAAATAAAAAAATGCAGTTAATGACCAAAACTTTCAAAAATATCCTTGTGCCTCCTCTGATGAGTTTTTGTAATATGTAAAATTTTAAGGCCTAATTTGAGGAATGATTTTGAAATCCTTGCTCTTCTCAGAAGGGTCTTACTACTGATGTAAGTTAGTGTTAATTAGCAATAACTCACTGCTGCTTGGTTAGAATCCTCCCATTGCCTCCTGATGTGTTGAAATGTAATTTCTCAGGAAACAGAATATTCAGAATGGACTTTCCTCAAAGTTCTCTGTGTATATGGTCTTGGTACAAAAAATTTGCAATATTTTCTAACTCAGGATGAATTCTGTTTACTCTTTATCCTCTTCAGTCTAGAACTGAGTTGCTATTAATATGTCTCTCATGGGCCCAGGTACTTGCATGGCATCAGAAATTTCAGAATTGCCTAAAGTTTTGCAATAGAATTCCAGAATTTCCTACATTTCTGAAATAGAATTTCAGAATTTCCTAAATTTCTGAAATAACTTGTCAGCATTTCCTAAACTTCTGAAATCCAATTTCAGAAAAGCAAAAATGTCATTTGCATTAAAATAAAATAAATGACCATGTAAATACTTCAAAGGGAAGTAAATACTATTAAAAACAAACAAAAAAACAGACAAACAAAACCAAGAGAAACCACTTGTTAAAATTCTCCCTGGATGCAAATTATTACAACACATGTGTTTTCATTCCGTTTCTGCTAGAGCTGGGGTCGCAGTCGGAGGGCTTGGCTTTCAAGACGCTCTGCATGGAGGGGCAGCAATTCCTCCCCGACGGTTCCCCCATCCATCACTATGATGTCCACAACCTTTACAGGTGGTCACAAACAAAACCGACCCTTGAGTAAATAATTTTTTTTTTTTCATTCTTTCCAAAAAAAAGTGCAAATTAATATTTGGTGTCTCTGTTCTCATGCCAAAAAGTTTCAGAGTTATTTACTGGAAATTTTTTTTTTCTCATAATTTTTCTATTCGTCTGAATATCTTCAGTTCTTCAATTCAGTTGCTTGCAGGTAATTTGATTTGAGTAGTTCAAGTACACAACATTTTCTATTTCTGCAAAAAATTGGTTTATTATAGTGTTGAGCTTCTTTTGGCCTTGCATTACAGGAAGGAAAATGAACATAGATTTTAAAATATAGCCTACAATCCAACCAGACTTATGTGAATTTCATTGAAATAAATGAAATGGTGTTGAAAAGGGAAAATTCACTTCTGTTTTTAGCTGTTGCTGCAAATTGTAATTATTATTGTAATAATGGACTAATGTGCCCTGGACCACATTGTGTAACCCTTAAAAAAAATGTGTAAGTTGGGCCACACTTGTGTTTTCCCATGAAGTCTTAACTGGAAATCCCTAATTTAGTGACACCTGGTTTTGAAAATTCATTTTCTAAGAACAAGTTAGTTGACACTTAATTCCGGAGATGTGTGGATCATAATTGCAATTAAAAAACCATACATTTGGTTTACGGCTGCTCCTGGTCACAGGCAGAGCTTCCGTACAGGAAGATGAGCTGTCAGTTTTATTTTTGCAGTCATGAGTAAGACTTTTTACTGCTATTTTTCATTCTCATCCCGTTGGTTTCTCCTCCCAGCGCCTTGCGGAGCATCACAGGGGAGCGAGGAATCGTCGTCACCCGCTCGACCTTCCCCAGCAGCAGGAAGTGGTCGGGACATTGGCTGGGGGACAATACGGCTGCCTGGAACCAGCTGGATAAATCCATCATAGGTACGTTAGTGATAACACAATTTATAAAAATTAATAAATTTAATGAAATAAAATGAAAGTAATAACTAAAAAAATGTATTAATAACTAATTTATTCCATGTTTTGTCTTGATTTCCTTCATTTTTTTTTTAGTCAAAATGGACTACCCACTCAGGCAATTGGAATTTACAGCCAATTTCTACCTGACCTCTTTCTTTTTGCCTTTTAAGAAAGTTCATGGTTTCTAATGGCACTGGGTTTGATTTGTGGGTTTGAGCAACACATCGTCCTCAAACTCATCCTCTCCATTTTACCCCAAATCTGCTGCTTTGCTTCTGAAGAAATAGGGGAATTCTGGAAATTATTTTCCTTTTCTCATCCTGAGAAACCCTCACGATACCAAAAAAAAAAAAAAGTGTAGTTGTTATTATTGAATTATATTTTATTATTGAATTATTTTTTATTTCATTGCAGGCATGTTGGAGTTTAGTCTCTTTGGAATGTCTTACGTAAGCTCCCGATTTATTACCTTATATTTGTTATCTTTATTACAAAATAGTATTGCCATTGTATTTTATTTTATTTAATTTTCAGGCAGGAGCTGATATCTGTGGCTTCTTCGGAGACTTGGAGTACGAGCTGTGTGCTCGGTGGATGGAGCTCGGGGCCTTTTACCCGTATTCAAGGAATCACAATGGCAAAGGATCAAAGGTGGGAAACTTCTGTTTGTTTTGTTTTGGTTTTTTTTCCCTCACATTTTCCCCATTTCCTTTATTTTTTATTCCCAATTTATGCCATTTTCATGTAAACACACCACAACTATAAGCATAAAATTGTTATTTTTCACATGTTCCAATCCTACTTAAACATACCAACTCTACAAGATGAAAAGAGTTATTTTTAAAATGTAGTTAATTTTTATTTCCATGTGCCACACTTACAAGACTGAAATAATTACTTTGATGACTACACAGATTTAAAGGGACAACACTGACCTTAGTATCATCATCCCTAATTATTAATGATTTTCCAGCAAATTAGAAAAGGGACCAGTACAATGAGATACCTGAGTATCTAAAATTCCTGTACTTTGCCCGCTTCATGCTCTAAAATATTTTATTTATTCTAAGAATAAAAGAAAATAATTGTGTACTGTGGACTGTGCTGCGGAGTGTATGATAGAAAGTTGTAAAACTGGGAAAATGGCAATAAGGGAAATAGTGTTTTTATTCACATTAGAGCTTTAGGTTGAGCAGAGCTGTTTGGTTTTCATTAAAGAACAGAGAAATAAATGAAAGTACGTGGAATTGAAGGAATTTGCAAAGCTCCACCCAGATCTCCTCAGCTGTGCTTCGCTATGTTGATTTTAAGGCATGTTTGACAAGTACTGCCACTAAATTATATGAATTGATGGGTAATAAGATGAAAAAAAGATGCTAAAGTCATTTTTCCCCCATCGCTTCCTAACAAAATAATCCTAATGAATAACAAGAGATTATTTTGTTTAGAGGCAAGATCCTGTTGCCTGGAATTCCACATTTGAAGACATTTCAAGGAACGTGCTGAATATCCGGTATTCTCTCCTGCCATATCTGTACACGTTGATGTACGAAGCCAACGCCCACGGCAGCACCGTCGTCCGGCCCCTGCTGCACAAGTACGTGTCCTGTCATCCATCCCGCTGCGTTAACCAGCAGCTCCCAGGGAAACCTGCAGGATCGAGGTCGCGGATCGAGTGAACCCAGGGAGTTGTGGATGACGCCACGTTGGGCGGGAGTGTTGATCTGCTGGGGTGGGAAAGATCTACAGAGGGATCTGGACCTGGGGGTGTTGCTGACAGCAGCTGAACATGAGCCAGTGTGTGCCCAGGTGGCCAAGAGGCCACCAGCATCCTGGCTTGTATCACCACCAGCCGCCTGGCTTGTGTCACCGCCAGTGTGGCCAGCGGGACAAGGGCAGTGACCGTCCCCTGCGCTGGGCACCGGGGAGGCCAAACCGTGAATCCTGGGGTCAGTCTTGGGCTCCTCAGCTCAGGGCTCAGAATGGCGGCACCAGAACCAGCTCGGGGCTCAGAATGGCAGCACCAGAACCAGCTCAGGGCTCATAATGGCGGCACCAGAATCAGCTCAGGGCTCAGAATGATGGCACCAGAACCAGCTCAGGGCTCAGAATGGCGGCACCAGAACCAGCTCGGGGCTCAGAATGGCGGCACCAGAACCAGCTCGGTGCTCAGAATGGCAGCACCAGAACCAGCTCAGGGCTCATAATGGCGGCACCAGAACCAGCTCGGGGCTCAGAATGGCAGCACCAGAATCAGCTCAGGGCTCAGAATGGCGGCACCACAGGTGGCAGGGTCACCTCAGGGCTCAAAACGGAGATCACCATTTTTTTATTCACTACAAATAAACTTAATACATTAATTTTAAAGCTCATTCTCCTCATCCAGAGTGATATTACTGATACAGGTGTTTTGTTGGTTGGTTGGGGTTTTTTTTGTTTGTTTTAAGCATATTTTTAGAGTCATAAGACTTTATTTGTACCTGTTCAGAGGGGGCAATATGTGCCAAAAACTGTTTAATGCCTGAATGGTAAAGTCTGATATTTACAAATTCTTATGTTCCCCTAAAAAACACTGAATTGCCAATGTGGAATCCCAACCTAATTTTCCCTAATTTAAGACCTAAGGCTGTCAAAGTACTTGTCAAAAAAAAGAAAACAATGGTTCAAATCAGAAAGTAACTGGGCCAATACTTATTTTTGCTCTTGCTAATAGCAAGTAAGATTGACTTTTTTTTGTTAAGTTTTGTGCTTTAAATATCCTAAGTAAAAAATTTAATATATATGTAGATAGGCCAAAAAGCCTAAAGAAATAGTAGAAATGAAAATTAATAGGTGGTATTTCCCTAATGAGTTTCACATGAAGATCTCAATACACATTTTCACATTAAGATGAACCCAATTTCAAAGCTGTGCGATTTCACATTGGGTCCATCTTTTTTAAATAACCTGTATAATAATAAAATTTTATACTATATAAAATGTATACTATATAAGAGTATATAATATGGAGAGAATATACAGGCATATAATATATATTTATCATATATAATATTTATTACATATTTACTACTTATTGTTTGCTGTATCTTATATTATTTATATTATGTATCCTACTATGTAATATTTATTTATAATTATCACCTATTCTATTATAATTATGACATCATTATATTATTATATAATATGACATATAATGTATTATTTTATATATTATACACTGCATATAATAATTACTATATAATAAAATTATACATATAAGCAATAACAGCAATAACTATAGATTGTTTTATATATATTATTCATAGATAATTATAAATTAATAATAAAAAATAAATATTAAGTATTATTACTGGGAGCATGCTTACAGTTGAGGAAATGGTAGGTTTGTTGAGAAAAAATGCTTCAAGGAGGAAATATTTGGGGAAATGCTGACACTGAGGGTTCCATCACTTTTTCTTGTTTTACAGGTTTGTGGATGACAAACTGACATGGGAAATCTACAAACAATTTCTGTGCGGCCCAGCACTGCTCATCAGCCCTGTCCTGGAACAGGTGAGTTATCAAAAATAGAAAAAAAATGGTGTAAAATTTAGACAATATTAGAAATTGATGAAAATATTAGAAGTGATCTAAATGTTACTTTTGGGCTTTAATAGATTTAAACCAAAAATGTTTTATTCCAGGGTGCTGTGGTGGTGAACACTTACCTGCCCAGTGCCCACTGGTATGATTATCACACAGTAAGTAATTTTTTAAAAAATCTTATATTTCTTAAACCCATCAATGAAAATTATAATTTATTTTCCAAAAATGGAGGGGAAGAAAACAAAAAATGTAAACAGTTTGTATGGCCTCAGGCTTCACACATCACTCTGATCATCAGGTGTTGTGAAATTGGTTTATATATGTAGAATTTCAGATTTTATATTGGAAATAGGTAGTTCTTCATTAAAAAGGATTTGCAGTAACAACTTATTTAGGATGTATTTATGTTTCTTTTGTATTTATTATATATTCATTATGTATTTATTTTCTACATTATTATGCATTTATATATTTATTTATTGCTATATTATATATTTATAGAATATGTATAATATAAATAACATATAATATATGTAATATTTTTAGTCTGTATTTACAAGCTTTCATTCAAAAAAAATTTAATGGGTAATTCAACAAAGAGACTATATTTTTAAAATTATTTTTAACTTATTAATCATAAATAGGATGAATATATTGGCTTTAGGGGACAATTTAGAGATTTATCGGCTCCTTTGGGACATATCAACCTGCACATCCGAGGCGGCTACATCCTTGCTCAGCAAAGTCCTGCTAATACCACATTTTACAGGTGGCTATTATTACTATTATTATTATCCTTTTCCAAAGGAGATATTTAATTAGTGGCCAGGCAAATAATTTGTGTCTTAATTACACAGCGAGAGCATTTTTTTGCCCTCCTTAATTTCAACCTGGGAAAAATCAAATGTTCTGCTTAATTTCAACCTGGGAAAAATCAAATTTTCTGCTTTCATATCTCCCATTTCATGTAAACATTTGCAGTCCTGAGATAATAAACCTTAATTATATGATAGCTTTTTTTTCTCTTTTTCGTTTCCTTGCTGTGGTCACATTTAAATGCTCTGGATTGGGGAAGGTTGGTACCAGCGATTGTGTAAAATGTCTATAAAAAGAATGTCTAGAATATATAGCACCTGACAACCATAAAATGTGATTTCCCAATAATATTATTATTATTGTTATTATCATTTCTATTATTTCTATTTCTATTTCTATTTCTATTTCTATTTCTATTTCTATTTCTATTTCTATTTCTATTATTTCTATTTCTATTATTTCTATTTCTATTATTTATTTTTCTATTTCTATTTCTATTTCTATTTCTATTTCTATTTCTATTTCTATTTCTATTTCTATTTCTATATTTCTATATTTCTATTTCTTTCTGTTTCTATTTATCATTATTTTCTTTTATTTCATAGCCGAAAAAACCCATTGGCAGTTATTGTTGCATTGAATGACAATTCAGCTGCAGAAGGGCAGCTTTATTGGGATGATGGGGTGAGCATCGGTAAGTACATCATCTAATTTTCACATGCTAAATAAATTCAGCATCGACGGTATATAAATTTTGCCATTTTTCCAACATGAGCAGTTAACTTTTGTTTTGGGATTATTGTGTGATTGTAAAAACATGGCGTAAGAAGCGTGAGCACAAATCAGAAAAAATATTACAGTACAATGATTTAACTTAGTTAATGAAACTAAAAAAAAAAATTAGTTGTAATAATTTTAATTATTCTAGATGTACAGTAAAATGTAAAATAAAAACAAGATAAAATGCAAAATTAATGGAGTGATGGTCAAATAATAACTATGTTGTTATTTATAGAACATGTGTTTTCCATAAATTAAATTGTGCCCTGGACATAAATGTTTATA
The DNA here is from genome assembly GCA_901699155.2 of Streptopelia turtur. Classification (NCBI taxonomy): domain Eukaryota; kingdom Metazoa; phylum Chordata; class Aves; order Columbiformes; family Columbidae; genus Streptopelia; species Streptopelia turtur. Next base: position 145,497 of record CABFKC020000006.1, read on the forward strand.
ATGTTTATAATAAGAATTTATTTTCAAACTTGTGGGGAATGTATCTATAGATTAATTTAACTAATTTCCTCTCTATTAATAAATTCAAATTATCTTCAGATAGCACCTACCTAGAAGTCTTGTAATAACTATAAATTATTTCCTGAGATTATCACAAGTAATACACAGAATTCTGACTTTTTTTAACATACAAAATATTGAAGGCTCTGCAAAACACATATACGTGCATATATATATATTCTTCTATTTAATTAAAAATTCTATTTAATTGAAAAGATAAAGGTGATCAGCAAATCCATTTTGTTTTGCTGTGTGCTTTTACCAGAGGCGTATGAAGCCGGGCGGTAGCTGCTGACGTCATTTACGGCTCGTCAGAAACGTCATGGCAACAAATACCCAGGGTGACTACCCCGGTATGTTTAATTAAAGTATTTTAATTTGGCATTTTAAAAATGTGTCAATATCCCAATGTGCTGCTGATTCTGTGGGATGGACAGACTATTACCAGTGTCCTGGAAATGGTTGCAGTTATTTTGGTTTTATTATTTTATTTTGTTTAATGTATTTAATTTAATTTGTTTTATTTTACTCTATTTTATTTTGCTTTCCTTTATTTTGTTTGGTTTGGGTTTGTTTTCTTTTTAAAGTTTTATTTTATTTATCTTTATTTTTTGTTTTATTTTACTTTGATTTAGTTTCTTTTTTATTTTGTTCTTGTTTGTTTGTTTTTGTTTTTTTTTATTTAATTTTATTTTTGTAATTTTCTTTTTACCTAATTTAATTTAATTTAATTTTGTTTTATTTTATTTTATTTTTTGTTTAATTTTTTTTCAAAGAGACAATATATGCAATAGTATATCCTACATGGATAAAGTAATTTTGCAAAAAGTTGGGGAAACTTAATTTATGTCAATGAGGCTGTTCCACATATTTGTATTTATATTTATAAAGTAGCTGGCCCAGCCTGAGACCTCCAAGCTCGAGAGTGATTCAGCTGTGTCACCTGCACATCAGTTTTCAACCATTTTTGTAAATTAAGACATTTTAGCCAATCAGCTCGTGCATATTTTATAGCCTCAATTTAGCATAAGTCTACATAAACACAAATTCATTGGATAGACTAGAAGCTCCCTCAATAAACACACATTTATTTATAAATTCTGGATACTGTACTATTATGTAAATTAGAAACCATACACAAACCCAGAAATTAAAAAGAGGATAAAGATACAATAGATAATATTATCAAAATATTTTAAATTTTATTTATTAATAACACCAAAATATTTGCTTCTCACACCTCAGCTTTTGGACAAGATTTTCTGCTCCCACCATCTGATGTCCTGATGGAAAAGAGCCAGTTGGGCAAAAATTGTTTAGTTTTGTTTAATTTTTGTTAACAATTGTTAATTGTTTAAAGGTCCCAGCAGGACCTTTGAACAGAGGCTGGTGTGGAGTCACCGACTCTATTTGTGACGAATTTTTATTCTTAATTTTCAATTTTATTCTTAATTTTAATAATTATTCTTATTTTTTATCACTATTATTAATTTTTATTGCTATTCTTAATTATTATAGTTTTTTTTCTTGAGCACAGAAAATAGACCACGGAGCAAATATTGTGTAATACGGTCAGTGATTGGTGCTGCTTATTACAATTGTTGCAATTTCCTGCATATTAGCTTTAAATTTTTGTTTTAAGCAGTTGAATACCTGGAATTAAATTAGATGGGAATTATACAGACTATCGATTTAAAATAAATGCTTTGTGAGAAAAATTGTGTTGTTTCATTTTCCTGGTGGCCAGAATTTGTTATTCTTAATAGAGATTTTAATTTGCATTTTAATTTTAATATTTTATCCATGACACTCATATTTCCCATTCATTTTGACTTTGTCAAGTCATTGGACATTAACTGCTAAGGGAGAAAAGGGGTTTTTTTTCTCTTTTCAGTTGTAAAATTACATAATAAATGCACTTTTTCCTGCTTTTACAGAATGCTGTTAAGGAAAAGCTTAATTAAAACAGTTGTAAATCAATCAGTAATGAAGAATGCAATAAAATGACTGTATTATTATTAATTAAGTTTGGGAATGAAGAGCTTCATAATCTATTTTAAGCATTTTCTTTTTTTTGCATTTGTAAAAGGCAAATTAAAAAGAAATCAGCAAAATGCCCGCAGGACTTCAGCAATAACCAGTGGTTGCACAAAAATCTTTCCACTGAATTCAGTAGTTTGGGAAACTCCAGAGAAATACTGGAAAATCAGGAAAAAAAAAAAAAGGTTTGAATTATGAAAACAAATTGTTTTAATCCTTTCCTATACTGCAAAATTGAAGAAGAAAAAAAGTGTGAGCCACAAGTGAAAAAGCATTTTCTGACAAATAACTGCCCAAGCAAAAAATCACTGATATGTTTTTATTTCTTTTCCTTCAGGATGTTTTAGAGATAAAGGTTTTGCACCAAGGTTACACTGATCCAAATAATCTGAGGTTCACTCAAATTAAAATTTTGGGGCTGAGCTCAACCATCCGGAGGGTGATGGTGTCGCAGGACGGGCAAGAAATTCCATCTCCTCACATCGTGTCCTACAACAGTGAAAAACAGGTATATCCATTTAGTTTTCCTCCAGAATTAATGATTCTAGTCACAAATCATGGTCGTGCTGTTCAGTGAGACCCCAGAGCTAAAATCTATCGATGTTTAATTTAATTGACTATTATTCAGTTATGAATTTATGGCTCAGTGTTCTGTTGAGTTGTGCTTCTGTCTGCCTTTCAGCCAAAAGACAATGTGTTAATATATTAAAATTTAGAATTATTATAGGAAAGGAATATTGATAATAGAAATATAATATGTAAAATCAACAGGAGCATAACATAATATACTATAATATAATGTGATAACATAATATGCTATAATGTAACATAATATATGATATAATTATTATAATTAATATAGTATGATAGGATAGAATATAGTAGGATGTAAGATAACATGATATAATAAGATAGGATAGGATATAATATCAAAAAAGATAAATTAAGAAGGTAACGAGAAGCAATCTGAAATAAGAACTGTCAATTTTTTATAATACTGCTTTTTTTTAAATTTGTTTTCCCAAGGTCCTGGAAGTCACTGGCCTGGAACTTCAATTAGGCCAAGGCTACACATTGCAGTGGAGTTAAAACGCCCGCAAATCCCATGGAACTTCCTCATGTTCACAAATTATTTTTGAATTCTTCAGATATTGTGTGGTAAAAACATGTACAGGGGGTTTGTTTAAAGTTATTTTGTGCAGAACAGAGTTGTGGTTTTGTGTTGGCCTCGTAATGCAGAATTTTTAAATGAATTTGACAAACTTGGTCTTTCAAAATGAAGAGACGAACGTGAAATGAGGTGATTTCCCTAACTCAAATTTTATTTTATTTTATTTTATTTTATTTTATTTTATTTTATTTTATTTTATTTTATTTTATTTTATTTTATAAAAATATTGGCATGAACTGAGGGCATGTGGGGCAATAAATCTGCCCACATTTTTCTTCCCTGCTTGTTTATGAGTTGAGATTACAGATAATTATTTAAGGGCAATCACATGGATTGATTTAAAAGATTCTGCAGTTGTTGATCTATAAAATATTAAGGCACTTGCAAGAAATCCTCAGGAGCTTTGCCCGGCCTTAGCCAGGCACTCAAGTACTCCAACATTTTGATCCGAACTTGTGTAAAATTAAACATGACATTTGAATGTTAACTAAAAACAACAACAACAACAACAAAAAAGTTTTATTGAGGTTTTTATTGAATTTTTATTTCATGGAAGGTAATGTTGTAAACTTACTAGAATTAGTGTTTCACACAAAAGCAGGTGGGAGAGAGGAGGGAGGAAACAAATCATGGTAGGATCTCAGAAAGCTGTCACATTGCAGAGCCTGCGAGAGATGTAAGTACAGCTCTCAGAGATTCCCTGATGCAGAGGGGAGGATGTGCTGCAGAGCAGGGATTGCCTTCTGCACTGTCAGAGTGACAAGACGTGAATGCTGTGTTCTCCCCAGGGTGGCTGTGGGGTGTAAATGTCAATGTGCAGGCAGGGGTGCCCAGGGCTGTCCTGCAGAGCAGGGTCCCTGCACCCCAGGGCTGTGCCGGGCAGGGACTCTGCCGCCTGCCAGGGTCAGCGCTCAGCCTGCCCGGGAGATCCCATGGCAGCAGCTGTGGGGGGAAGGAGCGACCCCCGGCAGGGCAGGCAGGGAGCTTGTGGGGTTGAAGGGGGCTGTGTGGGTCAGGACTGCTCGGAGCTCCAGATTAACAGATCAGCTCCAGATGGCAAAGGGTCCTTCAGAACAAGGACATCAATACAGGAACAGCTGCAAGGGAAGGAGTCTGTGCTTTCAGTTTTCCACTCTTGCTTGTCTGGGTGTGCAGTGGGAGACGGGGATTTATTTCTCTCTTTGGAAAAGACACTGAGACCCCAGTTCTCGTTAGGACTTGTCTGAGCTGCTCCTGAGCCCCTGCACACACAGAGCTGCCCCTGGGCAGTGCCAGGAGGTGTGAGCAGGACAGAGCTGAGCACACAGCGCGTGGGACGGGGTCTGTGACACTGACAGGGAGACGACCCAGGGACAGAGACACAGCTGCAGGCAGCAGAGACGTGGGCAGGGAGAGCGAGATGGACCAGAAATGCTGGGGATGGGATTCAGGACCCCTCTGCAATCCCCTGCAGTGCAGACACATTTCCCAGTGCAACCCCTGGTCTCCTCTCCTCCCCAGCAGACCCTCTGCCCCAAAGCCATGGAGTCCAGGTCACGAGTCTCCACCTCAGCAGCTGGACCTCCAGGTGAAGGGGTCCTGGAACGGGGTACACAAAAAAGGTGCTAAAAGTACTTGCTCCACAGTGTCACTATGTGAGTGGCAGCAGCACAGCCGGGTCAGGAGAAGGTTCCACAGCATGCCCGTCTGCCTTTCTGTCCTTGCTTTATTTTCTGGTAGCACTGCAGTGTTCTTCCCTGTTTCTCCACCTGTCCCTGGTGCTCTTGCTCTCTGGGGTTGGGGTGGGAGTGTGGGTCAGTTTTTGTTCTGACACCAACGCAGGGGGTCTTGACCCAGAGGTGTGTTCATGGTATCTAGATGCCCAAGCTGCATATTAAGCTGTGATGAACTGTTATTCAAACTTAGTAGAAAGAGAGAATGAGCGGAAACATCCCTCCATCAGGGAGGGGGTTTTCCATGAGAAACAGCATGTTTATTTTCCTCAGAGAAGTCACCCCTAACATGTAACTGTCTTTTCCTTGCACAGGTCCTCATGCCCACAGGCAGCCAATGTCCAACAGCAGCTCCATCACCCAGTTCCTCCTCCTGCCGTTCACAGACACACAGGAGCTGCAGCTCTTGCACTTCTGGCTCTTCCTGGGCATCTACCTGGCTGCCCTCCTGGGCAACGGCCTCATCATCACCACCATAGCCTGGGACCAGCACCTGCACACCCCCATGTACTTCTTCCTGCTCAGCCTCGCCCTCCTCGACCTGGGCTGCATCTCTACCATTGTCCCCAAATCCATGGCCAATTCCCTCTGGGACACCAGGGCCATCTCATACTCAGGATGTGCTGCACAGCTCTTTTTTTTCTTTTCCTGTGCTACAGCAGAATATTCACTTCTCACCGTCATGTCCTATGACCGCTACGTTGCCATCTGCAAACCCCTGCACTACGGGACCCTCCTGGGCAGCAGAGCTTGTGTCCACATGGCAGCAGCTGCCTGGGCCACTGGGTTTCTCACTGCTCTGCTGCACACGGCCAATACATTTTCACTGCCCCTGTGCAAGGGCAATGCCCTGGGCCAGTTCTTCTGTGAAATCCCCCAGATCCTCAAGCTCTCCTGCTCACGCTCCTACCTCAGGGAACTTGGGCTTATAGTGTTTAGTCTGTTAATTGGTTTTTGCTGTTTTGTGTTCATTGTGGTGTCCTATGTGCAGATCTTGAGGGCCGTGCTGAGGATCCCCTCTGAGCAGGGTCGGCACAAAGCCTTTTCCACCTGCCTCCCTCACCTGGCTGTGGTCTCCCTGTTCCTCAGCACTGCCGTGTTTGCCAACCTGAAGCCCCCCTCCATCTCCTCTCCATCGCTGGACCTGTTGGTGTCTGTTTTGTACTCAGTGGTGCCTCCAGCAGTGAACCCCCTTATCTACAGCATGAGGAACCAGGAGCTCAAGGATGCCTTGAAGCAACTAACGGCTGGATTCTTTTCAAAGGCATTAAACTTCTCAGCTTCTGTATATCACTCATGACATGACTCATGACAGGTCCAACCTGTCTTTTTAATATTTTGTAGTTTTAGATTAATTTTTGGAGTTGGGGGAAGACTTGTTTGGTTTTGCTTTTTTAACTCAAAACAATGTTATTATTCATCCCACATCTCTGTCCACCTTTATAGATCAAGTCAAAGGCCTTGTAAATGAGAAGTCGTGCTCTCTGTGTATTTAAAGAAAATAAATGACCCTGCAGTGAATTGTTGTCTGAGATCCTTCCTCTGCAACCTTTGTGAAGCTCAGCACAAGGTGTCTGTGTGCGAAGATGGAGGAAACAGTCCCAGCAGAGCAGCTCTGCCAAGCAGCACCAGCCTTGTTCTTCCCCGAGTCCTTCTCTTTCCTCTCCCACACTCTCCTTCTCAGCCCTTGTGTTGCTGCAAGGCCTGAGCGCTCCCAAGGCTTGGTCGCCGCCCTGCTGTGTGTCAGTCCTGTGGCCAGGACAGGCAATGGGCACTGCTGTGACAGAGCTGGCCTCACAACAGCATCTCCATCAGCAAGGGCATCTCCTTAGCACAGTGCCTGAAGGGTTAGGTCTTCTTCCAAAGTTCCTTGAAGAACATTCCTGAGTAACAGACTCTCAAGAGGCTCATTGCTTTGCTTGTTTCTCTGTGGGCTCAGAGTGAGGAGATCATGGTCCCAGGGTGGCTTTCGAGGGACTTCAGGCTGGTTGCTCAGGTGTTGCTTGTTGGTGGCCAGCACCCACGCACAAGGTGAATGAGGCAGGGTCCCTCTGAGCACCCTCCATGGCCACCCAAGAGCTTGTGTGGGACGTGGTCAGTGGCAGTGACCACCACCAGCTGGGGCTGCCTCCCAGTCTGTCCAGTATGGTCCCACAGAGTCACCACAGCCCATTGATCTACAGAGCAAACCCCCCAGCTCAGGGCTGTGGGCAGCGTGGGGACAGGGTGCAGGAATGGCAGCCAGGCCAGCGCAGGTGTGCTCTCCTTGGGCAAAGGCTCTGTGGGGAGATGGGACATCCCAGGAGAAGAGCAGGGCACTGTTTGTGTGCAGACATGGAAAGAGAAACCCTTTGCCTGTGGGTGACAACTTGGGTCAGGCTGCACTGTCCCTGGGGCAGCAGGAGCTGCCTGAAGAGCCCCGGGGCCAGGACTTGGTGTTGTTCTGGGGAGCGGGGCTGGCACTGGGAGCTGAAGGATTCCTGGTATTGGGACATCCTGAGCGTGGCATCCAGAGAGACACTGTCACTGAGCCCCATTTCCTCTATTCATTCTACAGGGCCTGCCCAGATGGAGCTTCTGTGCTGGGCTGGGCTGGAAAGTGCCCCAGAGAGGGAAACACCAGTGCAAACTGAAGTGTGTGAGCATGCAGGGTGGGGGCACCCAGCTGGGAGGAAGGGCTGACACACCAGAACGCTGTGGTGTCATCCAGCAAGACCTGGACAGGTTGGAGGACTGAACAGAGGAGAACCTGAGGAAGTTCTACAAGGGATAGTGCAGGGTCCTTCACCTGGGGAGGAATAACCCCAGGCACCTACTACAGGTTAGGGGCAGACCTGCAAGGCAGCTCTGTGGAGAAGGACTTGGGAGTTCTGGTTGATAACAGGTTGACCATGAGTCAACAATGTGCCCTTGTGGCCAAGAAGGCCAATGGTACCTGGGGTGCATTGTGAAGAATGTGACCAGCAGGTCAAGGGAGGTTGAGCCTCCCCCACTGCTCTGCCCTGGTGAGGCTGCATTTGGAGTTACTGGGTCCAGTTCTGGGCTCCCCAGTTTAAGAAGGACAAGGAATTACTGGAGAAAGTCCAGTAATGGGCTACAAAGATGACGAGGGGTCTGGAGCATCTTTCTGATGAGGAGAGCCTGAGAGAGGGGGTTTGTTCAGCTGGAGAAGTCGAGAGGGAATCTTATCAATGTTTTTAAATATCTCAAGGGTGGGTGTCAAGAGGATGGACCAGACTCCTTTCAGTGGTGCTCAATGACAGGATGAGGGGCAGCGGGCACAGGCTGAAGAACAGGAGGTTCCATCTGTATATGAGGATAAACTTCTTTACCTGGAGGGTGACAGAGCCCTGAAACAGGCTGCCCAGAGCAGGTGTGGAGTCCCCTTCTCTGGAGACATTCAAACCCACCTGGACATGATCCTGTGCGATCTACTCTGGGTGAACCTGCTTTAGCAGGTGAATTGGACTGGATGATCTCCAGAGGTCTCTTAACCCCAAACAAGGTCACTTCATGTTGAGAGCAACTTACCCAAGAAACCCCCTGAATGCAGCACTGGGATGCGCTTCCTTGAACCGAGGTCAGTGTGACCTCCCTGGAGACCTGATCAGCTCCAGCACCCAGACCCAGCTGCTGCCCGGCTTTGGGAATGATGACGGCACCATCTCTGCTTGCAGCACTGTCACTGCTATTTCCTGCAGCTCTTGCCTGTACTGAGTGCTGAGCTGTTGTGTTGTTGGTTTCTTTGTTTTCTGGTGGCCACATCCTGCAACCAGTGTTGTCCCTAAGCCACCCACTTCATTTTGCAAGAGTCACAGGCTGGACAGTCTGTCTCCAGAAGGCAGCAGCACCTTGGTGATGGGGATTTCTGTCCCCTACAGTCATCGCTTCATCCTTGACACAGATATAGTTTTCTGTTTGTATTATACAGCCACTTGTCCCCTTCCTGTTCACATGGGCATCCCATGAATGCATCACTGCTCTCTGTCCCAGTGTAGACAGGCACAAGGCCTTCTCCTCCTGGACCTCTCACCTCACCTGTGCTACTGGTTTCTCCAGCACCCTCATCCTGGACTGTGGGATGCCCAGAACAGCCCTCCCAAGACAGTTTCACAAAGTCTTTTTTCTACACCTTCCCCACATCCCTGCTCAATCCCCTCATGTACAGTTCAGGGACCAGAAAGGTTGGGTACAAGCGGGACATGGAGAAAAATGGTGAGGAAAGCTTTGAGGTGCACAGAGAGCCCATCAACATGTTTTCAAGCTGCTCTCTCTGAACAAGCCCAGAAGACCAGCACAGCATTTGCTGTGTCCGAAAAACTCGCCTGGAAGGTTGGGATATGGAGAAAAGGTTTGGTCTGGGAAGGGACAGACAGGGGCTGGTGGAACTGGCTGGTGTGACCGTGAGACGTCTCCCAAACACCTCAGAACAGTCCTGGCTCTCAGGGAGGCTGCATGGTCCTCTGAGAAAGAAAATATCAAAAATGACTTATCATGGAATCATAGAATAATTGTGGTTGGAAGAGACCCTCAAGATCATCGAGTCCAACTATAACCTAAATTCTGGCACTAAACCATGTCCCTAAGAACCTCTTCTGTATGTCTTTTGAACACCTTTCAGTGATGGGCACTCCACAACCTCACTGGGCAGTCTGTTCCATTGCTTCTAAACCCTTTTCCCAAAGAATTTTTTCCTAATATACAACCTAAATGTCCCCATGTGCAACTTGAGGCCATTTCCTCTTGTCCTATCGCTTGCTACTTGGGAGAAGAGACCAACACCCTCCATGATAAAACCCCTTTCAGGCAGCTGTAGAGAGTAATAAGGTCTCCCCTCAGCCTCCTGTTCTCAAGGCTGAACAGCCCCAGCTCCCTCAACCGCTCCTCGTCAGACTGGTGCTCCAGACCCTTCACCAGCCTTGTCACCCTCCTCTGAACTCTCTCCAGCACCTCAATGTCTTTCTTGCCATGAGGGGCCTAAAACTGACCCCAGGATTCAAGGTGCAGCCTCACCAGTGCCCAGTACAAAGGGATGATCACTTCTCTAGTCCTGCTAAAGCTCTGATTGAATCAAGGCTTGAACACCCTGGTGTGACCCAGTTGGTGACAGGCTTGGACTGCAGACTCCTGAGGTCCCTTCAACCTCAGTTCTCTCATGATCCCATTGTGATGCTGGGCTCTGTTTCAGACTGGAGCAGAGCAGGCGATGATGGGGCAGGATCCACCTGTGCTGTAGGTGACCATCTAAACCAACATCTCAGCCAGTGAACCAGCCAACACCTCAGTGTGACTCGCTCTGGGCAACGTGTGAGGAGTCCTGGGCAGGGAAGGTTCAGAGGGCATGGGGCGCTGTGCAAGACACAAACTGATCTTGGCTTCATGCCTGCAGGCCCATCAGATGCCAGTTGATGTCAATGGATATTAAAATAAGAAGAACTGAAGACAAAGATCCAAAGCAAAGGAAGGTGTCAACTTTCTCTTTCTTTC
>CABFKC020000006.1:156066-249022 GCA_901699155.2 Streptopelia turtur
ATTTAGAACAGAGTTTCACAGTATGTTTGGGATTGGAAGGGACCTCAAAAGATCATCTAGTCCAATCCCCCTGCTGGAGCAGGAACGCCTAGGTGAGGTCACACAGGAACATGTCCAGGCGGGTTTTCAATGTCTCCAGAGAAGGAGACTCCACAAACCCCCTGGGCAGCCTGTTCCAGTGTTCTGTCACCCTTACTAAGAAGTTTTTTCTCAAATTTAAGTGGAACCTCTTGTGTTCCAGCTTGATCCCATTACCCCTTGTCCGATCATTGCTTGCCACCGAGAAGAGCTGGGCTCCATCCTCGTGGCACTCACCCTTTATATATTTATAAACATTAATAAGGTCACCCCTCAGTCTCCTCCAAACTAAAGAGACCCAGCTCCCTCAGCCTTTCTTCATAAGGGAGATGCTCCACTCCCTTAATCATCTTTGTTGCCCTATGCTGGACCCTCTCCAGCAGTTCCCTGTCCTTCTTGAACTGAGGAGGCCAGAACTGGACACAATATTCCAGATGTGGTCTCACCAGGGCGGAGTAGAGGGGAAGGAGGACCTCTCTCGATCTACTAACCACCCCCCTTGTAATACACCCCAGGATGCCATTGGCCTTCCTGGCCACAAGGGCACAGTGCTGGCTCATGGTCATCCTGTTGTCCACCAGGACCCCCAGGTCCCTTTCCCCTACACTGCTCTCTAATATGGAATCTCTCAACCTATACTGGAACCTGGGGTTGTTCCTGCCCAGATGCAGGACTCTACACTTTCCTTTGTTAAATTTAATGAGGTTACTCCCCGCCCAACTCTCCAGCCTGTCCAGGTCCCGCTGGATGGCAGCACAGCCTTCTGGCGTGTCAGCCACTCCTCCCAGCTTGGTGTCATCAGCAAACTTGCTGATAGTACACTATATTCCCTTGTCTAAATCGTTAATGAATATCTTGAATAATACTGTCCCCAGTACTGCCCCCTGAGGCACTGCACTAGATACTGGCCTCCAACTAGACTCCGCACCATTGACTACCATTCTCTGGCTTCTCTCCTTAAGCCAGTTTGCAACCCACCTCACTACTCTATTGTCTAGACCACACCTCCTCAACTTAGCTGTGAGGATGCTGTGGGAGACTGTGTCAAAGGCTTTACTGAAGTCAAGGTAGACCACATCCACCGCTCTGCCATCATCCATCCACCTTGTTACATTGTCATAAAAGGCTATGAGGTTGGTCAAGCATGACCTACCCTTGGTAAAGCCATGCTGACTGCCCCTAATAACCCTCTTATCCTTGATATGCCTTGAGATGGCACCAAGGACAACCTGTTCCATTACTTTCCCAGGGACAGAGGTGAGGCTGACCGGTCTATAATTACCCGGGTCCTCCTTCTTGCCCTTTTTGAAGACTGGAGTGACATTTGCTTTCCTCCAATCCTTGGGCACCTCTCCTGTTTCCCAAGACTTGTCAAAGATGATGGAGAGCGATCCAGCAATGACTTCAGCCAGCTCCCTCGGCACCCGTGGATGCATCCCATCTGGACCCATGGATTTATGGATGTCCAGACTATTTAATTGCTCCCTAACCCAGTCCTCATCGACTAAAGCAAACTCCTCCATTGACCTGGCTTCATCCGGGGTCTCAGGGGTACAGGGCTTCCCACGACAGCCTCCGGCAGAGGAGACTGAGACAAAGAAGGCATTCAGTAATTCTGCCTTCTCTGTATCTCTGCCACCAGGGCACCCACCCCATTCATCAGTGGGCCTACGTTGCCTCTGGTATTAGTTTGATCTGCTATGTATTTGAAAAAGTTCTTTTTGCTGTCCTTGACCCCTCTCGCCAGCTGTCATTCTAAGGAGGCCTTGGCTATCCTAGCTGCCTTCCTACATGCTCTAACAGCAGCCTTATATTCCTCCCACGTGGCCAGCCCCTGCTTCCTTGACCTGTAAACTCTCCTCTTCTGTTGAGCATACCCAACAGATCCCTATTCAACCACGCAGGCCTCCTGGCTCCCTTCCTTGACTTCCTACGTGTGGGGATGCTCTGATCTTGAGCGTGGAAGAAGCAATCCCTGAATGCCACCCAGCTATCTTGGGCCCCTTTTCCTTCAAGCAGTCTTGCCCATGGGATTTCCCCCCGCAATTGCTTGAAAAGGCCAAATTTAGCCCTGCTAAAGTCCAGGGTTGCAATTCTACTTGCTATTCTGTTCCTGCCACACAAGATGCTGAACTGCAACCCAGGCAGCCCTCAACCTTTACTGCTTTGACCAGACCCTCCTTGTTAGTGAGGGTGAGATACAGCAGTGCACCTCTCCTAGTCGGTTCCTCCACCATCTGCATGAGGAAGTTCTCATCAATGCACTGGAGGAACCTCCTGGACTGTGGCTGGCTGGCTGAATGGTCCTTCCAGCAAACATCAGGGAAGTTAAAATCACCCACAACAACCAGGGCCTGTGACTGTGAGGCCACTCTCAGCTGCCCATAGAAAGCCTCATCAACTTCCTCAGCCTGATCTGGTGGCCTGTAACAGACGCCCACAACAGTGTCACCCCTGCCAGCCTGCCCCTTGATCCTGACCTATACACTCTCAACTCGCTCATCATCCACTCCTGGGCAGAATTTAGTACATTGTAGCTGCTCTCTCACATAGAGAGTAACTCCACCACCACGCCTGGCTGGCCTGTCTTTCCTGAAAAGGGTGTGGCCATCCATGACCACATTCCAGTCATGTGAACTGTCCCACCATGTTTCTGTAATTGCCACCAGATCATAATCTCCCGACCGAACACAGGATTCTAACTCCTCCTGCTTATTCCCCATGCTGCGCGCATTGGTGTACAGGCATTTCAGGGAGCGAGCAGAGCACACCCATTTCTCTGTAGGGGCATAGGAGGCTACCTGGTCCTCATCGGTTTTAGAATGCTGCCCCACTGGGACAAGCCCAGCTACAACCCCATCCCCCTTCGAGCCTAGTTTAAAGCTTTCCAAATGAGCCCAGCTAATTCCTGCCCCAGCATCCTTTTGCCCCTACGAGATAAACCTTTCCCGCGTAACACTGCCCAGACTGGAGTCTTATAAAACCAACCATTATCAAAAAATCCAAAGCCCTGCCTGTAGCACCACTCTTGGAGCCAACCATTTAGAGACTGAATTTTCCTATTCCATCCCACATCGTCTCTTGAAGATGGAAGGAGTGAAGAGAAGATCACTTGAGCCCCTGAGTCTTTCACCATCCTTCCCAAGACCTTGAAATTGTTCTTCATTCCCCTCAGACTACAGGAAGCAGCTTCCTCCCCATCTGTCTGGAAGACCAGCAGAGGGTAGTAGTCTGTTGGGTGCACCAGTTTGGGGAGCTCTCTAGCGATATCCTTGATCCGGGCTCCAGGTAGACTACAAACTTCCCTAAGATGAGGGTCAACTCTGCATATTGGGCCCTCTGTTCCTTTCAGAAGGGAATTTCCTATTACAATCACCCTTCTTTCTTTCTTATCAGAGGCAGTCTTAAGTTGTGAAGTCAACCGCCTCTTCCTACGTGATCTTGTAGGCAGGCTTGGCACCATCTCCTCAACTACCTCTTCTTCAAGACCCAGGGCTTCAAACCTATTACAGAGTGGCACCTGGGGAGACAAAGCAGGCAGGGAGGGGGGCTGCCCGTGACGCTGAATCGGAATACGCTTCCAACCCTCGTTGTCTTTCAGGTTCCCTACCTCTGCCCGACAGCAACAAGGGTGGGGCCGTCTCAGGACTTCCTCCTCTGTCCGAGAGGGCAGGAGGTCCATCTCCTTTTGGGGGGTACCTCCCTGGGACCTTTCCGACTGGCACGTCAGGGTGTTACTCCACCAGTCGATCTCCGTTTCGCACTCCCTGATGGTCCTCAGTGTCTCAACCTCCTCTTTAAGTTTCACAACCATGTCGAGCAGGTCTTGCACCTGCTCACACAGGTGGAGTGCTGGCCTCCCTCCCTGGCAGCAGCAGGCTCTGGCACTCCCTGCAGCCGGAGACCTGAACAGCCACCGTTCAGACAGAGCCTCAGTCTGCGTTGCCACCGTCTGTTTGAGACAAGCTCTCCTCCTGGAGGCGACCATGGTCGTCAATAGTCTGGGATGCTGGCAATAAGTTAGAGGGGCTGACAAGCTATAAGTGCGCTCTGCACCCTGCTGCACAAGCTACCACACCCGCTGCTGCAGCACAGTGTGGGTGGGACTCACCCACTACACAAGCTGGTTGCTCCTCCCTGCACCTGGTGAGCAGTCACTGCCCTCCCAAAGGCTTTTTCAAGGCAAGGGGAGGGGGTGTGGTCACCGGCACCGTGGGAACGACCCCCACCATGTCAGCTGCTCTCTTGAAATAGCTGCCGGGGCTCTGGGGATTGGGACCTGCTGGGAATCACGCTGACCCTGTATGTTTCCCTCTGAGCTTCCTAATCTCAGCTGAACCTCATGGTCGGCTGAACCCAGCCGGCTCCAGCTCTCACTGGGCTGGCTCCGATCAGCTGACTGATGACAGCAGGTGACAGCAGGGACAGCAGGCAGTGACAGGCCCAGGGCTGACAGGCTCCCCCTCCGCTAGGGGGCGCTCGGCTGCCACACCCAGCTGACATAGAACCTTTGTCACAACGCCCGCTACTGTGGCGAGGATGCGGTGACTCTGCAGGTGACAGGGACACTGCAGGACTTGGTGTCAGCTCAGCAATTTCTCGGTTCCCCAAAGAAGCTGAATTCTGCAAATTGCTGCCTTTGCTGTTGAAATGACGTCATCAGGTGGGTGTTTTGCTGTAATACACTGAAAACCAGAGCAGAAATGGTGAACTATTCCCATGATATGCATGATCCCTGCAGCAAACCAGCATGACTCAGCCTAAGGAGATCTGCAGCTTATTTTTTTGTACTGCCAGCAGATTGTGGAAGTACAGTGTGTGTGTCACAAACCCCTCTGGACAGCGTTTGTGTCACAAACAGCATTGGAGAGAGTGGGTGTCACAAACCCACCTGGATCGCGTGTGTGTCAAAAACCCCATTAGACAATGTGTGTGTCACAAAACCCATTGGAGGGCGTGTGTGTCACACCCCCCTCTGGACAGCGTGTGTGTCACAATACCGATTGGACAGTGTGTGTGTCACAAACCCCATTGGAAACCGTGTGTGTCAGAGACCCTGTTGGACAGTTTGTCTGTCACAACCCCCCCCGGATAGTGTGTGTGACAGAAACCGCATTGGACAGCGTGTGTGTCACAAAACCCCCTGGACAGCGTGTGTGTCACAAACCCCATTGAACAGTGTGTGTGTCACAAACCCCATTGGACAGTGTGTGTGTTACAACCGCATTGGACAGTGTGTGTGTCACAAATCCCTCTGGACAGCGTTTGTGTCGCAAACCGCATTGGAGAGCGTGGGTGTCACAAACCCACCTGGATCTCGTGTGTGTCACAAACACCATTGGACAGTGTGTGTATCAGAAACCCCATTGGAGAGCGTGTGTGTCACAAATCCCATTGGAACATGTGTGTCACAAAGTGCCCTCGACAGTGTGTGTGTGTCACAAACCCCATTGGACAGTGTGTGTGTCACAAACCCCTTTTGACAGCGTGAGTGTCACAAACCTAATTGGACAGCGTCTGTGTCACAACCCGCCCTGGACAGCGTGAGTGTCACAAAACCCACTTGAAAGGGTGTGTGTTACATAACCCATTGGACACCGTGTGTGACACAAACGCCGTTGGACAGTTTGTGTGTCACAACCCTCCACGGACAGTGTGTTTGAACGAAATCCCATTGGATAGCGTGTGTGTCAAAAACCTCCCTGGACAGTGTGTGTATCACAAACCCCATTGGACAGTGTGTGTGTCAAAAACCCCATTGGACAGTGTGTGTGTCACAAACCCACATGGGCAGCGTGTGTGTCTCAATCCTCATTGGACAGTGTGTTTATCACAAACCCCATTGGACAGTGTGTGTGTGTCACAAACCCCCCTGGACAGCATGTGTGTCACAAACCACCCTGGACAGCGTGTTTGTCACAAATCCCATTGGACAGTGTGTGTGTTACAAACCACATTGGACAGTGTGTGTGTCACAAACCCCATTAAACACCGTGTGTGACACAAACCCCATTTGACAGGGTGTGTGTCACAAACCCCATTGCACCTTGTGTGTGTCACAAACCACATTGGAAAGTGCGTGTGTCACAAACCACATTAGACAGCGTGTGTGTCAGAAACCACATTAGACAGCGTGTGTGTCACAAACCCCATTGGACACCGTGTGTGTCACAAGCCCCTTTATACAGTGTGTGTGTCACAAACCCCCCTGGACAGTGTATGTGTCAGAATCCCTACTGGACAGTGTGTGTGTAACAAAATCCCCTGGACAGTGTGTGTGTCAGAATCCCGACTGGACAGTGTGTGTGTAACAAAACCCCCTGGACAGCGTGTCACAAACCCCATTGGACAGGGTGTGTGTGGCAAACCCCAATGGACAGCGTGTGTGTCACAAACCCCCCTGGACAGCGTGTGTGTCACAAACCCCATTGGACAGCGTGTGTGTGACAAGACCCCTGGACAGCGTGTGTGTCACAAACCCCTTTGGACAGCGTGTGTGTCACAAACCCCTTTGGAAAGTGTGTGTGTCACAAACCCCATTCGACATTGCATGTGTCACATAACCCCATTGGACAGCGTGTGTGTCACAAACCACATTGGACACCGTGTGTGTCACAAACCCTTTTATACAGTGTCTGTGTCACAAACACCCCTGGACAGCGTGTGTGTCACAAGCCCCATTGCACCTTGTGTGTGTCAGAAACCCCATTGGACAGCGTGTGTGTCACAAGCCCCCTGGACGGCGTGTGTGTCACAAACCCCTTTGGAAAGTGTGTGTGTCACAAACCCCATTGGACATTGCATGTGTCACATAACCCCATTGGACAGCGTGTGTGTCACAAACCCCATTGGACAGTGTGTGTGTCACAAAACCGCATTGGACATTGTGTGTGTCACAAACCCCATTGGAGACCGTGTGTTTCACAAACCCCATTGGACAGTGTGTGTGGGACAAAACAGCCTGGACAGCGCGTGTGTCACAAGCGCCCTGGACAGGGTGTGTGTCAAAAACCGCATTGGAAGGTGTGTGTGTCACAAACCCCGTTGGACATTGCGTGTGTCACAAACCCCATTGGACAGCGTGTGTGTGACAACCCCACTTGGACAGCGTGTGTGTCACAAACCCTATTGGATTGTGTGTGTGTCAGAAACCCCATTTGACACCATGTGTGTCACAAACCCCGTTGGACAGTGTGTGTGTCACAAACCCCATTGAACTGCGTGTGTGTCACAAACCTCCCTGGGCAGTGTGTGTGTTACACACCAAACTGGACAGCGTGTGTGTCACAAACCCCCTTGGACAGCATGTGTGTCACAAACCCCATTGGACACCGTGTGTGTCACAACCCCCCCTGGACACCGTGTGTGTCACAACCCCCCCTGGACAGTGTGTGTGTTTCAAGCCCTGTTGGAGAGTGTGTGTCTCACAAACCCCATTGGACAGTGTGTGTGTTACAAACCGCATTGGACAGTGTGTGTCACACACCCCAGCGGACAGCGTGTGTGTAACAGACCCCATTGGACAGTGTGTATGTCACAAAACCCCTTGGACAGCATGCGTGTGACAAACCCCATTGGACAGCGTTTGTCTCACAAACCCCATTGGAAGGTGTGTGTCACAAAACCCCCTGAACAGTGTCTGTGTCACAAACCCCATTGGACAGGGTGTGTGTCACAAACCCCTTTGGACAGCGTGTGCTTCAAACCCCATTGGAGAGTGTGTGTTTCACAAACCCCCCTGGACAGCGTGTGTGTCACAAACCCCATTGCAACTTGTGTGTGTCACAAACCCTATTAGACAGGGTGTGTGTCACAAACCCCATTGGACAGTGTGTGTTTCAAACCCCATTGGAGAGTGTCTGTGTCACAAACCCCACTGGACAGTGTGTGTGTCACAAAACCCCATTGGAAAGTGTGTGTGTCACAAACCCCATTAGACAGCGTGTGTGTTACAAACCCCACTGTACAGCATGTGTGTCACAAACCCCATTGGACACCGTGTGTGTCACAAATCCCATTGGATTGGGTGTGTCTCACAAACCCCTTTGCAGAGTGTGTGTTGTATACAGCATTGTAGAGTTTGTGTTTCACAGCCCCCCCTGGACAGTGTGTGTGTCAGAATCCCCATTTGATAGTGTGTGTGTCACAAACCATCCTGGACAGCGTTTCTGTCACAAACCCCCTGGACTTTTTGTGTGTCACAAACCCCTTTTGGCAGCTGTGTGTCAGAAACGTCATTGGAGGGTGTGTGTCTCACATACCCCCCTGGACAGTGTGTGTGTTACAAGAAAGTGCTGCAAAATATAAAACAAAAAAAAGTCCTGCAGCCTAGCCTTGCCTTGCCTGGCCTTGCCTGGCCTTGCCTTACCTTATTTCCTTCTCATCCTGTTCTCTATCCCATCCTCTCTCACTAACCCCTCGTCTGGCTGCAGTTAATACAATATATTCTCTTAAATTCCTAAAAGATTTATAACTTTGCAGTTTATAGGGTAACATACTTAATACCATCAGTATATACTAATAATTGAATTAATATCTTAAAAGTTATCTTAACCTATTTAAAAGATCAATAGCTTAACCTTAATATCCCTTCTAAAACTTTATCAGTTGCTAAACTTAGATTACTATGGTAGAGATAGCTCATAATTTTACCTTATCTATGCATTGACTATCTAATCATAATATCACCCTTTTGGATCTCCTGCTGATTGTTCAAATTGCCATTCTCCACAGAAGGTACACCACCTGCTTGCTAATAGGCTTCTAGACCACCAGGTCTGCGAGCATCTGTAACACTGCCTTGGGATCCATGGTTTCCATCTGAAACAGTCCTCACAACTTATCTCCCTCCTGTCCATCTGCATCCGTTGAATCTTTGTTGAATCCACTTCAATCCTCGGCCTGTAATGACACAAACATAACCTTTTCCCCAGGTTATCAATTGATGAGGCCTTTTCCATTGACTAGTGATTTGACCATAACTAATGTAGGTTCTTTCGATTTAGCATGGTTTTGGGTCATACTTGCAAAGTATTTCATCACATACAATGCTTTTGACAATTGGTTTTGTGGTGTTTCCCCTACTTCCCCCCTTTTTTAAAAAACAAACAAACAAACAAACAAACAAAGGTCAGAACCAGATACGTGTGTTGGACCTTGACTACGTACTCAAAATCACAAATCAAATTTAGAGGTTCCTCCATAAAAAAGCTCTAAGTAATTTAAAGCTGTGCCAAGTTCTGCTAATTAGGTTGAACCTTCAATAATTTGTACAGAATGATGCCAATTGTTATCTTCACACCAAACCACTACAGCTTTATGAGACTGCCCAGAACCATCAACAAAAACTGTGCAAGTATGTAGGATCAGACCAAATACAAGTATGGCCTATGACCTGATGTTAAAGACTTGCAGGTTCTGCAGCAATTTACATTTAGGCATGCCAAAAGCTGTGCTGTTAAGAAAACCAGCTAGTGCAATTTATAAAGACATAGATTACAAATAAAATCAGAATTAAATTTCACAAATGGTGCATATATGACAAAAGGATCATGGCCTATTAAGACTTAAATTCATTCCCTGCATTTTCTTGATCAGAGTGACAATTGGTATATAACAGTCGGTATATCAGTTTGCTAGCAATCTCATCATACTGTCCCACAATAGCCACAGGTTGTTTCTATGTTGTAGCTATAAATAGACAAATCTGCAAGTCCAATCGAATGCAGCCAGCCTGTAAGGTTGTCATAAATTCATTCCTCAAAGTTTCTAACTCCATTTTGGCTGTCATATTTATTGGATATTGTTTTCCCTTACCAGATCAAAGTCCTGTTTCAGATCTATCAGTGTAGAATTTGCTTTATCGAAACATTGGCTGTTAATACTAGTGGAAATACAGCATTTGAAATTTCCTTGGAGATTTCTCACTTGCAGCAAGCAGATCTGCGCCATCCAAGCAGCTTCTTTTAGGACAGGCAACTAAACAGAATTCTCAGAAAACGTTATTTGAGCTTACAATTTACTTAACAAATCTTAACCCAAGAGAGGTATAGGACTTTCTGGCAACTATAAAAATTCATGTGTTAAAACTTTGTTCCAAATTTGGCATTCCATTGGTCTCAAAAAAATGGCCTTTCTTTCGTTCCCTCCCATGACCTCAAAACTAGCATGGTGAATTTACTAAGAAGTCTCTTACAACTAATTACCACAGAATAAGTCTATTAACAAATTTTTGGTTTAATTTTCCAGTTTCATTAGAACTGGTGATGCCTTTAAATTTCACCTTCAGACTCCTTCATGCAGTATTACAGCTCTCTAGCAGTAACATTGCTTGGGGGAGGGGCAGGGGGGGGAATAAAACTTCCCTCTCGCCCCCATCTGAGATGACAAGACGTACAGCCCAGCATGAAAACACATCAGTTTGAACTCCACATCAAACCAATCTGGCTCCACTCCACACTCAAATCAGTACCAGTCTGACCCAGAGAAGCACTGAACACTGTGACCCCCCCAAAGCTGACCAGTGTGAAAAGACTGACTTCAGCAAGGAGGTAAAACCATGAGCTCTTTCCCCAGATGTGCCAAAACCTAGGAAACAAGACAGAAGCAAAAATAAACAACACCAACAACCCCTGATTCAAAGCTGAGAAGCAACACAGTGCCACAACAAAAATGGATGACAACACTTCAGGAAAAAAAAAGGACAGAGCGGGGGGAGTAAAGCCCCCCTTTCTCTGCTTAGCAGCGGGAAAACAGGTTTTTTCCATTTTTTTTTTTTTTTTTTCTTTCTTCTTCGTTCTCTTCTCACGGCAGTTCAGATATATTCAAGGCCATGCAGCTGGTATAATCACTGGTACGAAGTGGGAGGCTCTGGCAAACTCCTCAGTTACAATGAGCTGCACACAGGCCTGGGATATTTTGCTCTTTTGTGTTCCCATTTCATTCCAACTACACTTTATATGCAATTTCAGGTAGCTCAGAAATAGTTACATTCCTTAGCTCCATTTACCTTTTACAATTTAGAAATGTGAAAAAACAGTATAAACCAGTATAATAAACATAAATCCATTATTCTATTTTCCTAGATCCAAATCAGTTAATATTCTAGCAACTCTTAAATACAACCTCTTCCAAATTCACATCTATCATAGCATTTTAACAATTTAAATGCTTTTCTAACAATATAAGCAATTATTCTAATGTGTAAGGATGCATCCTAAGGGGAGGCAAGGTGGAATTTTAGCAATGGAACCAGTTCCCATTTTGGAATTATCTCCCCAAACAAGATTCTTTTGGTACCAAATATCAATATGCAAACTAAAATACTGAGCTCAGATGTGAAAACCAAATACCCAGTTCAAATGTGCAGATGGATCACAGTCACACCTAATTTAAGACAAGATCTCAATTTTTGCATTGCACCTCTGGGCTGCTCACTGCTCAGCCAGGCGGAGGTACCTCTGGTCAGTGCGTGCTGGAGCCCCATTGGCACCCGCCCTCCCGCTGCCGCAGTGAGCTAGACTGGGCAAGGCCTTTTTGTTTTGTTTTGGTTTGGTTTGGTTTGTTTTCAGTGTCTCATCTGGTGCGCTACAGCTGTTATTCCAAAAGCAGGATTCTTTCCATGGTGTGCATATGGAAAAGCCAAATCCAGCACACCGAGATGAGACACAGCCTGTCACAGAGTTGCGCAAGTCTGAATGCTGGAATAAAGGCAGCATGCTAGAGAAAAATAACAGCTACTACACGCAAAATTTTACGATCACATTCATGCAGTAAAGAACTAAATTACTCATGATCTTCTGAATTATCACAAAACGCACATTTTGAGTCAACGGATTCTCATGATTTAACAGACTGTGAACTTATCGTACCATATAGCAAAGACCTACCAAAATTGCAACATGCTTAAACAGATACCCACAAAGAAAACAGGTTAATAAGGAAAGCATCTTGCAGACTTTAACAAGTTTTCTGACCTGTGTGTTATCAGCTAATTCTCTCTCATCTTGTTGAAGTTCAAACCGTTCCGCCTGTAAAACTGTCTGAAATGATTTAATGATTTCTTGTAGAGATTTATTTTGTCCTGCTCTTCTGGCCTTAAAAACAACATTAATCGCAACAAAGTGTTATACTTCAAGATTCTATTCTCTGGACACTTTTCCCAATCATTTAACTTATACAGCAGCCAACACTGATTTCAATATTTAACAAGATCTTCCTTCCTTATAATTCCAAGTGCTTTCCTAAGTTTTAAAACACCTCCCAATACCGATTTTTTAGGAACACAACTGAAAACAGTTATTCCTGACCCCATCTTGCAAGTAAAAACCTTGAGAAGAGAGAGGGAGGGGGGGAGGGTGCGGAGGGGAGGAAGGAACAGGGCTGCTTGCAGCGTGAATGGGAAAAGCGGGGAGAAGGTTTTATGGTGCACTTAAAAATAACTAGTAAAACAATTAACTCACATTCCTGACAAGCTGCTTGATTTTCAGAGAGGCAATACACAGGAGCACATAATATGTACTGTAAAACTCGCAAATAACACGTTGATAGCAAACATTAGCATTCTCTACTGCTAATTTCAATACTAGTGCTTCCTTAGCTTCTAAGTTTTCAACCTGCTTACTGATGGCCTCTTGAAGATGGTCAATAAATTGCATGTGATTCTCATTGGGACCCTGATTAATAGTTGCAAATGATTTGGCTGCTTTGTTGGTTTCAGACACCTCTCTCATAGCTTGATATGCAAGATCTGTTGACTACCTCAGGATTTCAGAAATTTATCGTGTCTGTAGTTGCGGTGTGTCAATTAGTGTCTCTTCCAGGAGTTGTGGGATACCTGCCCCCCGCTTTTAACGAATACCCATCGTTCTGTCCTAAATGATCTATAGCTGTTACATTGCATAGGTCTAATTTTGCTTGAGTTTTTCATGGTTCTTATCTGATCTCGGGGCAACTCGTACACATACTTAACTTTTCAAGAAAAATGCTTCAAACCCTCATCCTCTTCCGAGTCATCAGATAACACAGACTTGAACGGTGCTGGAGAATCATTAGTAACAGGGGGGTTCGGAACAGTGCACATTCTCGCCAATACTTTCTAGCATCATAATTATTCGTACAACCTGAGTCCCCAAGTGCATCCCCTTTCCCGTCACGATCAGCATGACTGCATTGCTGACTGTTGGATTCACTCGCTAATAGCTGATCTGATCTTTCACACAGTTCTTTTGCCCAGTTCTTATCCGCCGACTCCTTCTGCTCTTTTGTAGGAGTTAGAGGGGTAGAAGGTGGTAAAGGCGGACACGAATCAGTAAAAGGACTGATATTACACTTATTTACGACTTTAGCATTCTCAGCTTTCACCAGTTCTTTTGACAAATTGTCTGATTCCAGTCCTTTGGACTTCTTGATCTCTCTGGAGTTGGGTAATGATATAGGAGTCCATCCACTCAGTAATTTTCCTCCCTCCACCCCAGACTGCTGTATCATCGGGGGTGCCGACGGCACAACAGGGGATGGAGCGGGGAGGGGGTCGAAAGAGACGATCCAGGTAAACTTCACAGTTATTTTTAGGTTTGTTATCAGGCTGCAAGGCTGGAAAAATTCCGGCAACGGCAGCCCGCTCAGCCTTAAAGTCTTTAAGTTGGAAATTATAAGCTTCCATGTAGTCGCTAATGATTTAGTTTCTTTGTCATATCCACTGCTGACCTTATTCCATAATTTCTGCCCTTTATCATCCCAAAGTTAACATTTAAAAGTCTTCTTGTTTTCTCCCGGGTAGCCGTTAATTCTACACCAAATTAATAGTCTGCATATGTTACTTTCTTCCTATTTAAGTCCTCTCATAGAGAGAATATGCAGGAGGAGTTTAACTTTAGCTTCTTCCTCTGAGGAAGCCCATAACTTCACTCTTCCCTCCTCCTGCTCCCAGCCGCTCACCTTTTCCGGGGTCTTCTTCAACAAAATTTATCTGCGGAATGTCCGTACGCCTCCACCCGGTCCTCAGTCCAGCTGATCCGCCTCCGGCTGGGCTGCTCCAGGCTTTTTCCCCAACTTCAGTGGTACGCCGTTCAGAGTATCACGTCGGGGTCACCATTTGTTGGAACGATAAAGGACTCAGCATTCCGATTCAATGTGAATCACGCAAAGCCATTTATTACAGAAACAAGCCTCCTTATATATGCAACTATATTCTAATCACGTGTCCACGCTCCAAGCATGGAAATGCTAAATGAGTATCATGGGCTGTGCATGTGCTGGAGTCTCACTGAGGATACGTCCGATGATTCACGCCACACAAGGACCCCACTGATTGAGGAACGCCCCTCTTTCTCACAGCAGATTCTGTTCTCAGTTTCTGGAAGTGGCCTTGAGATTTCTTTGAGCCAGACTAATTCAGCAACAAATCTTTATCTATCAAAACCCTTGCACACTCGTCTGGCTGCATGTCTCTTCTTTCCTCTCTTCTTTCCTTTTCTCTCACTCTCCTGCTTCCTGCCTCTTTTCTTTCAAATCCTCCATTTCAGTCCTGCAGCCCAACACTACTTTTTATTCTTCCTTCCCTTGCTCCTGCTCCCTTCGCTTTCTCCCTCTGTCCCACATCTTTCTTCCCGACTTGTCTCTTGGAGACTTTTGGCCACTTTGGCCCCAAGTCTGGGGATGGTTTGGCCAGTTTTCAGAGGCCTGGCTGGTCACAGCAGGGACAGCAGGCAGTGACAGGCCCGGGGCTGACAGGCTCCCCCTCCCCTAGGGGGCGCTCGGCTGCCACACCCAGCTGACATAGAACCTTTGTCACAATGCCCGCTACCATGGCGAGGATGCGGTGACTCTGCAGGTGACAGGGACACTGCAGGCCTTGGTGTCAGCTCAGCAATTTCTCAGTTCCCCAAAGAAGCTGAATTCTGCAAATTGCTGCCTTTGCTGTTGAAATGAGGTCATCAGGTGGGTGCTTTGGTGTAATACACTGAAAACCAGAGCAGAAATGGTTAAATATTCCAATGATATGCATGGTGCCTGCACCAAACCACCATGACTCAGCCTAAGGAGATCTGCAGCTTATTTTTTTGTACTGCCAGCAGATTGTGGAAGTACAGTAGAAAAACCATCCTTATGGAGAGATCTTTGTATTTTAGGCTTAGTCTAAGTGTCTCAAGTAGCTAGGGTTTTGTTTGTGACTAATCTATAAGGTCTTATGGCTTTCCTCCTCGTCTGAAGATGAATTTGCTAGAAACTATAAAGCAAAAATGTCCCCCCATTGGACAGTGTGTGAATCACAAACCCCATTGGACAGCGTGTGCCACAAACATTATTGGACAGCGTGTGTGTCACAAACCCCATTGGACTGTGTGTGTGTCACAAACCCCATTGGACACTTTGTGTGCCACAATCACCCCTGGACAGTGTGTATTACACAAATGCCATTGGACAGCGTGTGTGTCACAAACCCCATTGGATAGTGTTTGTGTCACAAACCCCATTGGGCAGCATGTGTTTCTCAAACGTTATTACACAGCGTGTGTGTCACAAAACCCATTGGACTGTGTGTGTGTCACAAACCCCATTAGACAGTGCGTGTGTCATAAACCGCATTGGATAGGGTGCGTGTCACAAACCAGCCTAGACAGTGTGAGTGTCACAAACCCCTCTGCATAGCTTGTGTGTCACAAACCTCATTGGACAGAGTGTGTGTCACAAACTCCATTGCACAGTGTGTGTCACAAACCGCCTTGGACAGTGTGTGTGTCACAAACCCCCTGGACACCGTGTGAGTCACAAACCCCTTTGGACTGCGTGTATCACAAACCCCTTTGGAGAGCGTGTGTATCACAAAACCCATTGGAAAGTGTGTGTCTCACAAACTGCCGTGGACAGCATGTGTATCACAAACCCGATTGGACAGTGTGTGTGTCACAAAACCCCATTGGACAGTGTGTGTGTCACAAACCCCCATGGACAGCGTGTGTGTCACAAACCCCATTGGACATTGTGTGTGTCACAGACACCATTGGACAGTGTGTGTGTCACAAAATGCCCTGGACAGTGTGTGTGTCACAAACCTCATTCGACAGTGTGTGTGTCACAAACCCCTTTGGACAACTTTTGTGTCACAAACCCCATTAGACAGTGTGTGTGTCACAAACCCCCTGGACAGCGTGTGTGTCACAAACCACATTGGACAGTGTAGGTGTCACAAATACCATTGGACAGTATGCGTGTCCCAAACACCCGTGGACAGTGTGTGTGTCACAAACCCCCTGGACAATGTGTATGTCACAAACCTCTTCGGACAGCGTGTGTGCGTCACAAACCCCATTGGACAGTGCGTGTGTCACAAACGCCCCTGGACAGTATGTTTGTCACAAACCCCATTGGACAGTGTGAGTGTCACAAAACCCCTTGGACAGTGTGTTTGTCACAAAGCCCATTGAACAGTGCGTGTGTCACAAAACCCCTTGGAGAATGTGTGTCACAAAATGCATTGGACAGTTCGTGTGCTGCAAACCCCCTGGGAAAGTGTGTGTGTCACAAAGCCCCCTGGACACCGTGTGTGTCACAAACCCCATTGGAAAGCGTGTGTGTCATAAACCCCACTTGACAGCGTGTGTGTCGCAAAACCCCTGGACAGCGTGTGTGTCACAAACCCCATTGGAAAGTGTGTGTGTCAAAAAAACCCCTTTGACAATGTGTGTGTCAGAAACCCCATTAGACAGCATGTCTGTGTCACAAACCCCATTGGACAGTGTGTGTGTCAGAAACCCCACTTGACAGTGTGTGTGTATCAAAACCCCTGGACAGCGTGTGTGTCACAAACCCCATTGGACAGTGTGTGTGTCACAAAACCCGTTTGACAGTGTGTGTGTCAGAAACCCCCCTGGGCAGTGGGAGTGTCACAAACCCCATTGGACAGTGTGTGTGTCACAAAGCCCCTCGGACAGTGTCTGTGTCACAAACCCCATTGGACAGTGTGTGTGTCACAAACCCCTTTGCACAGTGTGTGTCACAAACCGCCCTGGACAGTGTGTGTGTCACAAACCCCCTGGACACCGTGTGTGTCACAAACCCCTTTGGAGAGCGTGTGTGTCACAAACCCCATTGGACAGTGTGTGTGTCACAAACCGCCCTGGACAGCATGTGTGTAACAAACCTTATTGGACAGTGTGTCTGTCACAAAACCCCATTTGACAGCGTGTGTGTGTCACAAACCCCTTGGACAGTGTGTGTCTCACAAACCCCCTGGAACAGTGTGTGTGTCACAAAACCCATTGGACAGCGTGTGTGTCACAAAGCCCTTGGACAGTGTGTCTGTGTCACAAACCCCATTAGACTGTGTGTGTGTCACAAAACCCATTAGACATCGTGTGTGTCGCAAACCCCATTGGACAGAGTGTGTTTCACAAACCACTGGAGAGTGCATGTGTGTCACAAACCCCTTTAGACAGCGTGTGTGTCACAAGCCCTGTTAGACACTGTGTGTGTCACAAACACCTGTGGACAGTGTGTGTGTCAAAAAACCCCTGGACAACGTGTGTGTCACAAACCTCCCTTGGACAGCGTGTGTGTGTCACAATCCCCATTGGACAGCGTGTGTGTCATAAACCCCACTTGACAGTGTGTGTGTATCAAAACCCCTGGATAGCGTGTGTGTCACAAAACCCGTTTGACAGTGTGTGTGTCAGAAACCCCATTGGATAGTGTGTGTGTCACAAAATCCTCCGGACAGTGTGTGTGTCACAAACCCCATTAGACAGCATGTCTGTGTCACAAACCACATTGGACAGTGTGTGTGTCACAAAACCCCGTTAAACAGCATGTTTGTCACAAACCCCATTGGATAGCATGTGTTTCTCAAACTATATTGTACAGCGTGTGTGTCACAAAGCCCATTGGGCAGAGTGTGTGTCACAAACCCCTCTAGACACTGTGTGTGTGTCACAAAGCCCATTGTACAGTAGAGTTGTCACAAACCCCTGTCTAATGACAGTGTGTTTGTCAAAAACCACATTGAACGGTGTGTGTTTCACAAACCTCTTTGGACAGCGTGTGTGTCACAAACCCCCCTGGACAGTGTGTGTGTCACAAAACCCTTTGACAGTGTGTGTGTCACAAACCCCTTTGGACAGCGTGTCTGTGTCACAAACCACACTGGACAGTGTGTGTGTCACAAAACCCCTTGGACAGTGTGTGTGTCACAAACCCCATTGGACAGTGTGTGTGTCAAAAAACCCCTCGGACAGTGCATGTGTCAGAAACCCCATTGGACAGTGTGTGTGTCACAAAACCCCTCGGACAGTGTGTGTGTCAGAAACCCCATTGGACAGTGTGTGTGTCACAAATCCCATTGCACAGTGTGTGTCACAAAGGGCCCTGGACAGTGTGTGTGTCAAAAACCCCCTGGACACCGTGTGTGTCACAAACCCCTTTGGACTGTGTGTATCACAAACCCCTTTGGAGAGCGTGTGTGTCACAAACCCCATTGGACAGTGTGTGTGTCACAAACCCCATTGGACAGTATGTGTGTCACAAAACCCCGTGGACAGCGTGTGTGTCACAAACCCCATTTGACATTGTGTGTGTCACAGACACCACTGGACAGTGTGTGTGTCACAAAACTCCCTGGACAGTGTGTGTGTCACAAACCTCATTCGACAGCATGTGTGTCACAAACCCCATTGGACAATGTGTGTGTCACAGACACCATTGAACTTTGTGTATGTTACAAAACCACCTGCTCTGTGTGTGTGTCACAAACCTCTTTGGACAGCATGTGTGTCACAAACCCCATTGGACAGTGTGTTTGTCACAAACCCCTTTGGACAGCGTTTGTGTAACGAACTGCGTTGGACAGTGTGTGAGTCATAAACCTCATTGGACAGTGTGTGTGTCACAAACCCCATTGGACATTGTGTGCGTCGAAACCCCCCTGGACAGTGTGTGTGTCACAAACTCCCCAAACACCATGTGTTCCACAATCCCCTCTGTAGCGTGTGTTTGTAACAAACCCCATTGGACACTGTGTGTGTCAACAATCCCCATTGGACAGCATGTGTGTCACAAACCCCTTTGGTCAGTGTATATGTCATAAACCCTCCCGGATAGTGTGTGTGTCATAAACCCTATTGGACAGTGTGTGTGTCAGAAACCCCCCCTGAATAGCGTGTGTGTCACATACCTCTTTGGACAGTGTGTGTGTCACAAACCCCCCTGGACAGTCTGTGTGTCACAAACTCCATTGGACAGCGTGTGCGTCACAAACCCATTTGACATTTTGTGTGTCACAAACTACATTGGACAATGTGTGTGTCACAATCCCCCCAGACAGTGTGTGTGTCACAAACCCCCCTGGACAGTCTGTGTGTCACAAACCCCATTGGACAGCGTGTGTGTCACAAACCCCATTGGACAGTGTGTGTGTCAAAAATCCCTTGGACAGCGTGTGAGTCTTATGGCATTCCTCCACGTCTGAAGACGAATGTGCTGGAAACTAGAAACCTTGACATCCTGTTCTGTGTCCCATCCTCTCTCACTAACCCCTCGTCTGGCTGCATGTCTCTTCTTTCCTCTCTTATTTCCTTTTCTCCTTAACAAATAGATATGAGGCCCTGGACCCTGAAAATCAGGCAGAGGACAGCCAAGTAGATCCACCTGGAGAGCCCCCTGGATGCACCTCATCTATAAAAAGGATTACAACTGCATCTGTAAGAAGAAAAAAAAAAAAAAGAAGAGTGGTAGTAGTCGGTGACTCCCTTCTGAGGGGAACAGAGGGCCCTGTATGTCACCCACACCCATCCCACAGGGACGTCTGCTGCCTTCCTGGGGCCAGGGTGAGAGACACTAATAGAAGACTTCCAGTGCTAATTCAGCCCTCAGACTACTATCCCCCGTTAGTAGTCCAAGCTGGCAGCGAGGACATCAACAGAAGAAGTACCAAGATAATTAAAAAAGACTTTAAAGCACTGAGTCGATCAGTTCATGGGACGGGAGCACAAGTGATATTTGCCTCAGTTCCTGTGCTCTCTGGGATGGACGAGGAGCTAAATAAAGAGAGGAGTAGAAAAGCCTATCTCATCAACAGGTGGCTTAAGGATTGGTGTCACTGTCAAAATTTTGGGTTTTTTGACCATGGGGTAAACTCCATGGTACCTAGTCTCCTCAAATCAGATGGGCTTCATCCTTCTAGGGAGAGCAAGAGGACTATAGCCCATAAGTTGGCAGGGCTGATCAGGAGGGCTTTAAACTAGGTTTGGAGGGGGAAGGGACTGAAACTGGGCTCTCCAAAGATCAGCCTAAGGATGGAAAGCCCGAATTAAGAGTGAAATCAGCAGCCCACTTGAAGTGCATGTACGCTAATGCACGCAGTATGGGCAACAAACAAGAGGAGCTGGAAGCCATCATGCAGCAGGAAAGCTATGACATAGTTGCCATCACAGAAACATGGTGGGATGACTCATATGACTGGAGTGCTGCTATGTGTGGCTACAAGCTCTTCAGAAAAGATAGGCAGGGTAGGAGAGGTAGAGGGGTGGCTTTATATGTTAGAGAGTCACTCGACTCTGTTAAACTTGAGGTCAGCAGCGACAAGGTTGAGTGCCTGTGGACCAGAATCAGAGAGAAGTTCAACAAGGCTGACATCCTTGTGGGTGTCATAGACCTTGGGCTGTTATAGACCGCCCAACCAGGACGATGAAGGAGATGAATTATTCTACAAGCAGCTGGCAGATGTCTCAAAATCAACAGCCCTTGTTTTTGTGGGTGGCTTTAACCTATCAGATACCTGCTGGGGGCTCAATACTGCACAGAAGAGGCAGTCTAGGAAGTTCCTAGAGTGTCTAGAGGACAATTTCCTTCATCAGCTGGTAAATGAGCCTACCAGGGGCAAGACCCTGCTAGACCTACTGTTTACAAACAGAGAAGGGCTGGTGGGAGATGTAGTGGTTGGAGGCTGCCTGGGGCATAGCGACCATGAAATAATAGAATTTTCAATACTCACAGATGCAGGGAGAACCATTAACAAAACCTCTGCGCTGGACTTCCAGAGGGCAGATTTTTGCCTATTCAGAAGTCTAGTGCAGAGCATACCCTGGGAAACAATGCTTAAAACCAAGGGGTCCCAGGAGGGTTGGACATGCTTCAAGCAGGAGGTTTTGAGTGCACAGGAACAGGCTATACCAGTGTGCTGAAAGGCTCGCCGGTGGGGAAGACAACCGGCTTAGCTAAACAGGGAGATTCTGAATGAAATCAGAAATAAAAAGAGACTTTACCAACTGTGGAAAAAAGGGCTGGCTACTTATGAAGAATTTATGGAAATAGCTAGATCATGCAGGAAAAAAATCAGGGAAACAAAAGTGCAATTTGACGATAATTTGGCCAATTCTGTCAGGGATAATAAAAAGTCCTTCTTCAAATATGTCAATAACGAAAGGAGGGGCAAGGAAAACCTCCATTCTCTGTTGGACTTTGAGGGAAATATAGTTAACAAAGATGAGGACAGGATGGACAAGGGATCAGACCCAGCCAGCATGGGTTTAGGAGAGGCAGGTCCTGTCTGACCAACCTGATCTCCTTTTATGATCAGGTGACTCACCTGGTGGATGAGGGGAAAGCCGTGGGTGTGGTCTATCTGGACTTCAGCAAGGCCTTTGACACTGTCTCCCATAATATAGTCCTGAAAAAGCTGGCAGCCCATGGCTTGGACAAGTGTACTCTCTGCTGGGTTAAGAACTGGCTGGAGGGCTGGGCCCAGAGAGTGCTGGTGAATGGGGCTGCATCCAGCTGGCGGCCAGTCACTAGTGGTGTTCCCCAGGGGTCGGTGTTGGGTCCAGTTCTGTTGAACATCTTTATTGATGATTTAGATGAGGGGATTGAGACCATCATCAGCAAATTTGCTGATGACACCAAGTTGGGAGGGAGTGTCGACCTGCTGGAGGGCAGGAGGGCTCTGCAGAGGGATCTGGACAGACTGGAAAAATGGGCTGATTCCAATGGGATGAAGTTCAATAAGGCCAAGTGCCGGGTGCTGCACTTTGGTCACAACAACCCCCTGCAGCGCTACAGGCTGGGCACAGAGTGGCTGGAGAGCAGTCAGACAGAAATGGACCTGGGGGTACTAATTGACAGGAAGCTCAACATGAGCCACCAGTGTGCCCAGGTGGCTGAGAAGACCAACGGTATCCTGTCCTGTATCAAAAACAGCGTGGTCAGCAGGACAAGGGAAGTAATCCTTCCCCTGTACTCTGCATTGGTGAGGCCACACCTGGAGTACTGTGTTCAGTTCTGGGCCCCTCAGGTCAGGAAAGACATTGAAGTGCTGGAGCGAGTCCAGAGAAGAGCAACACGACTGGTGAGGGTACTTGAACATAAGACCTATGGAGAGAGGCTGAGGCAGCTGGGGTTGTTTAGTCTAGAGAAGAGAAGGCTTAGAGGTGACCTCCTCACTCTCTATAACTACCTGAAGGGTAGTTATAGCCAGGTGGGGCTTGGTCTCTTCTCCCAGGCAGTTAGCAATAGAACAAGGGGGCATGGGCTTAAACTCTGCCAGGGGAAATTTAGGCTGGATATTAGAAAGAAATTCTTTAGAGAGAGAGTGGTCAGGCATTGCAATGGCCTGCCCAGGGAGGTGGTTGACTCGCCATCCCTGGAGGTTTTTAAACTGAGATTGGACATTGCACTTAGTGCCATGATCTAGTAAATGGACTAGAGTTGGACCAAGGGTTGGACTCGATGACCTCTGAGGTCTTTTCCAACCCAGTCGATTCTGTGATTCTGTGATTCTGTGATCTCCATTTTTCCTGGACTCCAAAGCTCAGCCTGCTCAGGTTTTGAAAGGATTGCTGCAAACCCCTGTGATCCAAATCTCTACAACTGTCTCTGCTCAACAGCCTTTTACCCCAGGAAGGGGAAAACTGCCAATGCAGGCACCAAACCAGTGCCCAACCTGCCTGGAGAGCCAGGACAGTTGTGCCACACAACAGCAACCTCTGAGGGAAGCTGGAGGTGATGGAATTGAAATGGTTTCAGCCCAAATTATAGAATCATAGCATCATAGAATCATCTAGGCTGGAGAAGACCCTTAAGAACATGGAGTCAAACCGTAAATCTAACACTCCCAAGTACTCCACCAAACCATGTCCCAAAGTGCCACATCTCCACATCTTTTAAACACCTCCCGCAATGGAAACTCCAATCCTGAGCTGGCAGGACACCATTGGCTGCAGTTGGACAAAAGATACTGGTCATGGCTGTGAGTTCAGCCCTCGCTGGCAGAATGTCTCACACCCTCACTGAGGAGGGCACGGGGCTGGAAGATGGGAGCATGTTTCGGTTTCCAGATCCCAGCACAGAGCCCAAACCATCCTGCTCTTGAACTCTGGCATCCCATTTCCTGAGATGCAAAGCTGGTGGGACTTCTGTGGATAATCATGTTAAAAGGCATGAAAAATCCTTCAAATTTTGTGTAATTTTTCTAGGAATGTCAGTTTTATATGCTTATATTTAAATATCTGTAAAACAGTACTCTGCATCTCTGGTAGCCCCTCTGGCAATGACAATTAAATAGGTATTTGCACTATAAGGCTTCATACCTCATCCACAAGCACACATCTAAGTGGTTCAGATGAAGGGTGTCTGGTAAAACGTCACCCTTTAGGTCCCCGGGTGATGGACACTGCTCATGTGCCTCTGCAGAGAGTGGCAGGAGCTGGATCCCCTTCTCGGGACAGACTCCTTCCAGGAAAGACACAGACACAGGGAGAACTCATTGGGTCTTCATGGCATTTCACTTGGCATCAGTTTTGAAATATTGGGTGCTGTCTTGTGACTGCCCTTTCTGTACAAATGATCATAAAAACACAACCATTTAGTAAGACTAGGTCATAAAGGCCTGTTATGGAAAAGAAAGCTCATCATGAACTCTGGAGAGAGCGAGGAAGTTCATAATAAGCACCAGGAAGAACCAAGAAGCTCGAGGCCTCTTCTGAAGAGCGGGAGGCCTGAGCAGCCGTGATTGGCCATTGTAGGTGTGGGAGAGGGTCAGGGCATGTCAGGGAGAAGCAATGAGATGGCTGATGGCTTCAGTGAACCCTTCCAGCCATGTCTGAGCCCAGAAATGGAAAGCAGTTGATGTCTGCAGGTGGAGGAGGAACAGGAGGAAGATTTTCCTGGGAATACGGAAAGAAGAAAGGCCTCACTTGGGCTAATCATATATGGCAGTGACATTTCCATCCTGTGGGCATGGCTGTGCCTGGGAGATGGGGAATGGCTGCTGCTGGGGTGGCTGTGCTCAGTCATGGCCCATGAACTGACCCTGCTCTGCTCCTCTCTTACACTGCCCACACTTGGATGGTCCTCAGGAATCATCCATGAGCCTGGTAGATGGGGTGATGGGGTACAGGTACAAACAGAGGATTCAGGCAAGTGTGGGACTGGGACACTGAGGTGACTGGTGACCATTGCCAGGTGTATAAAAGAAGCTGGATGAGTTATGAGGAACTCACAGGCATTTCCAACTCCACAGAAAACCAGAGCCTTGCAGTTAAAGTAACAGCACTTGACATAAAACCCACCCCCAAAACACAAAACACTCACACTGACCACAGGAAAAGCCTTGAAAAACATTGGAGAAAAATCTACCAGATCCCAGGGGTCAGGGCTCAGCCATTCTGCTGATGAACAAGCATCAAGGGCTGACATGGCATCAGAGCCACCTCCACATGGCCCTCACCACCTGGAACCAGTGTCTCCAAGTCTTGCCTTCACCAGCCTCCAGGGACAGGGACCTGCACTGGTTGTTTCCTTCACAGCTGTGTCAGTGATGGCCCTTCGTGGGGTCCCAAACACCCTCAGAAACTTGGGGTTTGCTTCTGCCCTTCATTTCATTAGAGGTTTGTTCATTCTTTCAGTATCGGCAGTTCAGGATCATGGCACCAGAGGGCTCACTAACATCTAAAATGCTCTTAAAAGCCAAGGCTCTGTGCATCGTTTTCCTAAAGGCTTCAAGTCTGGTGTGGATGATTAGAGAGATTTCAGAATAGCCAAACAGAGAGAATTTCCCTAATAAATAGCAGTAAAGCCAAATTTCTTCTACTTCCTTCTCTGCTCGCCCTTCCTCCCTTTCCAGAACAGGTGGCATCACCAGCCTTCAGTACATATTGATGTGGAGCGTCTCCTGATAAAGACTGAATATGTCACAAAAGGGGGTGCCTGAATCACCTTGTGAGTGAGGAGACAGGCCAGGACAGCTCAAGAGGAGTCACACTCCTCTGGACCAAGAGGTGGGTGTTCCTGGCAATCTCAGGTGCCACAGTACAGTGATACTTGTGTTCAGGGAGCTGGTCAAGTGACACATCTCCTGTTCTGTAATGGTGTCTGAGTTTGCTCAGGTCACCCCTGACTTGAGCCCCATCCACTGCTGGGTGTTCTCCAGACTCCTGCCTTCAGGAACCAAGTCCCAGGAGACCTTGCTGGTGAAGATGGAGGCAAAGAAGCCATGAAGAACCTCAGTCCTGTCTGATTCTAGTCCTAGGAAATTCAGCAGCAGACCCGCGTTCACCCTGTCCATTCTTTTACTGCAGATGAATCTATATCAGTTCATTTTGCTCCCCTCAGCCTCCCCTGCAGGGATCAAGTTCAGGGCAGCTTTGGCATCATCCCCACATCCATGGACAAGGTTTCTAAATTCCTCCTTTGCAGCTTCCCCTGCTTCCACCTCCTGTGTGCTGCCTTTGTGCCCTGCAGCTCCAACAGTTCAGCAAACAGTCTCATGAGATAAATGGTTCTTTCCTTGGGTACTTGGAGAGATCATTCTTGTGCTTGGAGCAGGATGTCCTATAAGGCTTCTCAGTTTTCCTGAGCTACTTCACCCTTCAGACCAACCTCCATGTCACCAGTTTGCCCACCATCCCCCAGTATGTCTAAGCGTTCTCCTCTGGAGCCCACCAGCCTGTGCTCTGCTGCTGGCCTTCCTCCCTCCCTTCTGGTGCCTGGGACCCCACTGTGTCCTGGTCACAACAGCCAAGGTGGACACTGATGTTCACATCCCTCACCAGGGTTTCCTTGTTTCCTGGTTCCAGATCCAGGTGAACATTACCCTTGTCGGCCCATCTGGCAACTCTGTCAAGCAGTTGGACCAAGATCCTTTGGACTGTTGGCAGCTGCAGATTTGCCTGGCCAGTGAATGTCAGGGCAATTACAGTTCCCCATAGGGATCTGCTCATTGACTGGTGAATTCCTCCTTGAGTTGCTGACAGACCTTTTCAATTTCTTCTCCATGATCATGTAGTTTGTAACACCGAACATGTTGTCACCCTGTACTGGGATTACATAGCGAAGTCTTTGAACTGGGAGTGAGAGTCGGTGTGCTACAGTTGTCACCTCTCTGAGAAGAGAACAGGAGTTTGACTGACATCAGACCGAGCAGATTTCAGCTACTCCAAGATGGACCCACTCCTTGCCAAATCTGAGCCATTCAGTCATGCTGGCAGCACCTCTGGGATATTGTATTTAAGAAAGGGTAAAAAACGCTGCACAACAGCAGGTGGGAGACAGGAGGGAGGAAATGGGAGAGAAAAGCTCTGCAGACACCAAGGTCATATCCCATAGGACCCAAGCAAATCCCTCAACAGGCCAAAGATTGCTCTCCTGAAATCCTGCTCTTAGCCTTGTGATCATCTCCCAGGAGCCTCAACTCTGCTTTCCCCTCCCTGACTGTTCCATCCTGACCAACTCTTTCTGGTTTGTAAGTGTGAAGTCCCACAGGGCACCTCACCCCACTGACTTCTCAGTCACCCGTGTCAGGAAGATGTTGTCAATGAGCTCCAAAACCCACCTTGTCCCCAGCCAGGAACCTGGGAGGTGTAGGACCATAGTCCTGCCCTTGGCCTTGCACAGCCCCACATCACACTGTCCCAGGATAGGCCCTGGGCAACGTGGGAGGGACAGGATCTGACTTCCTAGGGATGGGGGTCAGGACTTGGCCCTTTGGTTAATAAAACACATCCAGGTTTACTCAGCATCAGAGAGACCTTTACTTTGCTTTTTCTGACCTGTCATCTCTGCCTCCAGTTTTCTTCTCTAACCAAACCTGAATATTGTTTCTCAGTTGTATCCCTCAGTGTGACCCATTAACCTTACAAGAAACTTCGGAGTTTGAATCTGACTTTGATTTCTTCAGAGGTTTCATCAACTTCCTCAAGGGTCTGAGGTTCATGGACTCAGCCCCAAACCCACCAGAGGGATCATTAAAGTGCCTTGGGCTGCTCCTGTGCTGCTGAGCTGGGCTGGGCTCCTGGGACACAGGGAGCTCATGGCAGCGGCAGCGCTGCAGAGAGACAGCTCTGCCCAGGAGCAGCTCCTCTGCACACGCAGCAGGGCTGAGGGCTCTGCCTGGGGATCTCAGGAGATGAGCAAGGCAGAGAGAGATTAAAGGTGGTCAGGACTGGGAGGGATGACTGAGAGCTCACTGGAGGAGAAACCTTTGCAGCCCTTGCCATGGTAAGTCTCTGGGTGCAGGGCAGTGCAACTGTAGCTCATAGAGGCATCTCCTAAAACTGGCACAGGCACAGCTTGTGGGATCTGTAAGGACGGGGCTCTTGTCAGGCCATGTTGAGCAGCTGTGAAGCTGGGTGAGCACCCAGGGGTGCCCAGGGCTGTCCTGCAGAGCAGGGTCCCTGCACCCCAGGGCTGTGCCGGGCAGGGACTCTGCCGCCTGCCAGGGTCAGCGCTCAGCCTGCCCGGCGAGATCCCATGACAGCAGCTGTGGGTGGAAGGAGCAACCCCCAGCAGGGCAGGCAGGGAGCTTGTGGGGTTGAAGGGGGCTGTGTGGGTCAGGGCTGCTCAGAGCTCCAGATCACCCCACAGACATGGCAGGGGGTCCTTCAGAACAAGCGTCTGTGCTTTCAGTTTTGCACTCTTGGTTGGCTGGGTGTGCAGTGGGAGATGGGGACTTAATTCTCTCTTTGGAGAAGACACTGAGACCCCATTTCTCGTTAGGACGTGTCTGAGCTGCTCCTGAGCCCCTGCACACACAGAGTTGCCCCTGGGCAGTGCCAGGAGGTGTGAGCAGGACAGAGCTGAGCACACAACAGGTGGGGCGGGGTCTGTGACACTGACAGGGAGCAGATCCAGGGACAGACACACAGCTCCAGGCAGCACAGACATGGGCAGGGAAAGGGAGATGGACCAGAAATGCTGGGGAAGGGATTCAGGATCCCCCTGCCATCCCCTGCAGTTCAGACCAGTTCAGACCAGTGCAACCCCTGGTCTCCTCTGCTCCCCAGCAGACCCTCTGCCCCAAAGCCATGGCGTCCAGGTCACGAGTCTCCACCTCAGCAGCTGGACCTCTAGGTGAAGGTTTCCTGCAACATGGTACACAAATAAGGTGCTAAAAGTACTTGCTCTCCAGTGTCATTATGTGAGTGGCAGCAGCACAGCCGGGTCAGGAGAAGGTTCCACAGCATGCCCATCTGCCTTTCTGTCCTTGCTTAATTTTCTGGTAGCACTGCAGTGTTCTTCCCTGTTTCTCCACCTGTCCCTGGAGCTCTTGCTCTCTGGGGTTGGGATGAGAATGTGGGGCCGTTCTTGTTCTGACACCAACACAGGAAGTCTTGACCCAGATTTGTGTGCTCATGGAAACTAGATGCCCAAGCTGCATTTTAAACTGTGATGAACTGTTTTTCTCAGCTGGTAGAAAGAGAGAATGAGCGGAAACATCCATCCACCAGGGACGGGCTTTTCCATGAGAAACAGCATGTTTATTTTCCTCAGAGAAGTCTCCCCTAACTTGTCACTGTCCTTTCCTCCTTGCACAGGTCCTCGTGCCCACAGGCAGCAAATGTCCAACAGCAGCTCCATCACCCAGTTCCTCCTCCTGCCATTCACAGACACACGGGAGCTGCAGCTCTTGCACTTCTGGCTCTTCCTGGGCATCTACCTGGCTGCCCTCCTGGGCAACGGCCTCATCATCACCACCATAGCCTGGGACCAACACCTGCACACCCCCATGTACTTCTTCCTGCTCAACCTCGCCCTCCTCAACCTGGGCTACATCTCCACCATTGTCCTCAAATCCATGGCCAATTCCCTCTGGGACACCAGGACCATCTCCTTTTTGGGATGTGTTGCACAAGTCTTTCTGTTTGTCTATTTTGTTTCAGGAGAGTATTGTCTCCTCACCATCATGTCGTACGACTGCTACGTTGCCATCTGCAAACCCCTGCACTACGGGACCCTCCTGGGCAGCAGAGCTTGTGTCCACATGGCAGCAGCTGCCTGGGCTACTGGGTTTCTCAATGCTCTGCTGCACACAGCCAATACATTTTCACTGCCCCTGTGCAAGGGCAATGCCCTGGGCCAGTTCTTCTGTGAAATCCCTCACATCCTCAAGCTCTCCTGCTCACATGCCTACTTCAGGGAAATTGGGCTGATGGTGGTCAGTGCCTCTTTAGCTTTTATGTGTTTTGTGTTCATTGTGGTGTCCTATGTGCAGATCTTGAGGGCCGTGCTGAGGATCCCCTCTGAGCAGGGACGGCACAAAGCCTTTTCCACCTGCCTCCCTCACCTGGCCGTGGTCTCTCTATTTGTCAGCACTGCCATGTTTGCCCACCTGAAGCCCCCCTCTATATCCTCCCCATCCTTGGACCTGCTGGTGTCTGTTCTGTACTCGGTGGTGCCTCCAGCAGTGAACCCCCTCATCTACAGCATGAGGAACTAGGAGCTCAAGGATGCTCTGTGGAAACTCATATCTTAGTGTTTTCTGAAGCAAGAAACTGCTCATTTGCTTCTACATAGAAGTTGTAATGTAACTTGTTACAGGTCCAGCTTGTCATCTGTATTTGCTGTTGTTGTTGGCATTTTTTATTCTGATAATGTTGTCATCCCCTTTCTAAACCACTGTCTGCTTTTCTTTTATAACCCCTTGTTGTGTAAATGAGGAGCCATGATCTGTGTTTATTTAAACAAAGTAAAGGGCCCTGTAGTGACTTGATTTTCACTATATCCTTCCTGCAAGGCCTTTTGGAGTTGCAGGGACAGTTTCTGTGATGGGTGAAGGGTAAAAGAGTCCATCCCGGCAGCACTGCCAGGGAGCAGCAGCACTTGATCTTCCAGAGTTGTTCAGGTTCCACTCCCACACTCTCCTTCTCATCCCTTGTGTTGGTGCAAGGCCTGAGTGCTCTGGCAGCTTGGTCACCGTCTTGCTGTGTGTCAGTCCTGTGAGCGCAGGCAGGGACAGGCAATGGGCACTGCTGTGACAGAGCTGGTCTTTGTAAAAGTAATTCTATAAAGAACAGCGATCTTCTTAGGACAGTGTCAGAAGACTTTGGACTTCTTAAAATTTCTGTCAAGAATATGCCCAAGAAAGTGGCCACAGATTAAACACCAGAGTACAGCTGAAAAGTGTGTGTGTGCAGGGCTGGCACACAGCAGTGTCCTCTCACAGCCAGGCCTCCTGCCAGAGACCTGCAGGACCAGCAGAGCAGGGGCTGGGCTGTGCCCCTGTGCACTGGACACCCCATAGAAGGAGCCTCAGGTCAATCACCATGGACTGGCCCCTCACAACCACCATTTCCAGCACTGGCCTCTCATACCAACTCAGACATCTTTGTCTCTCCATGGAATTACACTGAATGAGTAGGTCAGAGATTCATGTTCTCATTGCACGGATAAGATGTGAGCATGTACATCATGTATGTGAGGTAAGATGAACGTGAGTCAGGACAAACATCATCAGCTATTCCTTGGGGTTCCTTGAAGACCTGTGAGACAGACAGCTCATTGACATCACATCATGTTGGGACTAATATCCCATAGGAAACTACGAGAAAGCAGCACTGGGATGTGCTTCCTTGAACCAATGTCCATTCCTGATGATGAGGGACATCAAAGATGAATGCAGAACATGGTGGCACACCACGAGGCTGAGGTGCCTCCCATCCTTTGGGAATAGGAATAGGAGGCCAGAGAGACACTGTGACTCCAGCCTCTGTGTGTAAATGGGAAAGTGTCTGTTCCTGATTATGCCAATGTGTTTTAAGAGTCCACAGGGCCAGCTCAGATGTGGATGTCTGACAGAACCCTGATATTTCTGTGTGTGACTCCAAGGACAAACCCCAGTGGCCCA
Organism: Streptopelia turtur; assembly: GCA_901699155.2. Classification (NCBI taxonomy): domain Eukaryota; kingdom Metazoa; phylum Chordata; class Aves; order Columbiformes; family Columbidae; genus Streptopelia; species Streptopelia turtur. The sequence continues at coordinate 187,253 of CABFKC020000006.1, forward strand.
TTGAGATTCATCTCAGCTGCCTTGGACAGGTTCATTGCAAGTGTCCTTATTTGCTCCATCACCTTTACCATCCCCATCACATGCTGTTCTGCACAGTCCTACACCTGCCCCTCTTTCCCTGTGGGAAATTCTGGATTGTGGTCTCAAAATGTCAGAGTGATCAGAGAGGTTCAGAGGTCCCTCAGACAGTCAGACGTCAAACCCTTCTTCAGGAATGGCAGGAAGGACACCTGGGAGAATGACAGGCTGGTCAGCCTATGTCTGTCCCTGGGAGGGGGCTGGACCACATTCTTCTGCACCCATCTCCAGGCAGCAGAAGGACAAGGAAGGCATTGTTGAACCCAAATGGGCAGGGGAAAGAAAGGCATGTTGTGTACATGGAGTTTTGCAAGGCCCCAGACATGGTCTCCTGTGGTGGCCTTAGAGCAGCTTGGGGAGATCTGGGATGAAGATGTGGATGTTCTGATGGGTGGGAAGTTGGCTGTGTCCAAGCCCAAATATCATCAGTGGTACAAAGTCCTCTGTTTAGCCAGTTTCTAGTGGCATCCCTTAGTGATGAGTACTTGGGCCAACACTGTTGAAGGGCTTTATTCTCCCCCTGCATCATGTTACGGAGCACATTTTCAATTCCTTTGTGGATGATGCAAAGCTGGGCAGAGGCCCAGAACAACCTCACCTGGTACCCCCTGCCTTGAGAAGAAGAGTGAGACAAGGTGATGTTCAGGGCTCTCTTCAAACCTGACTTATTCTATGATTCAGTGAGTCTTTACCTTGGAGAGGTGTTTGAAGACAGAAGATGTAGTCCTTACCAGCTAAAAGAATGAATCCTGCCTGAAATTGCTAACCTAAAATATGTAAACCCTCTCAGTTTTGGTCAGTTTGCTCCAATAACAAAGATAAAAGTGACTTTTAAAACACTTAATCAGAACCTGCAAAGAATACTGTCCTTGCAGTGCAGACACTCTGGAGCCTGCACAATTAGCTGAGTCTTGTTTTAACATCTGTCTCAAGACTGTTACATAAAGTGTCCTTTAGCTGAACTTTGCTCCTTATGCGCTCATATGCATCCCTAGGATGGGAGACTGGGGTCAGCCCGGGACCCTCTCTCAACAAGCATGCGTGGTGATAAAATGATTATGTAACCAATATACCAATGTGTAAACACTTGCTTCTTTAGGACTGCCGGGAGGGTCTGAATGTAGTGATAAGATTTTGGATATAATAGATGTTCCTTATCTATCTGTTGTGCTGGTTTTGTTCCAGCATTCAGACTTGCACAGCTCTGTAATAAACAAGATCTCATCTCTGGGTGTGGGATTGGCTTTGCACTTCAGTTAGTGAATTTGCAATTAGCAACCAGGAAGAAGGAAAAAATAAAAAAAATAAAAGAGGCGGGAGAGGACATAGAAAAGATGTCAACATTTCACATTCCCTTACAGAATGCTTCTCCACTCAAGTTTTTAGTAGGAAATAAATTTGATCAATTTGACAGAACAAGCATAGTTTTATCAAGTCAGGATCTGGCCCATAAGGAGGGTGACGGATGGGTGTGGGATTATGAGGTCACTTGTGTCTCACAAACTCATAATTGAGTTCAAAGACTTTGGCTGTGAAGGGGACAGTGACATTAGTTCTGTGTCTGGAGGTGACAGCCCAGCAGCAGGGACATGGCTGGGAAGGAACGTCTGCCAAAGTGCCCACAGGCCCTACCCAGGAAGAGCCCTTGGAGACGGGTTGTCATGTCCATCCCACCTGAGAACATGATGAGACAGCAGCAGGGACATGGCCGTGTCTGTCAGAGAAGCTGAAAGGCCAGCAGCAGTGCTGGGATTTAGAAGATCATGGTGAGGTTACTTGTCTTCTGTCAGGTAAAAAAGCACAAGTAGCCTTGTGGTGATTGGATTCCCTGTTTGAAGGGCAGTTTATGAGATGGTCGAGCTTTCCTTGATAGTGGGAAGAACCAGGAAAGAGAGTGCAACTTGGAAGGTGAGGACTGGATATCAAGAGGAAGAAATGTCACTGGAAAGGCAGTGCTCTGGTCAGAAGATCACCCAAAGGGGGCTGGATCAGCCCACAGCTTTGTGGACCGTGTAGAACACCCTGTGGTGGAGATGGCAAAGGGCACTGTAAAGGCTGGAAGGGACCCACAGGACCCAGGTCTCTGTCCCCTTGGCCATGGCAGTTGTCTCTGCCACTGAGGCCCAGGAGAAGACATGTCATGTCCTCATGGCACTGGGGCCTCAGTGCCTCCTTGCAGCCCCATGGGGAAGCTGGTAGTTGTTGTCCCAGTGTTGTCATTCCCTGGGCCTTGCACACCCACATCCCACGGTCCCAGGAAGAGCCCTGAGCCGTGTGTGAGGGACAGGATCCCCCTTCCCATTGCCTGCAGGTCATGGCTTCTCCTTTCTGCTTCAGAAAGCAAACCAAGGGGTTTCTCAGTATCGGAGCTAAAGAAAAGACTCAAAGGAGACCTCATGGTGGCTACAGATTCCTCACAAGGTGAGAAGGAAGAGAAGTTATTGATCTCTTCTCACTGGTGACCCATGACAGAACCCAAGGGAATGGCAGTAGATGTGCCAGGGGAGGGTCAGGTAGGACCTGAGGAAAAGGTTCTTCACACAGAGGTGCTGGACACTGAACAGGCTCCCCAGGGAGGTGTCACGGCCCCAACCTCACAGTGTTCAAGGAGAGACTGGACAACGTCCGCAGACACACAGGGTGACCTGTGGGGTGTCCTGTGCAGGGACAGGAGTTGGACTTGAAGATCCTTGTGAATCCTTTCCAATTCAGGACATGATACGATTTTATGATTCTATGAAACACTAGGTTAAAAGTCCATGTTTTCATTGTGCAGATGAGTTGTAAACATACACATCATGTGCATGTCCACTGTGTGCATGTGGTGAGATGAACCCAAGGGAGCACAAATGCCATCAGCTATTCCTTGGGGTGCCATAAAAGTCAGTGGGACAGAGATGGTGTTCAGGGATCTCTTCCAACCTGTGTTATTGTAGGATTCCATGAATCTTTTCCTTGGAGAGCTCTTTCACGTCAGAATAGACAGAGGAAGAAGAGAAAAAAAATGAAGAGGCAGAAGCAGAGATGTAAAATGCCATAGAGTAAGTGCAGCAGCTCCGCTGAGGAATGTTTCTCCACTCAAACCCTTGATAGGAAATCTATCAGATACATTTGATGAAAGCAGCTTAGTTTGCTCTGCTCACACACTGGACCACAAGGAGGGTGATGGTGGGTACGATGTCGTGTGGTCACTTGTGTCTCAGGAACTCATAGTCCAGTAGGAAGCCAATGGCTGTGGAGGGCACTGTGAGGTCACTTCTGCCTCTGCAGGGGATTGGCCAACATCAGGAACACGGCTGGGAAAGGACTGTGAGGTCACACACACGAGACGAGCAATTGGGCCCAATCAGCACGGCTTTGTGAAAGGCAGGTCCTGCTTGACCAGCCTGATCTCCTTCTGTGACAAGGTGACCTGCCTGAGCAGATGAGGGAAAGTCTGTCGTGGGGAGTGAATCTGCCACACAGGCTGTGGGTGTTGTGTCCTTAGACTGCAGTAAAGCCTTTGACACCGTATCCCACAGCATCTCCTGGAGAAGCTGCAGCTCATGGCCTGGATGGTGTATCTGTGATGGATCAAGAACTGTCTGGAGGGCTGGGCCCAAAGAGTTGTGGTGAATGGAGCCAAATCCAGTTGGTGGCCGGTCATGAGTGGTGTCCCCGGGGCTCAATATTGCAGCCAGTTCTCTGTCATCTCTTTATCAATGATCTGGATGAGGGGATCGGGTGCACCCTGACTATGTTTTCAGATGACACCAAATTGGGTGGGAGTGTTGATCTGCTGGAGGGTACGAAGGCTCTACAGAGGGATCTGGAGCTGCTGCTTCATTAGGCTGAGGCCATTTGTCTGAGGTTTAACAAGGCCAAGTGTCAGGTCCTGCACTTTGGTCATAACAATCCCCTGCAACACTACAGGCTTGGGGAAGAGTAGCTGGAAAGCTGCCTGGTGGAAAAGGACCTGGGGTTGTTGATTGACAGCAGCTGAACATGAGCCAGCGTGTGCCCAGGTTGCCAAAAAGGCCAATGGCTTGATGTGCATCAAGAATAGTGTAGTGGGCAGAACCGGAGCAGCGATCATCCCCTTGTACTCGGCACTGGTGAGGCCACAACTCAAATCCTTGGTTCAGTTTTGGGCCCCTCACTATAGGAAAGATCTTGGGGTGTTGGAGTGAGTGCAGAGGAGGGGGACAAGGCTGTTGAGGGTCTGGAGCACAAGTCTGCTGAGGAGCAGTTGGGGGTTCTGAGGCTGTTTATCCTGGAGAAAAGGAGGCTGAGAGGAGACCTTTTCGCTCTCTACAACTATCTGAAAAGATGTTGTAGCATGGAGGGTGTTGGTCTTCTGCTGAGTAGCAAGTGAGAGGATGAGAGGAAATGGACTCAGCTTGTACCAGAGAAAGTTCAGAATTGATATTAGGAAACATTTCATCATGGAAAGGGTTGTGAAGCAGTGGAACAGGCTGCCCAGGGAAGTGGTTGAGTCACCATTCTCTGTTCCTTAGCACAGCTTCTAGGAGGATCTGTTCCATCATCTTCCCAGGCACAGGTAAGAGGCTGACAGGTCAGTAGTTTTCAGGGTCCTTCTTTCTACAGCAGAGAAACACTGCCACACATCGCAGGTTAAAACGTAGAGACTGGACATGAGGAGGAAGAAATGTCACTCAAAGGGCAGTGCTGTGGTACGAGAAATCATCCAGAAGGAGCAGGAGATCAGTCCATGTACTTGTGTTTCAGGGAACAGAGTGGAGACACATCAGTCAATGTATGGAAATACCAGGGTGAGAGCAAGGGGAGGAAGTGAGATGGGTGTCTACAGCCTGCAGGGAAACAGCAGCAGCTGAGGGACAGTGTAGGACTACCTGTGGTGGAGATGGCAAAGGGCACTGGCAAGGCTGGGTGTCACCAAGAGAACCCAAGTCTTTGTCCCCTTGGCTATGGCCATCGCCTCTGCCACCAAGGCCTGTGAGGAGACATGTTGTCCTCAGGCACTGGGGCACCTCATGGCCTCCTTGCACACCCCCAGTAAGGCTGGGAACTGTCACCCCATTGTCCTTCACTCAGCACCACACAGCCCACATCCCCTGCCCCAGGAAGAGCCCTGAGCAATGTGTGAGGGACAGGATCTGCCTTCCCAGGGGCTGGGGGTCAGGCCTTGGCCTCTCTGCTTCATCCAACTAAACCAGGGTTTTCTCAGCACCTCAGCTGCCTGCACGTTTCCCTTTGTTTATCTGCCATCATGGCCTCCAATTCTCTGCTCTAACGAGTCCCTGGGGAGGCTTTGCTGGTACTTGCCCTCAGTGGAACTCATTAATACTTCAAGGAACTTAGTACTTTTTTCTTCTGGCTTTGACTTCTGGAAAGGTTTGTGCAGTTTTCTCTCAGCACCTGAGCAATGTTCAAGGACTCAGCACCAAATGCACCATGGGGCTCATTACACTCAAGAAAGCTCTAACAAACCATGTGTCTTCTTGTAATGTCCTTCCAATCTTATATAGTTAATTAGAGAGTTTTCTTTGTGTAATTATGGAGAAAGATTTCAAAAAGCTTCTGATAAAAAAGTCTTTCTATTGTAAAGGGTGTATTTTAATACTTTTCAGTTTGGAGAAGATGTGATTGCAGCATTGTCTGATGTTGATCAGGGTCTCTCCTAAGGAGGTCTGGACTGGCTGGAGAAGCTGTCCCTTGAGGTCTCACACCGTGTGGACAACCTTGCTCCTCACCTCCCCAACCCCATCGTTTCTCTCATTGGCCCCCTGGGCCTTGCATCCCTTTTCCTCACCCCAGACTTCACTGCATCTGCAGCTGGATGTGCCAGCTCCTTTGCACCAGCTCCCACCTGCTCTCCTTGGAGACCCAAGTGCACACAGCAAAGAGGGACTTTGCTTTACCCTTGAACAAACAAAATAGAACTGATGAGAGTCATGATTAAAAGTAAACACACTCCTCAACTGTACACCAAGGACAAGCTGCCACCACTGAGGTTCACCTTCTCCAAGGCAGAACCATGCAAGAAATGTTTTAGACAGAAAGGAAATTATAAAATAAACACAATAAAAGAGTTGGCTAAAGACAGAATTAGACAGACTACTGAAAGACAAGGAAGCTTTTAACTCCTTGAAGCTGAAAGCAGCAACTGGGTTGTTGACAAGTGTCTGAGTGATCAAACAGTATGAGGAAGGGAAACCCAGAGAGCAATGGCAAGTGTTGTGTGCAGATCAGCTGCTGGAAATGGGACTTCAGACATGGTCAGTTTAGTCAGGGCAGGAGGAAATACCTGGAGGATGAGGGAGATGAGATGCACAGATAACAGAGAGAGTGCTGAGAAGGCAAATCTAGTGCAGGATCAGGAGTTCTCCTCTCGTTCTTAATGCACATCCTGAAAAGTCTCATTTTGATCTAATGGGAAAACACTGATATTTAAAGTATTCAAAACAAAGAAAGAGAATTACAACACCAACAACGTTTGATGTTTAAAGTTGCAAGAACACATTTCACAGTATCACAATATGTTTGGGATTGGAAGGGACCTCAAAAGATCATCTAGTCCAATCCCCCTGCTGGAGCAGGAACGCCCAGGTGAGGTCGCACAGGAACATGTCCAGGCGGGTTTTGAATGTCTGCAGAGAAGGAGACTCCACAACTTCCCTGGGCAGCCTCTTCCAGTGCTCTGTCACCCTTATTGAGAAGAAGTTTCTTCTCAAATTTAAGTGGAACCTCTTGTGTTCCAGCTTGATCCCATTACCCCTTGTCCTATCATTGTTTGCCACCCAGAAGAGCCTGGCTCCATCCTCATGGCACTCACCCTTATATATTTATAAGCATTAATAAGGTCCCCCCTTAGTCTCCTCTTCTCCAGACTAAAGAGACCCAGCTCCCTCAGCCTTTCTTCATAAGGGAGGTGCTCCACTCCCTTAATCATCTTCGTTGCCCTACTGCTGGACCCTCTCCAGCAGTTCCCTGTCCTTCTTGAACTGAGGGACCCAGAACTGGACACAATATTCCAGATGTGGTCTCACCAGGGCGGAGTAGAGGGGAAGGAGGACCTCTTTCGATCTACTAACCACCCTCCTTGTAATACACCCCTCTACGTCTTTCAATTGGATTCTTTTTCCCTCCATTTTTAAGATATTTTCTCTAGATTTCTATCCTACCAAACCCTACAACATTAAGAAAGATAATCCTTGTGTCTTGCAGAGAGTCGAAGATCCTACCAAACCCTACAACATTAAGAAAGATAATCCTTGTGTCTTGCAGAGAGTCGAAGGCACCAAACAATCCACTGCCATGGGCTGTCAGTGCCACTTTTAACCCTTGGCACACAGTGAGTCATGCTGGAAGCTGTTGGCCACTCTTGACTGATGGAGGAAAGAGGGATAGAAAGGTTAATTGAACTGTTCTCTTTTTAGATGGCCATGTTGACAGTGATCTCAACAGACCTGTGTTGTCTGTCTTTCTATGTGATCGTAAGGAAAAAATTATATTTATGTGTTGGTAAATATATAGTAAAATGTATAAGTGTATCCAGTTATATTTCTTACCAGCACTCTCCAAGGAAGAATCTTTCTTCAGAGAAATTGTTGTTTTGATATTGTCTTTGTCACTCGCCCCCTGCCCCACTGGCCACTGGGACCAGGGTGCCCTCAGCCGCCTTCCTTGTGCTGACCATATCTTTGGAGAAGCCCTCCTGGGTGCCCTCCCCTTGCACAGCCATTTCAGCCACTGCTCAGCGTTGGCTTTGCTGGCTGCATCCCTGCACCCCTAGGCCAGGTGTCTGTCTGTCTGTCTCCTGGGCAGCCTGTTCCCCTCCAGCCTCCCTGCACGTCCTTCTGCTGTTTGATCTCCTAAGTCAGGGGGTCCCTGTTCATCCATGCTGACCTCTTGCCAGGCCCTGCTGGACTCCCTGGCCATCAGATTGGTTTCTTCCTGGGCTCTGAGGACATCGCCCCTGAACAGGGACTCACAGCCTGTTTGTTCTCCAGGACAACCAAAGCAGATCCTCCAGTAATGAAATCAGCTCTCTTGCAGGACTGCACTCTTGTTCTGCAGTTGTCCTGCTTCTCCACCATCTCATGGTCACTGCAGCCATGGCCACTCTCATCCTTCAGATCCCCGGCCTGATCCACCTTGTCTGTCAGTAGGAGACCAGCCCTAGTCAGTTCGTCCATGTTTGTCTCAAAATGCTGTATTCCACACCTGCAGGAGCCTCCTGGGTTGCTTGTGCTCAGTGCTGCTGCTGTCCCAGCAGACCAAGTCATGGTCCAACTTGCCATGTAATAGAGGACCTGTGACCATGAAGCTTCCTCCAAGGCAAGGCTCTGTGCACACCAGGCTCCCCTCTGCACAGAGCTCATCTCCAGCTCCTCATCCACCCACCTGCCTTCCCGAGGAGCCCTGACCACCCCTGGCTGCCCTCCCACCACTGAGCTGTCCCACCAGGGCTCTGCAGTCCCCATGGGGAGCACGATGCTGCCTGCCCAGCAGAAACGACAGTGCTGGGTGGGAAAAAGGAGAGGCAGGTGCAGGGGAAGTGTCTGGAGGTTGGCTGTGAGGTGACCCCTGGTGCCAGAAGAGGATGATGCAAGGTGAGGCGTCATGGGAGGGAGGTAGATTTTGAAGTCACATCTTTGAGAACAACCCAACTGGGCACGTGGTGAGTCAGGCCTAGTGATGTCACCTGGATGCTGGAAAAGCACACCCAGCAGTGCTGAGAGCCTGGGAGATGGGAGATGCAGGAGAAGGGGAAGATGACACAGCTGGAGGTGGGTTGTGATGCCACTTCTATTGCAGATACATGGGGTAGATGTAGGCAAAGCAAACATGGATGCATTATTACTTGTGAGGTCACCTCATGACAGCAATGTGATTGGCCAGAGGTAGGCAGGTATCATGAAGTCATCAAGGATGCCAGATGGGAAGGCTGCAGACAAATGACTGTGCCCCTGGTGAGGCCCTGCCCTGGGGTGAAACCACCTGTACGTGCCATGGGAAACTGTGGGATGTGCATGAGAAAGTGAGGGATGTGAGAAGGGACCAGAGGACCAAGGCAATGGAATCCAAACTGTCAAATTTGAGTGCAAGTGGAGAAAACCTGAGCCCATTGGGGAAAAAGTAACTGATGATGGTTATGAATTGGTGAGGAGACTGGGCCAGAGAAAGGGAGGGATCAAGGTGGATTGTGGAAGAAGCAGCTTGTGGAAGAGTGGGGAGGAGAGGGATTCAAGGGACCAGCTGCCCATGGGGAGGTGGCTGGTCAGTGCTGCTCTGGCCAACCCCCCTGCCTGATCTCCATGGTCTGTCCTGCTTATTAGACTGGTTTCAGCTGGGGCAGAGTTAATTATCTTCATAGCAACTTGTATGAGACTGTGTTTTAAATCTGTGATGGAAACAGTGTTGATCACACACCCATGTTTCAGTCACTGCTGAGTGGTGCTTGCACAGAGTCAAGGCCTTTTCTGCTTCTCACGCTGAGAAGTGAGAGTAGGCTGGGGGTGCCCAAGAAATGGAGAGGAGACACAGCTGGGACAGCTGACCCCAGCTGACCAAAGGGATCTTCTGTACCACATGAAGTCATGCTCAGCAACAAAATCTGGGAGAGAAAGTGAGGGGGAACACTCAGAGTGATGGCGTTTGTCTTCCCAAGTAACTGCTATGTGTGATGGAGCCCTGATTTTCTGGAGATGGCTGAACACCCACCTGCCAATGCAAAGCAGGGGATAGATTCTTTATTTTTCTTTGATTGCACACACAGCTTTTGCTTTACCTATTAAACTGTCTTTATCTCAACCCTCGAGTTTTCTTTTACTTTTAAGATCTTCCCCTCATCCTGCCACAGCAACAGAGTGGTGCTGAGCTGATGACCAGGGTTAAACTACAATATTTCTTAAACTCTCTTCCTGGCTATTTACTGTGTGAGTGGGTTCACTGTTGTGTGTGTGTTTGGGTGTAAATGTATGCACACGCTTTCTTGGTCAGGTCTAAGTGAGGCTAGCAAGGAAGAGGAGACACCAGGATATGAAGAGACCTGGGGCTGGAATGGCCAAGTGGGCAATATCTCTGAGTCTGGGTTGACCCAAACCCCAGGTCCACACTGGAGGGACCACAGGGGTGTGTGAAACTGCAGGTAAGTTCTACCTGGGATGTACAGACAACTCGTGCAACCTTCACACCAGCTCAGTCTGAGAGGAGGAACAGGACACAGTCAGTACTGTTGCTCATGGTTGTGTAAAAGTGCTGCTGCTGGTGTGGTGACTGTGAAGGTGCTGCCATCCAGTGGGACCTGGACAGGCTGAAGAGTTGGGCGAGGAATAACCTGATGAAATTTTACAAGGGCAAGTGTAGAGTCCTGCATCTGGGCAGGAACAACCCCAGGTTCCAGTATAGGTTGGGAAATTACATATTAGAGAGCAGTGTAGGGGAAAGGGACCTGGGGGTCCTGGGGACAGCAGGATGACCATGAGCCAGCACTGTGCCCTTGTGGCCAGGAAGGCCAATGGCATCCTGGGGTGTATTAGAAGGGGGGTGGTTAGTAGATCGAGAGAAGTCCTCCTCCCCCTCTACTCCACCCTGGTGAGACCACATCTGGAATATTGTGTCCAGATCTTGGCCCCTCAGTTCCAGAAGGACAGGGAACTGCTGGAGAGGGTCCAGCGTAGGGCAACAAAGCTGATTAAGGGAGTGGAGCATCTCCCTTATGAAGAAAGGCTGAGGGAGCTGGGGCTCTTTAGTTTGGAGGAGACTGAGAGGTGACCTTATTAATGCTTATAAATATATTAAGGGTGAGTGCCATGAGGACGAAGCCAGGCTCTTCTGGGTGGCAAACAATGATAGGACAAGGGGTAATGGGATCAAACTGGAACACAAGAGGTTCCACTTAAATTTGAGAAAAAACTTCTTCTCAGTGAGGGTGACAGAGCCTGGACCAGGCTGCCCGGGGAGGCTGTGGAGTCTCCTTCTCTGGAGACATTCAAAACCCGCCTGGACATGTTCCTGTGTGACCTCACCTAGGTGTTCCTGCTCCAGCAGGGGGACTGGACTAGATGTTCTTTTGAGGTCCCTTCCAATCCCAAACATACTGTGATGCTGTGATACTGTGCTGTTGCCTGTTGGAACGGGTCCATGTGGGGTGGGCTGTTTCCATTTTTGTTTCCCTGCAGATACCTGGATTTAGTGCTTTGCCATGGGTTGACTCCACCTTGGGCCATGTCTCACTCTGTGGGCTCCAGTCACTGCCCACCTCAGGCACACACCGTCCATGTGTATCTCATGGGCTCTCCAGGCAGCTCCAGATTCCTCTCCTGGAGGATTGTCCTCTGCCCCATCATGCTCTGGGACAGCCCAGTCTGACTGTATCTCATGACCACTCCCCTTCTCCACTGTCAACAGACAACAAGGGTTGTGTCTTAAACCACAACTCTTGTCTATCAGCTACCAACGTGACAACGAGCTTTGACCTCAGGCCCTTTTGAGTGAAATTCCTGGGCCTGTTGTTGAGATCAGCTTTAGAACAACAACCAAAACTTTAAGAACTGCACAGAGTAGATGTCATTTTATTACAGAGATGCTATGGGAGACCAAGCTCTGACACAGTGTTAGGAAAACATTTATACAGGTTTCAGGTACTTTAAAAATATTAATAATGGGTACATTTTTCAGGATAGTCAGCTAAACACAAACAATTATGCATGAACATAAAAACCATAAATAACAATATGGGTAATGCTAACAAAGTAAAAGGGATAAAACAAGGTACAGGCCTGCATTGGGATACAAACAGACATCATTTGTGGACAGTGATGGAAAGCTGATCAGTATTGACAAACACCCATGAAATCACTTTCCTAATGGACTCCTTGAGCTCCTGGTTCCTCATGCTGTAGATGAGGGGGTTCACTGCTGGAGGCACCACTGAGTACAGAACAGACACCAGCAGGTCCAGGGATGGGGAGGAGATGGAGGGGGGCTTCAGGTTGGCAAACATGGCAGTGCTGAGGAACAGGGAGACCACGGCCAGGTGAGGGAGGCAGGTGGAAAAGGCTTTGTGCCTGCTCAGAGGGGATCCTCAGCATGGTCGTCAAGATCTGCACACAGGACACCACAATGAACACAAAACAGCCAAACGCTACTAATACACCAACCACAAGCAACCCAAGTTCCCTGAGGTAGGACTGTGAGCAGGAGAGCTTGAGGATCTGGGGAATTTCACAGAAGAACTGGCCCAGGGCATTTCCCTTGCACAGGGGCAGTGAAAATGTATTGGCCGTGTGCAGCAGAGCACTGAGAAACCCAGTGGCCCAGGCAGCTGCTGCCATGTGGACACAAGCTCTGCTGCCCAGGAGGGTCCCGTAGTGCAGGGGTTTGCAGATGGCAACGTAGTGATCATAGGACATGACGGTGAGGAGACAATACTCTGCTCTAATCAAGAAGGCAAATGAAAAGATCTGTGCAGCACATCCTGAGTATGAGATGGCCCTGGTGTCCCAGAGGGAGTTGGCTGTGGATTTGGGGACAGTGGTGGAGATGCAGCCCAGGTCAAGGAGGGAGAGGTAGAGCAGGAAGAAGTACATGGGGGTGTGGAGGTGCTGGTCCCAGGCTATGGTGGTGATGATGAGGCCGTTGCCCAGGAGGGCAGCCAGGTAGATGCCCAGGAAGAGCCAGAAGTGCCAGAGCTGCAGCTCCCGTGTGTCTGTGAATGCCAGGAGGAGGAACTGGGTGATAGAGCTGCTGTTGGACATTTGCTGCTGATGGTCATGGGAAACCTGTCATAGGAGGAAAAGACAGTGACAAGTTATCAGTGGCTTCTCTGAGCAAAATCAAAGCCATTTCTCACACACCCTCCCCTCCTCCACACCCCCTTGTCCTTTTCCAGACCTTCCTACAGCTCCGTGTCTGAGCCCTGGGTGGTGCTGGCTGGAGGTGCCGTGAGGAGCAGGGCCTGTGCCCGCTGGCTGCCGAGGAGTCAGCCCTGCTCTGCAGTAGGGGGGCATGGGAACGGGGGGCAGGGGCCAGAACTGGGGTTCAGCTTTGTCAGATGGAACCACATCATATCTCACCCTTTCCTAAAGTCTCAGCATCCACATTTGGTCCAGGACACACACAGGGCTGCTCACAGGAGGGATCTGCACTGCAGGGGATCACAGGGACTTTTCTCTGTTCTCCCTCCCATAACAATTCCGGGTTCAGTTTCCTCTCATTTCTGATCATTTCCCTGCTGCCTGGAAATTCTCCCCTGGGAGGTGTTTCCCTGTCCATGTCTGTTCCCTGTCAGTGCTCACAGACCATCCCACCCTCTGTGCCCTCCCCCTGGCCCTACAGATCCTGCCTGTTCACAGGGCACTGCCTGGGGGCATCTTCCTGTTTGCAGGCTGGAAAACAGGACAGGTCAGACTAAGGCTGACGGGTCCAGCCAAGGTGATGCAGGTGCTGTGCACAGGCAGAGGGGTGGGGAAGGGATGTCATGAGCCTTCTGGCAGACGTACTGATCACTCAGAGTCGCAGTTCAGAAGCCTCAGTGACTTGTTAAGCATGAGAGCTCATTTTCATTTTATCCTTTCCTGCACCCCCCAGCCCTTGGGAGAGGAAACTGAAAAGACAGGCTCAGGAAAGCTTCCTATCTGCCTGGTAATCCTTGCAATGATCTTCTCCTTGAGGCATCCACTGGGAAAAATCCTGGGGGTGATCTGGAGCTGTGAGCAGCACTGACCCACACAGCACCCTGTCCACTGCAGAAGCACTTTTCCTGCCCAATAGGGTTTGCTCCTTCCACCACATCTTCATCCCTCAGTGTTGTTGGGATCTCCCGGGCAGGCTGAGCGCTGACCCTGGCAGGCGGCAGAGTCCCTGCCCGGCGCAGCCCTGGGGTGCAGGGACCCTGCTCTGCAGGACAGCCCTGGGCACCCCTGGGTGCTCCCCCTGCAGTCATGCTCAGCAGAAGTTGTCGTCATTCCCTGTCCCTCTGACAGTGCAGCAGGGAAGCCCTGCTCTGGAGTGTGTTCTTCTCCTCTACAACAGAGATACTGTGAGAGAGACCTGACAGATCCTGTAGATTGTGGAATGTTCCAGCTTAACGTCTCCCTCCAGGAAATGCAGCTGCATTGTCCTACAGCCAGAGACTTACCGTGTTAGAACTGTGATTTGTCTCATTGAATCCTCAGCAACCAACCACCCCACATTGCCTTTAATCTCTCTCTGCCTGGCTCCTGTGCCCTTGGTGCTGCAGGCAGAGCCCTCAGCCCTGCTGCGTGTGCAGAGGAGCCGCTCCTGGGCAGAGCTGTCTCTCTGCAGCGCTGCCGCTTCCATGAGCTCCCTGTGTCCCAGGAGCCCAGCCCAGCTCAGCAGCACAGGAGCAGCCCTTGATGTCCCTTTCTTTGTCCCCTCTGGGCTCCCTCCAGGTGTCTCTGGGGCTCCAGTGGCACAACTCTGGAGTTGAAGCAATCAGTGATGTTGATTCTCTCTCCTCTTCATAGACACTTCTTTCCAGCATCGTATTTTTCATTTTAAAAAATAAACTGGTATGACAAGCATCTTTCTTGTCCCATCATTAGACAGGACACCAGGAATGTTACAGCAAAGGATCTAATTTCTCCAGGCTAGGGGAGGAATATCTTCAGTTGAATGAACTTAAGCATTTTGTTCTGGTTTTACACTGCTAGGTCTAAAGAGACATTCATCAGTCTTTGGCCATGTCATGTCCGTGCTCTGATTCAAAGCCTTTGCACACATGGGCTCTTGGACACTTGGTACCAGGTGTCTTCTGGCAGGTCAGAGCTGGGCTGGCGCCACAGCTGGAGTGGTTCAGCCCAGATGTGAGGTAATGTCCTCAGCCAGGGACCTGACTGGGGAGCTGGAGCTGTCAGTGCTGCAGACAGAGCTGTGACACCAATGGAATGAACTGCCAAGCAGGGTGGCAGGAGTGAGTTCATCTGGTCTGCAAGGACAGCAGCCTCCAAGCACAGCAACAGTCCAGATCAAAGCTCAGTCCAGACCTGTAAGGCAATTCAAGGGCCCCATAATGAGCTGTTACTACCGCAGGAACAGTTGAAGGAGAAACAAAGTCACTGTGTGGCCACTGATGAATTTAATAAGTGAAAGAGGTGAGAATCCCTGTGTCCTCTTGACCTCCCTCTTCACCAGCAAGGTCTCCCAGGCCTCTTTGACTGAAGGCAGAACAAGCAGCAGTGGATGTGGATCAAGTCAGGGGTCACTGGAACTAACACAATCCTTCCCAGTCTATGGGACAGCAGGGGCAGCATCCCAGGAGCAGGGACAGCAGGATGATGTCACAGTGAGGCCACTTTCCACCACCTGTGAAAGCTCATGGAGACTGGGGGGACTCCCTGACCACTGGCAGCTCTCACACTGTGTGTGCACTTTTCAAAATGGCCAATGGGTGAGCAGGGGAACTAAGGGCTGTGCCCCAGAGCATGTCCACTGGGACCCCATTTCTGGGTGTCTGGAAGAGAAGGTGACGGGGTTTTCCCCGGGCAGGTTGTGCCTGTCCATCCTCTTTGCTTTCTGTGAGGAAAGAACAGGGTTGTGGATGTGGGGAGAACATTGATGGTCTGTTACCAGTGGTGGTCTGTTACCTGGAAGTCAGCAAGGCATTCAGAATCATCTCCCACAACATTCTTGTGCCCAAGGTAGGATATTATGGTCTGTGTCAGTGTGCAAGTAGATGGGTAAAACCAATCTGGATGGTTGGGCTTGGAAAGGTGCTGTAGAAAGGGAGAGAATTTCCAGTCATGAGGACAGTCAAGCACTGGAAGCTGTTTCCCAGGAGTGCGCACCCACTCTGTCCCAGAAAGTGACCAAGATGTGTTTGGATAAAGCCCTGAGTAATCTGGTCTGACCCTGTTGTGAGCAGGAGGTTGGTCAAGACACCTCCTGAGGTCCCTTGGAGCCTGAATGATGCTGCTCTTTCATCCCCTTCATGTTTTCAATTTAGAGAAAGCTCTCAGTTTCTCCCTGACCACAGGAATAGTTCACAGAGGGTCTAGAGCTGCTTTACAAGTGCCCCCAAATGGCCCTGACCACATCTTGTGCATCCCTTCTCATATGTCCCCACCCAGGGTCTTCTTTTTCACTGTCCTTATACCCTTCCAGAATGAACAGCCCATCTTGCTAATCCTTTCATAGCAGGTTGTTCAAGTGGTGTCAACATCCATGTACAGAGTCTGCACAGCAGCCAGGCAGCAAAGCCACCATTACAGAAATGGAGATGAGACACTTGACCAGCTCCTTGCACCCAGATATCAGTGTGACATGTTTGCTGAGATTCCCAGGAACACCTGAACTGTAAGAGCAGAGCATGTGAGTCCTTGATGGGTATCCTGGCTTGTCTCCTGACCCATGTGGTGCTTCAGGCTGTGAAGGGAATCAAAACCAGCCATTGGACTGGGGTAGTTCCATTTTACACGTGTCACACAGGGCAGATGAAGGGAGCACAAAACTCCAGACTCTGCTGCACGGTTGGGACTGCAGAGACTGGAAATGCAGGTGACAGTGTGTGTCAGTGTCGTGGTTGAGATGGACAAACGACATGGACCAAATTCTTTCAAGATGAAAGTAATAGATGCCATTTATTGCTACAAGTGCATTTTTATACAATTCTACCAGTTCATGTGTCTTTTCACTATTGGTTACAAGTTACAGGACTAACATCTCATTGGTTAATTTTTCTATCATCCATGTTATTCTTCTATCCCCTTCTCTCTCACGGGTACATCTCTCCTCTCTCCGGATACTCCTTTACTCCCATCCTTCTCAAGGGTAAATCTTAATATCTCAAGGCTGATCTCTACTCTCATATTTTCTGTCAAGGATTCCACAGACCCGCTGCAGTTTCCCACAATTCCCCCTTTTTGTATTTGTGCTAAAAATGCTGCCCTCATTGTCCGCTGCAGGGCCCTTTGCAGCAGAGAAATCATGCATGGCAACATCAGTAACACAACCACAACAATAATCAAAACGATCAGTCCTGTTTTCACTACTGATAACAACCATCCTAAAAATCCTCAACCACTAAGCAATGTATTTAACAAATCCCATCAAAATTTTCACACCCATGTCCTTGAGCTAATAACAAAAAATCTATTGCAGCTCTATTCTGCAGTGTAGCATGTCTTACAGAATCTACATCTAACAAAAGTCCACTTAAAGCCTTAGAAGTTCTGTTAGTTTGCTTAGCTAGCCAACATCCTAATTTTTCTAAAGTATTTAGAGCTTTAGCTGTGCCAACACCAGGTACAAGAGATCCTAAAACCCTTAATCCTGATCCCCAAGAATCTACTCTGTCATCACATTTTGACTTATATGCATGCAAAAAACGTTTTTCCCATATCGCTTTTCTGTGATCGACTATCATGGATACATCAGGCGTTAAGAGAGTTAATCGTCCCAAACTACATGGTCCTCCAACAGCATTAGAAGGAATTTCTGGCCAGGCTCTATCTCCGCAGATCAAGAATACACCATACGGGAGTTTTCGGGGTCACTGTCCCACATTGTTAACAACACCCCTTGGATTCTTCTGCGAGGCATTGCACCAACGAGTTTCATTTCTGTAGTCATCAAGGGTAGCATTAACATTTTGCAGTCTTATCCATTCATGCTTTAGCATATTGTCCTGGCACTTTTCACAAACCAGCTGGATACAAGCATCCATGGGCACAGATCCCAGCAATTCCAGTTCCTGTGGTTCAATGTCTATTTCTGGGAGACAGTTAATCCAAAGTGCCATGTTAGTATTATTACAGTTTGTTGCAATGCCTCTGCAGCAACCACTATTTTGAAACAGTTGTGTGATGCTGCTGTAGTCATCAAGGGGGATGCCAACCAAGCATATGTGGAACGGGTTTTCCGGAGATGCCATAGAAAGGCATATGGAGTCCTGGCCAGTCATGTTGGCTAAAGTAATCCCCATGTTAGTTTTTGTCTGTGCAGGCATCCAAGATGAAGCAGCTGCAGCAATCATCGTTAGGAAGGCAACACAGGTTTCACATTTCGCGCAGGCAACCATTGTGGTCCTTGATCTGTAGAGACACAAGCATAGCCTCTCCCCCAGGTTAATAATTCATGTGGACCCGTCCATTGTCCTGTGTGCAAATCCCGCACCAACACTTTTGCCCCTGGACCCACCCTTTCTTGAGCCACTAAAGAGGAAAATTGACGTAGCATGGGCAGCATCTGGGCATCATCAGAAACCTGCAAAAAGTTTAAAACGTATGTGACTTTAGCCAAGGGTGCATCAGGTGGTTCACCCAACATTCCCCCTTTTTGTTTTAAAAGAAAACGCTTGAGCGTGCCATGAGCACCTTCCACAATACCTTGCCCTGTGAGAGAACGAGGAATGCCTGTAACATGAGATACTCCCCAGAGCTGTAGAAATGAAGCAACTTTTCGGGATACATATGCTGAACCATTGTCTGTTTTCACCTGTTGCGGAACACCCAAGAAGGAAAATGCACGCTGCCAATGACGTATTACATCTCGTGCAGATTCTGCAGTATGAGCAGTGGCAACGATAGCAGAAGAAAAGGTGTCTATAGAGACATGAACATACTTCAAGTGCCCAAATTCAGGTACATGTGTAACATCAGTTTGCCAAATTTGCAAGGCTCGAAGGCCATGGGGATTGGTACCATAATAAGTAGGAATATGCTGACCTTGACAATCAGGGCACGCAGCAACAATAGCATGTGCCTCAGAATTTGAAATGCCAAAGTGTCGTCTCAAGGCACGATAGCCTTGATGATAGAAATGATGTGACGCTATTGCCTGTTGTTTAACATCAGGAACAGGTCCTAAAGTCACTGCTGAAACTAGAGAATTTGCTTTTGCATTTCCTTCTATTATGAAACCTGGTAACGTAGTATGACTTTTAACATGCATGACATAATATTCATGATGACGCTTCTGAATTTCAAGCCATAACAGTTTTAAAATACCAAATAACTTTTCATTAGACACATGTCCCAATACAGCCTTATCCAACCGTTGTACAAGCCCAGCCACATAAGCAGAGTCTGTCACAATATTCACAGGGCCAGGAAAGGCCTGAAACGCCATGGTCATTGCTCTAAGTTTGACCACTTGTGGTGATTCTTCCTGATATTCTACTTCATGTTGCCACTGTGGCCCATCCTTCCAAACAATGGCTGCCTTGCCCGTCCTTCCTGATCCATCTGTAAATACTGTAGGTCCATTTACTGGGCTTGATTGATTCAATTGCTTCTGACCAAATCTTACCTGACTGCCTAACTTAATCACTGGATGTGAGGGCAAATGATAACTGATTTGACCCGTATAATTCATCATAGCTGCTTGTAGTGCAGAGCTATTAGCCATACACCACTCAAAATAATCACTTTGCACAGGAAGCATGATCGTTTCTGGATCTCTTTCCATTAATTCCATGCAACGTAATCTGATTTTAATAATTGTCTGAGCCACCAGTTCAAAAAGACCTGGGGCTGTCTTTCTTGATTTGGCTGGCAAAAAGACCCACTCTAAAATATGTAGAGGATCTTCTCACTTCTCATGCCATTGTGCGATCATAGCAAAAGGAATGCATTGATCAATCGAAACAATTGCTTGTACAGACACTGTCAAATCAATTCTCCATACATGCTTACTACTGATTGCTTGTTCAATTTTCGCAATTACCTGCTGTGCTTCTGTTGTCAAAGTGCGAGGGGCAGAAATATTAGTATCTCCTCGCAAGAGATCAAACAATGGCTGCTATTGAGAAGAGGGGATTCCTACATAAGGCCTCACCCAATTGATCATTCCTGCCAATTTTTGCACATCATTCAGTGTTTTGATTTTTACTTGCAGTTCTATAGGTTGTGGTATCACTGTCTGATCCAAAATTTTCATGCCCAAATAAAGCCATGGCTGTTGTCGTTGCACCTTCTCAGGTGCAATAACCAGCCCATACTGATTTAATGACTCACGTGCTTTATTTTCCATTTCACTCAATTCTTGTGGCGTTGCTGCAGCCAACAAAATGTCATCCATATAATGATAGCAATACCCTGATGGAAACAAAGCACGTACTGGACTCAAAGCTTTTGCCACATACCATTGACATATGGTAGGTGAATTTTTCATGCCTTGTGGCAGCACTTTCCAATGATACCTTTTCACTGGCTCTCCATTATTTAGATGGAACAGTGAAGGCAAACTTTTCCATGTCTTGTTCTGCTAAAGGAATAGTAAAGAAACAATCCTTCAAATCTATTACAACAATTTCCCATTGCATTGGAATCATTGTAGGAGAAGGTAAACCTGGTTGCAAAGCTCCCATAGTTGCCATAACCTCATTAACCTCTCGTAGGTCATGTCATAATCTCCATTTTCCAGACTTCTTTTTGATAACAAACACAGGAGTATTCCAAGGGCTATGTGAGGCCTCTATGTGTCCCGCAACTAGCTGTTCCATCACAAGAGATTGCAGGGCTGTAAGTTTTTCCTGAGCAAGGGGCCACTGATTGACCCATACTGGTCTTTCAGTTAACCATCTTAGTGCTAAAGTGGGCCAAGAAACACCCTGCAGCACAGTGACCCCTGTTAAAAATCCGTAGTTATCCGTACTCCCCACTGCCCTAGGCAATCCCTCCCCCATAAATTCAGTGGGGCTGGGGCCACATAAGGTCTCACTGTAGTCCTTTGGTTTTCAGGATTAGCAATCACTATTGGTTTAGCTGACATCAAACTGTTTGCGACTCCACCCAGTCCCATCACACCCACAGTATTTGAAACCAAGGGCCAAGAAGGAGGCCAGTCCTGTTGTGAAATTATAGTGACATCTGCTCCTGTATCAAGCAGTCCAGTAAAGGTCACCTGGCTGGGAACAAAAGCATTCACTATGAGTGTACAAACCATTTGTGGCCTTTTCTCTGACACTGTTTGAGACCAAAACATAAGTGGCTTTCCAGTTGAAACAGGTCCATTGTCCCCACGAAGAACTTGCTCAGTCCTAGGAACAGAACTCAAAAGGGCACAAGTTGAGCTAAAAGTGTTCCTTTTTGTATTGTCACAGGTGGTGTCGCTGTGGAAACCAAGGCACAAATTTGTCCTGTAAACTCCACATCAATAACCCCCACGTGTACCATTAATCCTCGCAGGGTACTACTTGATCGTCCTATTAACAAAGCACTCAGTCCCCTGACAACTGGCCCCCAAGCATCCAGGGGCACTTTATGCACCTCTTGAGTTGTTATAGTTACTGTGTGGGCGGTGGATATATCCATCCCGGCTGCTCCGCTGGTTTTTCCTGATAGTGTGTCACAGAGGGCTGCATGTGCACTGACTCCAGAAACGGATTGCCAGGGTTGCAAAGCGTTGTTGAAGGAGGCATTTGTGTCTGCACGCACCCCTTTGTGCTCTTCTTGTCGTTTCCCTGTGGCAGTAGCTGTCCGTTAGAATGATACCTAGAATGGCACTGCTTAGAAAAATGTCCCTTTTTTCCACATTTGAAGCAAGTTACTGAGGCTGTATCATAGACAGGTGTGTGTACAGCTTTTGAAGCCTGTTTTTTTGTACGTGGACTGATGAGTTTGACATGACCATTCTGACCACGTTCATAGCACTTTTGATATTGTATTTTAGCTGCTGCCATAGCAGCAGCAAGTGCAGTCATTTTATGTTCCATTGAACAGACCTTGGCACAAGCAGTAATCATTGCTTCTAAAGTTGGATCCCCTGGCAAAGTTTCAATCACTTTTTGGCAATCTGTATTAGCACTATCACGAGCTAGCTGTTTTACTAGCAGTCCCCGGACATTCGCATCGAACACCTGACGTTCGACAGCCGCTTGTAATTTTTCAACGAAGGAAAGAAACAGCTCTTTAGGACCCTGCTTGATAGCAGTATATCTCTGTTTTGGTGCTGCCAGCTCTGCCGTTCTAATTATAGCATGGATCCCTATGGCCTTCACTTGCTCAAGCACTAGAGGAGGCCATTGCGCTTGAAGTTGCGGATCAATATACTGCCCTGAGCCATCAATACATCCACACCAGTAACAGAACAGGGATCAGTGTCTGGGAAGTGTATGTTTATCACTGCTTGTGCCTCAGCCCTTTGCTGCCAAATACTTCGAAACACTGAGAGCTGTACAGGTTGAAAAATAACCTGAGCTAACTGAGAAACATTGTAGGGAGTCATAGCTTCCATAGATAACAAACGTAACAGCTGCATAACCGCAGGGGAGTTAGGCCCGTACTGAGCAGTGGCTTTTTGCAAATCTCGAATTACTTTCCAGGAATAAGAAACGTGCTCATGGGGCTCCCCCCCTGCAGGGTTATGGTATATGACGGGAAATGCCATAGATTCAACAGGTTCAACGGGTGGCGGCTCAGTAACAGGGGTAGGAACTGATATAGTTTCTGATAGATCCCAGTCCCCTATTTCCATAGCTTTAGCCTTCACCCTCTTCCAGAAACGCACAGGATCCCGTGGTTTAACTGTAATCGAAGCTGGGGGTAAATCCCAGCTTTTTGGCAAGTTCAGTTTACGCTCTGAAACTCTACCCCCACCCTCAGGAATTTGCTCTGCAACAGCATGGGAGGGGGGTGGGGGCAGGCTGGGCGGACCCAAATTTACAGGAATTACATTATTTGGCTCGGTCTGGCTCACCACGGGGGGGTCCTCCCCACCTAAATCTCCAGGCAAGGGGGGACAGGAAAAAAAAGTCCATTTTTTTCTTCGACGACTGATAGCGGCGGGGCAGAGGGTTGAACTGTGATTAATGGCGGTGACACAGACGGAACCGCAGTTGATGATGGTAGAGGAGAGGTTTGAGCCGTGGTTGATGGTGGCGGAGCAGTCGGCCGAACGCACTGCTCTGACCGGTGCTCCGGGGGCCCCTCCCGAGATCGTATATAACCCAACGCTGTTTTTTCATGTGAGTCTTTCATAGCTTTTATCTGATCTCGGGGCCACACATATGTATACAACTCTTTCATAATTTTTTTCTGATCTCGGGGCCACACATACATACGCTTCTCCTCTATTCCTTTTAACTTTCCAAGAAAGTGTCACGGATCCTTATCCGTGTCAGATAATATAGACTTGGGCGGTTTTGACGAATCTTTAGTAACAGGGGGGGTCGGAGTAGTACTTAATCTTGCCTTTTCCTCCGAATCTGGCCCAGGAGAGCCAGGAAGACCATCCCCCTCCGCCACCTCTGCCTTATCCTGTTGCTGTTTTAACTCTTTCAGAGTATCTAATAACAAGCGCCACATTGTTAACAGTTCAGTTGCTTCCTTGGACCCTCGGGTAGCACTATCAAACAGTTTATCTCCCAAGTCCATCCATTATGACACACTAAATGCTGTCACAGGATTAACCTCTAAACCTTGTGCTTTGCCCCATAGTAACATTTTTCTTAAAGTCAGTTCCAGAAGGCTAACACCCCTCTTCTTCAGAAGCAGCTTCCATGTGGATAATATAGTACCCTTGTCTTTAGATAAGATTCCCCCCATGTTCCCGGTAGCTCACCTGCTCCTTAGTGAGCTGTCTTTTCAAAGATCCGGATCTTCGGCAGCTGTCCGCGGCTGCTCTATCAGCTGTACCGGGCTCTGCCTCCACAGCTCTTCTTCAGCTGTTCACAGCTTCACGCTATCTCCTTGTCATGCGAGATCCTTTTCAGGCAGGATCACGTCGGGGTCACCAGATGTCGCAGTAGAGACGGACAAACGACATGGAACAAGTTCTTTCAAGATGAAAGTAATAGGTGCCATTTATTGCTACAAGTGCATTTTTATACAATTCTACCAGTTCATGTGTCTTTTCACTATTGGTTACAAGTTACAGCACTAACATCTCATCGGTTAATTTTTCTATCATCCATGTTATTCTTCTATCCCCTTCTCTCTCACGGGTACATCTCTCCTCTCTCATGGGTACAACTCCGCATCTCCGGATACTCCTTTACTCCCATCCTTCTCAAGGGTAAATCTTCCTATCTTCAAGGCTGATCTATACTCCCATATTTTCTGTCAATAATTCCACAGACCCGCTGCAGTTTCCCACACCATCCTTATGGAGAGATCTTTGTATTTTAGGCTTAGTCTAAGTGTCTCAAGTAGCTGGGGTTTTTGTTTGGGCCTAATCCATAAGGTCTTACGGCTTTCCTCTTCATCTGAAGATGAATGTGCTAGAAACTATAAAGCAAAAAAAAGTCCTGCAGCCTAGCCTTGCCTTGCCTGTCCTTGCCTGTCCTTGCCTTGCTTATTTCATTCTCATCCTGTTCTCTGTCCCATCCTCTCTCACTAACCCCTCGTCTGGCTACATGTCTCTTCTTTCCTCTCTTCTTTCCTTTTCTCTCACTCTCCTGCTTCCTGCCTCTTTTCTTTCAAATTCTCCATTTCAGTCCTGCAGCTCAACACTAGTTTCTATTCTTCCTTCCCTTTCTCCTACTCCCTTCTCTTTCTCCATCGGTCCCATATCTTTCTTCCCGACTTGTCTGTTGGAGACTTTGGGCCACTTTGGCCCCAACTCTGGGCATGGTTTGGCCAGTTTTCAGAGGCCTGGCTGGTGGCAGCAGGGACAGCAGGCAGTGACAGACCCGGGGCTGACAGGCTCCCCCTCCCCTAGGGGGCGCTCGGCTGCCACACCCAGCTGACATAGAACCTTTGTCACAATGCCCGCTACCGTGGCGAGGATGCGGTGACTCTGCAGGTGACAGGGACACTGCAGGCCTTGATGTCAGCTCAGCAATTTCTCAGTTCCCCAAAGAAGCTGAATTCTGCAAATTGCTGCCTTTGCTGTTGAAATGAGGTCATCAGGTGTGTGTTTTGGTGTAATACACTGAAAACCAGAGCAGAAATGGTGTAATATTCCCATCATATGCGTGATCCCTACACAAAACCACCAAGATTCAGCCTAAGGGGATCTGCAGCTTATTTTTTTGTACTGCCAGCAGATTGTGGAAGTACAGTAGAAAAACCATCCTTATGGAGAGATCTTTGTATTTCAGTCTTCGTGTAAGCGTCTCGAGTAGCTGGGGTTTCTGTTTGGGGCTAATCCATAAGGTCTTACGGCTTTCCTCCTCGTCTGACGATGAATGGGCTAGAAACTATAAAGCAAAGAAAAATTCCTGAAGCCTAGCCTTGCCTTGCCTGTCCTTGCCTGTCCTTGCCTTGCTTTATTTCATTCTCATCCTGTTCTCTGTCCCATCCTCTCTCACTAACCCCTCGTCTGGCTGCATGTCTCTTCTTTCCTCTCTTCTTTCTTTTCTTTCACTCTCCTGCTTCCTGCCTCTTTTCTTTCAAATCCTCCATTTCAGTCCTGCAGCCCAACACTACTTTCTATTCTTCCTTCCCTTTCTCCTGCTCCCTTCGCTTTCTCCTGCTCCCTTCGCTTTCTCCATCAGTCCCATATCTTTCTTCCCGACTTGTCTCTTGGAGACATTGGGCCACTTTGGCCCCAAGTCTGGGGATGGTTTGGCCAGTTTTCAGAGGCCTGGCTGGTGACAGCAGGGACAGCAGGCAGTGACAGGCCCGGGGTTGACAGGCTCCCCCTCCCATAGGGGGCGCTCGACTGCCACACCCAGCTGACATAGAACCTTTGTCACAATGCCCGCTACCGTGGCGAGGATGCGGTGACTCTGCAGGTGACAGGGACACTGCAGGACTTGGTGTCAGCTCAGCAATTTCTCAGTTCCCCAAAGAAGCTGAATTCTGCACATTGCTGCCTTTGCTGTTGAAATGATGTCATCAGGTGGGTGTTTTGGTGTAATACACTGAAAACCAGAGCAGAAATGGTGAACTATTCCCATCATATGCATGATCCCTGCACCAAACCACCATGACTCAGCCTAAGGAGATCTGCAGCTTATTTTTTTGTACTGCCAGCAGATTGTGGAAGTACAGTAGTGTGGCAGAATTTTTTTGTTTGACCCCAGAGCCCCTGGCCAGGGCCATTAGGAGAAGGGAGTGCCGAGGCACCACTGAGCCGCTGGGCACCTGCGGCCAGTGTGGGGGATGTTTGGAGGCTTCAGGGGCACCCACAGCCAGTGTGGGGGTGCAGAGAAGCTTCTAGAATGCCTACAGTCAGATCTGATCAGCCAATATAAAAACAGGATTCTCGTCGAGACTCCACCCATTGTCGCGGAGTAAAACTTCTCGCAGGATTGCGAGTATATTTATACTTTCCGTGCACATATGCACTTGTAACCTCCCGTGCTCAATATGAGCACGTGTAAAATCATTCCTCGCAGAATTGCGGGTGTATTTTCCTTCCGTGCACATTTGCATGTGTAACTTTCCGTGCACATTTGCACGCGTCCTTTCCGTGCTTAATACAAGCACGTGTACTTTCCGTTCACATTTGCACGTGTACTTTAAAGTATTTCCTCGCACAATCGTGAGTGTATTTTCCTCCCATGCTTCCACATAAGCACGTGTAATATTCCGTGCACATTTGCACGTGTAAGTAAATTAACCCTCGCAGGATTGCGAGTGTATTATAAATTTACCCTCGCACAATCGCGAGTGTACACTTCCCGTACTCACTATGAGTACGTGTATCCCTTTAAAATAATCCCACACCGTGTTCAGGCAAGTGTGTGCTCTTCCCGGACTCAGGGGCAGCTCCAGCATTGTTTCTGGTGAAGCCATGTGCATGCACTCTGTGGACCGCCTGTTGTATTAGTTGCTACCCCTTATTATTTTTCCTCAACTGCTATCTGAACCTGTATTCAAGTCACTTTTGCAGTGCTAAACCCCTGTTTCTCACCAGTTAATGAAAGTTGTTTTGGACCCTCTTGTCCCTTAAACTAACCTCGGGGTGCCTCCGTGACAACACTACACTGAATTCTAAACAAGGTAGACTTGTATTAATTTTCCAAACATTAACATAATGTATTTTCCAGTAAAACATAGGCTGTGTTGTAAATCCAAAGTGAGTAATGCCATGGTTTGCACAGTTCTGATGTGAATATTGGTGTTTGTGCCCAGCAACACATTGTATTTCATATTGAACGTGCCAGAATATTTCCGGTATGACTTTGTGTTGTACAGATAACGTCAGACGGTTTTTAGATCATGCGGGTTCAAGGTTTGCACAGCTGAACGTGCTGCCATGGGCTGCATCTGTCTGTCTAGAGCCGATAACATGTATGTTTGTATAGCTTGCTGTGTGATTTCTGCTTCTTGCAATAAAAATTGTTTGGAGTGTAGTTTTTGCCATTTTCACATTGTGTCACTCAGCTCTTGTTTTTCAATGCTTTTTTTTTTTTGCCTAATGGTTTTTGAAAGAGTTATCAAAAACCACTGAGAAACCGTTATTGTTAAACTTGGTGCTGTTTCTTACTTCTGACTTGGGGGTTCAAAGAAACACCCAAACCAATACACCCCATATGTTTGGAGGGCACTTCTGTGCAGCTAAAAGATTCCTTTTCTTGTCATTAAATATTTGGGTATTTGTTCCTAAAACTGTGTAACAGAAGTGATATTGTTGGGGCACCTCTGAGTATATGTTTGTCTTGAATAGATGCCATGAATTTAGACACTGTTGCTCCACAAAGTGATATTCTGAAGATCTGCACTTGATCTTTCCACTTCATCTGATGAAGCAGTGGAGTTTAATAGTTTGTCTGCAAATGAAACTACCTAAAAGGCAGTGTACAGGGAACCTGCAGCAGGGAGCTCCTGATTTCCACCCAACTCCTCCAAAGGTCTCTCTCAAAAGTGAACAAAAGTCAACAAAAGCTGCAGCCCCTCTCTCCTGGGGTACTGCGGTGGGCACCCGCCCTGGGACCACAGGAAGGTCCAGGATCCTTGTCCTGAGTGGTCAGGGCATCGCTGGCAGGTGGGCAGGGAAATGGAGATAGGCTGGGGATGCAGAGACTGGCTGGGACGTGGAGATGGACTGGGACACAGAGGTGGGCTAGGACACAGAGATAGGCTGGGACATAGATGGCCTGGGTCACAGAGACTGGCTGGGACATGGAGGTGGGCTGGCTCATGGGAACGAGTCAGACCCAGCACAGGAGCAGGGAGGTTGGAGCAGCTCCATCCCTGGAGACATGTGCTTGTCCTGGACATGCCAGCCATAGGATACATGCCCCCAGCACAGACACGCACCCATGGGACACACAACTGGCCCACAGGGACACCAGAGACACACACACACACGTTTTGCCATCATTCCAGTTTTATTGGTGGAGCCATGGTGGTGCACTTGTGTGGCGGTGGTGGTGGCCAAGGCTCTGCTGGTTCTGCAGACGCCAGTGCTGGGGTCGGCTCAGCGGCGGCGGCGCCGTGTCCCCCGGCGGTGGCGGCTCCTCCTGTACTGCCGGCGTCGGCTCCGCCCATAGCGGCGTCGAGAGCGGCTCCGGTAGTGGCGCCGGCCGCGGCGGCGGCTGCGGCCCCGGCTGCGGCTCCTGCTTCGCCGGTACCGGGCCATGGTGGGCCGGCCACTGCCCTGTCCTGCCAGAGGATGCAGCTCTGCAACCCGGCCCTGCTTTTATAGGGGTGCCTGGGCAGGGCCCTTTGTGACACCACCAGTGACGTCACAATGTCCCACTGTGGCAGTTGCACATCCCCCCATGATCCGGAGCCTTCAACGGGGCAGTTGATGGCTCCTTAGCACCTTTTGTGCCCCACTGTGCCTGTCCCCATGTACACACTGAGGGTGGTACCAAGGCGCTCACAGTCACGTCCTCCCCTACCCCGGGCAGGGTGACTTCACCTCCACCAGCTGGGGGGACAGGAGGGGTGGGACCCTCAGTCGGTTGACAGGGTCCTCAGCAAAGAAGGTGCCCAGAGAAGCTGAGAAGCCTCTGGACCATGTTGAAATGCCCACACACACATCTGACCAGACTATAAAGCGAGGCCCCCACCCAAGAGCCCCTTGGAGCGGTCTTCTCAGAGCAGCGGGTCTGTGAACTGGAGCCCTCCCCTTAGACTGGGACGCTGTCTAAGGAGACTGCCTGGGACTGAGAGCGCCTCACCTCCTCCTGTGCTGGGTGGTTATTTTTCTCTACTGGATATATCCTGGAATGAGTCCTTGCCTACCCCAGGCAAGTGAGAGCCCTCGCCCAGCCCAGGTGAGTGATTGTTTCTTCGGGGCACCCATGAGTGAGAGGCCTCTAGTTTTGTTTCTTGTGAGTGAATGTGGGCACATTGTTGATCCTTGTTGTTCTTATGTTGTCGTACCCAAATAACCTCCTCAAGTGATATCTGAACCTGAATTTTATGTTGTTGGAGTGCTAAATAATTGTATAAACCCTGTTTCTAGTTTAGTTGCTATGCTTTCCCATCTAGAATAAAGTCTGTTTTGGAACTTGTTGTCTGGCTAAAACTGCCTTTTGTGGTGCCTCCGTGACCCCCACAGTGCTACCCGGGCTCCATGGCTACCGGCCATCCCACTGCAGCACCGGCCCCAGCTCACCACCACCATGTGCTGGCGGGTGCCTGGTCACTGTGGCGGTGCAGGAGATGCAGGAGGAGCCCCTGGGCTGGCCGGAGCCTCAGGGCTGCGGCAGGAGGAGGCACCACAGGGACAGAGGTGCCGGTTGCAGTGCCAGTGGCAGTGGTGCTAGTGCCAGTTTGCTTGTGTGTGTGGCTTTTACTTTCCTGATTAAACTGTCAGACAGTGAGTTTTATCACTTTAAGTCTTCTGATTCTCTCCCGATCCTGCTGGATATAAAGATAAATATCTCAAAAAGCTATGTTTTCATACCAGATGGACTATGGGTGAATTCCCAAGGCCATTCCTTAATATTTAGGACCTGTGATTTATTATATTTCTGCCACTGCTGGAGTTGTGCAGCAACTCCTGGGACGGCAGGCAGTGACAGGTCCCGGGGCTGACAGGCTCCCCCTCCCCTAGGGGGCGCTCGGCTGCCACACCCAGCTGACATAGAACCTTTGTCACAATGCCCGCTACCGTGGCGAGGATGCGGTGACTCTGCAGGTGACAGGGACACTGCAGGCCTTGGTGTCAGCTCAGCAATTTCTCAGTTCCCCAAAGAAGCTGAATTCTGCAAATTGCTGCCTTTGCTGTTGAAATGAGGTCACCAGGTGGGTGTTTTGGTGTAATACACTGAAAACCAGAGCAGAAATGGTGAACTATTCCCATGATATGCATGATCCCTGCACCAAACCAGCATGACTCAGCCTAAGGAGATCTGCAGCTTATTTTTTTGCACTGCCAGCAGATTGTGGAAGTACAGTAGTGCGGCAGAATTTTTTTGTTTGACCCCAGAGCCCCTGGCCAGGGCCATTAGGAGAAGGGAGTGCCGAGGCGCCACTGAGCCGCTGGGCACCTGCGGCCAGTGTGGGGGATGTTTGGAGGCTTCAGGGGCACCCACAGCCAGTGTGGGGGTGCAGAGAAGCTTCTAGAATGCCTACAGTCAGCTCTGATCAGCCAATATAAAAACAGGATTCTCGTTGAGACTCCACCCATTGTCGCGGAGTAAAACTTCTCACAGGATTGCAAGTATATTTATACTTTCCGTGCACATATGCACGTGTAACTTCCCGTGCTCAATGTGAGCATGTGTAAAATCAATCCTCGCAGAATCGCGGGTGTAGTTTCCTTCCGTGCACATTTGCATGTGTAACTTTCCATGCACATTTGCACGCGTACTTTCCGTGCTTAATACAAGCACGTGTACTTTCCGTTCACATTTGCACGTGTACTTTAAAGTATTTCCTCGCACAATCGTGAGTGTATTTTCCTCCCATGCTTCCACATAAGCACGTGTAATATTCCGTGCACATTTGCACGTGTAAGTAAATTAACCCTCGCAGGATTGCGAGTGTATTATAAACTTACCCTCGCACAATCGCGAGTGTACACTTCCAGTACTCAGTATGAGTCCACCTTTCCCTGGGTTAGTTGCTACCCATAATTTCTGCCCTTGGATTTCACAGTTCTCCAATTTTGTTCTATCTTAACATCCAGAATTAGTATGAGTGTGATAATTTAGAACAGAGTTTCACAGTATGTTTGGGATTGGAAGGGACCTCAAAAGATCATCTAGTCCAATCCCCCTGCTGGAGCAGGAACGCCTAGGTGAGGTCACACAGGAACATGTCCAGGCGGGTTTTCAATGTCTCCAGAGAAGGAGACTCCACAAACCCCCTGGGCAGCCTGTTCCAGTGTTCTGTCACCCTTACTAAGAAGTTTTTTCTCAAATTTAAGTGGAACCTCTTGTGTTCCAGCTTGATCCCATTACCCCTTGTCCGATCATTGCTTGCCACCGAGAAGAGCTGGGCTCCATCCTCGTGGCACTCACCCTTTATATATTTATAAACATTAATAAGGTCCCCCCTCAGTCTCCTCCAAACTAAAGAGACCCAGCTCCCTCAGCCTTTCTTCATAAGGGAGATGCTCCACTCCCTTAATCATCTTTGTTGCCCTATGCTGGACCCTCTCCAGCAGTTCCCTGTCCTTCTTGAACTGAGGAGGCCAGAACTGGACACAATATTCCAGATGTGGTCTCACCAGGGCGGAGTAGAGGGGAAGGAGGACCTCTCTCGATCTACTAACCACCCCCCTTGTAATACACCCCAGGATGCCATTGGCCTTCCTGGCCACAAGGGCACAGTGCTGGCTCATGGTCATCCTGTTGTCCACCAGGACCCCCAGGTCCCTTTCCCCTACACTGCTCTCTAATATGGAATTTCTCAACCTATACTGGAACCTGGGGTTGTTCCTGCCCAGATGCAGGACTCTACACTTTCCTTTGTTAAATTTAATGAGGTTACTCCCCGCCCAACTCTCCAGCCTGTCCAGGTCTCGCTGGATGGCAGCACAGCCTTCTGGCGTGTCAGCCACTCCTCCCAGCTTAGTGTCATCAGCAAACTTGCTGATAGTACACTCTATTCCCTCGGCTAAATCGTTAATGAATATCTTGAATAATACTGTCCCCAGTACTGACCTCTGAGGCACTCCACTAGATACTGGCCTCCAACTAGACTCCGCACCATTGACTACCACTCTCTGGCTTCTCTCCTTAAGCCAGTTTGCAACCCACCTCACTACTCTATTGTCTAGACCACACCTCCTCAACTTAGCTGTGAGGATGCTGTGGGAGACTGTGTCAAAGGCTTTACTGAAGTCAAGGTAGACCACATCCACCGCTCTGCCATCATCCATCCACCTTGTTACATTCTCATAAAAGGCTATGAGGTTGGTCAAGCATGACCTACCCTTGGTAAAGCCATGCTGACTGCCCCTAAGAACCCTCTTATCCTTGATATGCCTTGAGATGGCACCAAGGACAAGCTGTTCCATTACTTTCCCAGGGACAGAGGTGAGGCTGACCGGTCTATAATTACCCGGGTCCTCCTTCTTGCCCTTTTTGAAGACTGGAGTGACATTTGCTTTCCTCCAATCCTTGGGCACCTCTCCTGTTTCCCAAGACTTGTCAAAGATGATGGAGAGCGATCCAGCAATGACTTCAGCCAGCTCCCTCAGCACCCGTGGATGCATCCCATCTGGACCCATGGATTTATGGATGTCCAGACTATTTAATTGCTCCCTAACCCAGTCCTCATCGACTAAAGCAAACTCCTCCATTGACCTGGCTTCATCCGGGGTCTCAGGGGTACAGGGCTTCCCACGACAGCCTCCGGCAGAGGAGACTGAGACAAAGAAGGCATTCAGTAATTCTGCCTTCTCTGTATCTCTGCCACCAGGGCACCCACCCCATTCATCAGTGGGCCTACGTTGCCTCTGGTATTAGTTTGATCTGCTATGTATTTGAAAAAGTTCTTTTTGCTGTCCTTGACCCCTCTCGCCAGCTGTCATTCTAAGGAGGCCTTGGCTATCCTAGCTGCCTTCCTACATGCTCTAACAGCAGCCTTATATTCCTCCCACGTGGCCAGCCCCTGCTTCCTTGACCTGTAAACTCTCCTCTTCTGTTGAGCATACCCAACAGATCCCTATTCAACCACGCAGGCCTCCTGGCTCCCTTCCTTGACTTCCTACGTGTGGGGATGCTCTGATCCTGAGCGTGGAAGAAGCAATCCCTGAATGCCACCCAGCTATCTTGGGCCCCTTTTCCTTCAAGCAGTCTTGCCCATGGGATTTCCCCCCGCAATTGCTTGAAAAGGCCAAATTTAGCCCTGCTAAAGTCCAGGGTTGCAATTCTACTTGCTATTCTGTTCCTGCCACACAAGATGCTGAACTGCAACCCAGGCAGCCCTCAACCTTTACTGCTTTGACCAGACCCTCCTTGTTAGTGAGGGTGAGATACAGCAGTGCACCTCTCCTAGTCGGCTCCTCCACCATCTGCATGAGGAAGTTCTCATCAATGCACTGGAGGAACCTCCTGGACTGTGGCTGGCTGGCTGAATGGTCCTTCCAGCAAACATCAGGGAAGTTAAAATCACCCACAACAACCAGGGCCTGTGACTGTGAGGCCACTCTCAGCTGCCCATAGAAAGGCCTCATCAACTTCCTCAGCCTGATCTGGTGGCCTGTAACAGACGCCCACAACAGTGTCACCCCTGCCAGCCTGCCCCTTGATCCTGACCTATACACTCTCAACTCGCTCATCATCCACTCCTGGGCAGAATTTAGTACATTGTAGCTGCTCTCTCACATAGAGAGTAACTCCACCACCACGCCTGGCTGGCCTGTCTTTCCTGAAAAGGGTGTGGCCATCCATGACCACATTCCAGTCATGTGAACTGTCCCACCATGTTTCTGTAATTGCCACCAGATCATAATCTCCCGACCGAACACAGGATTCTAACTCCTCCTGCTTATTCCCCATGCTGCGCGCATTGGTGTACAGGCATTTCAGGGAGCGAGCAGAGCACACCCATTTCTCTGTAGGGGCATAGGAGGCTACCTGGTCCTCATCGGTTTTAGAATGCTGCCCCACTGGGACAAGCCCAGCTACAACCCCATCCCCCTTCGAGCCTAGTTTAAAGCTTTCCAAATGAGCCCAGCTAATTCCTGCCCCAGCATCCTTTTGCCCCTACGAGATAAACCTTTCCCGCGTAACACTGCCCAGACTGGAGTCTTATAAAACCAACCATTATCAAAAAATCCAAAGCCCTGCCTGTAGCACCACTCTTGGAGCCAACCATTTAGAGACTGAATTTTCCTATTCCATCCCACATCGTCTCTTGAAGATGGAAGGAGTGAAGAGAAGATCACTTGAGCCCCTGAGTCTTTCACCATCCTTCCCAAGACCTTGAAATTGTTCTTCATTCCCCTCAGACTACAGGAAGCAGCTTCCTCCCCATCTGTCTGGAAGACCAGCAGAGGGTAGTAGTCTGTTGGGTGCACCAGTTTGGGGAGCTCTCTAGCGATATCCTTGATCCGGGCTCCAGGTAGACTACAAACTTCCCTAAGATGAGGGTCAACTCTGCATATTGGGCCCTCTGTTCCTTTCAGAAGGGAATTTCCTATTACAATCACCCTTCTTTCTTTCTTATCAGAGGCAGTCTTAAGTTGTGAAGTCAACCGCCTCTTCCTACGTGATCTTGTAGGCAGGCTTGGCACCATCTCCTCAACTACCTCTTCTTCAAGACCCAGGGCTTCAAACCTATTACAGAGGGGCACCTGGGGAGACAAAGCAGGCAGGGAGGGGGGCTGCCCGTGACGCTGAATCGGAATACGCTTCCAACCCTCGTTGTCTTTCTAGGTTCCCTACCTCTGCCCGACAGCAACAAGGGTGGGGCCGTCTCAGGACTTCCGCCTCTGTCCGAGAGGGCAGGAGGTCCATCTCCTTTTGGGGGGTACCTCCCTGGGACCTTTCCGACTGGCACGTCAGGGTGTTACTCCACCAGTCGATCTCCCTTTCGCACTCCCTGATGGTCCTCAGCGTCTCAACCTCCTCTTTAAGTTTCACAACCATGTTGAGCAGGTCTTGCACCTGCTCACACCTCACACAGGTGGAGTGCTGACCTCCCTCACCCGGCAGCAGCAGCCTCTGGCGCTCCCTGCAGCCGGAGACCTGAACAGCCACCGTTCGGGACAGAACCTCTGTCTGCGTAGCCACAGTCTGTTTGAGACAAGCTCTCCTCCTGGAGGTGACCATGGTCGTGAGTAGTCTGGGATGCTGGCAATAAGTTAGAGGGGCTGACAAGCAACAAGTGCTCTCTGCACCCTGCTGCACAAGCTACCACACCCACTGCTGCAGCACAGTGTGGGTGGGACTCACCCGCTACACAAGCTGGTTGCTCCTCCCTGCACCTGGTGACCAGTCGCTGCCCTCCCAAAGGCTTTTTCAAGGCAAGGGGAGGGGGTGTGGTCGCCGTCACCGTGGGAACACCCCCCGCCACGTCAGCCGCTCTCTCGCAATGGCTGCCGGGGCTGTGGGGATTGGGACCCGCTGGGAATCACGCTGACCCTGTACTGTTTCCCTCTGAGCTTCCTAATCTCGGCTGAACCTCATGGTCGGCTGAACCCCGCCGGCTCCAGCTCTCGCTGGGCTGGCTCCGATCAGCTGACTGATGACAGCAGGTGACAGCAGGGACAGCAGGCAGTGACAGGCCCGGGGCTGACAGGCTCCCCCTCCGCTAGGGGGCGCTCGGCTGCCACACCCAGCTGACATAGAACCTTTGTCACAATGCCCGCTACCGTGGCGAGGATGCGGTGACTCTGCAGGTGACAGGGACACTGCAGGCCTTGGTGTCAGCTCAGCAATTTCTCGGTTCCCCAAAGAAGCTGAATTCTGCAAATTGCTGCCTTTTGCTGTTGAAATGATGTCATCAGGTGGGTGTTTTGTGTAACACACTGAAAACCAGAGCAGAAATGGTGAACTATTCCCATGATATGCATGATCCCTGCACCCAACCACCATGACTCAGCCTAAGGAGATGTGCAGCTCATTTTTTTGTACTGCCATCAGATTTTGGAAGTACAGCAGAAAAACTATCTTTATGGAGAGATCTTTGTATTTTAGGCTTAGTCTAAGTGTCTCAAGTAGCTGGGGTTTTGGTTTGGGCCTAATCCATAAGGTCTGATGGCTCTGTGTAATATTCCCGTCAGTGTGTGTGTCACAAACCCCCCTGGACAGTGAGTGTGTCTAAAACGCCATTGGACAGTGTGTCACAAACCCCCCTGGACAGCGTGTGTGTCACAAACCCCTTTGGACAGTGCGTGTGTCACAAACCCACCTGGACAGCATCTGTGTCACAAACCCCATTGGACACCGTATGTGTCACAAACCCCATTGGACTGGGTGTGTGTCACAAACCCCATTGGACAGCCTGTGTGTCACAACCCGCCCTGGACAGCGTTTGCGTCACAAACCCCACTGGACAGTGTGCGTGTCAAAACCCAGTTGGACACCGTATATGTCACAAACCTCATTGGACACAGCCTGTGTGTCACAACCCCCCCTGGGCAGTGTGTGTGTCACAAACCCACCTGGGCAGTGTCTGTGTCTCAATCCCCATTGGACAGTGTGTGTGTCACAAACCCCCCTGGGCAGTGTGTGTGTCACAAACCCCCTTGGACAGCATGTGTGTCACAAACCCCATTGGACTGTGTGTGTTTCACAAAACCCATTGGACAGTGTGTGTGTAACAAACTCCCTTGGACAGTGTGCGTGTGACAAACCCCCTTGGACAGCATTTGTCTCACAAACCCCATTGGTCAGTGTATGTGTCACAAACCCCCTGGACAGTGTGTGTGTCACAAACCCCCCTGGACACTGTGTGTGTCACAAACGCCACTGGACAGAATGTGTGTCACAAACCACATTGGAGAGCACGTGTGTCACACCCCATTGGACAGTGTGTGTGTCACAAACTCGCCTGGATAGTGTGTGGGTCACAAACCCCCCTAGACAGTGTGTGTGTCACAAACCCCTTGGACAGCCTGTGTGTCACAAACCCCATTGGACAGGTTGTGTGTCACAAACCCCATTGGAGAGCGTGTGTGTCACAAACCCCATTGGACAATGTGTGTGTCATAGACTCCCCTGGATCGTGTGTGGGTCACAAACCCCCATGGACAGTGCGTGTGTCAAGAACCCCATTGGAGAGCATGTGTGTCACAAATCCCCCTGGACAGCTTGTGTGTCACAACCCCCCAAGAACAGTGTGTGTGACAGAAATCCCATTGGAGAGCGTGTGTATCACAAACCCCATTGGACAGCGTGTGTGTCACAAAGCCCTCTGGACAGCATGTGTGTCACAAACCACCCTGAACAGTGTGTGTGTCACAAACCACCCTGAACAGTGTGTGTGTCACAAACCCCCCTGGACAGGGTTTGTGTCACAAACCCCATTGGACAGTGTGTGTGTCACAACCCCTCCTGGACAGAGTGTGTGTCACAAACCCCTTTGGACAGTGCGTGTGTCACAAACCCCCCTGGACAGCGTCTGTGTAACAAACCCCATTGGACACTGTATGTGTCAAAAACCCCATTGGACTGGGTGTGTGTCACAAACCCCATTGGACAGCGTGTGTGTCACAAACCCCATTGGACAGTGTATTTTGTCACAAACCCCATTGGAGAGCGTGTGTGTCACAAAACCCATTGGACAGCATGTGTGTCACAAACCCCCCTGGACAGCGTGTGTGTCCCAAACCCCATTGGACAGTGTATTTGTCACAAACCCCATTGGACAGTGTGTGTGTCACAAACCCCCCTGGACAGTTTGTGTGTCACAACCCCCCAAGAACAGTGTGTGTGACAGAAATCCCATTGGAGAACGTGTGTATCACAAACCCCATTGGGCAGCGTGTGTGTCACAAAGCCCCCTGGACAGCACGTGCGTCACAAACCACCCTGAACAGTGTGTGTGTCAAAAACCCCCCTGGACAGGGTTTGTGTCACAAACCCCATTGGACAGTGTGTGTGTCACAAACCCCCCTGGACAGCATCTGTGTAACAAACCCCATTGGACAGTGCATGTGTCAAAAACCCCATTGGCTGGGTGTGGGTCGCAAACCCCATTGGACAGCGTGTGTGTCCCAAACCCGATTGGACAGTGTATTTGTCACAAACCACATTGGACAGCGTGTGTGTCACAAACCCCTTTGGAATGTGTGTGTGTCACAAACCTCCCTGGACAGCGTGTGTGTCACAAATCTCCCTGGACAGCGTGTGTGTCACAAACCCCATTGGACAGCGTGTGTGTCACAAACCCCATTGGACAGTGTGTGTGTCACAACCCCCCCTGGACAGCATTTGCGTCACAAACCCCACTGGACAGTGTGCGTGTCACAAACCCAATTGGACACTGTATGTATCTAAACCCTCGTTGGACGCTTCGTGTGTCAGAACACCCCCTGGACAGTGTGTGTGACAGAAACCCCACTGGAGAGCATGTGTGTCACAAACCCCATTGGACTCCGTGCGTGTCACAAATCGCCCTGGACAGCGTGTGTATCGGAAACCACTTTGGACAGTGTGTGTGTCACAAACTCTTCTGGGCAGTGTGTGTGTTACAAAACCCATTGGACAGTGTGTGTGTCACAAACTCACCTGGACAGCATGTGTGTCACAAATCCCATTGGACAGTGTATTTGTCACAAACCCCATTGGACAGCATGTGTGTCACAAACCTCCCTTGGACAGCATGTGTGTCACAAACCCTGTTGGACAGTTTGTGTGTCACAACCCCCCAAGAACAGTGTGTGTGACAGAAATCCCATTGGACAGTGTGTGTGTCACAAATCCCAATGGACAGCGTGTGTGTCAAAAACCCACCTGGACAGCGTGTGTGTCAAAAACCCCCCTGGACAGCACTTCTGTCACAAACCCTCTGGACAACTTGTGTGTTAGAAACCCCATTGGACAGTATGTGTCTCACAAACCCCCCTGGACAGCGTGTGTGTCACAAACCCCCCTGGACAGTGTGTGTGTCAGATGAAAGTGCCAGAAATTATAAAGCAAAAAAAAGTCCTGCAGCCTAGCCTGGCCTTGCCTGGCCTTGCCTGTCCTTGCCTTGCCTTATTTCCTTCTCATCCTGTTCTCTGTCTCATCCTCTCTCACTAACCCCTCATCTGGCTGCATGTCTCTTCTTTCCTCTCTTCTTGCCTTTTCTCTCACTCTCCTGCTTCCTGCCTCTTTTCTTTCAAATCCTCCATTTCAGTCCTGCAGCCCAACACTACTTTTTATTCTTCCTTCCCTTGCTCCTGCTCCCTTTGCTTTCTCCCTCTGTCCCATATCTTTCTTCTTCACTTGTCTGTTGGAGACATTGGGCCACTTTGGCCCCAAGTCTGGGGATGGTTTGGCCAGTGTTCAGAGGCCTGGCTGGTGACAGCAGGGACAGCAGGCAGTGACAGGCCCGGGGCTGACAGGCTCCCCCTCCCCTAGGGGGTGCTCGGCTGCCACACCCAGCTGACATAGAACCTTTGTCACAATGCCCGCTACCGTGGCGAGGATGCGGTGACTCTGCAGGTGACAGGGACACTGCCGGCCTTGGTGTCAGCTCAGCAATTTCTCAGTTCCCCAAAGAAGCTGAATTCTGCAAATTGCTGCCTTTGCTGTTGAAATGAGGTCATCAGGTGGGTGTTTTGGTGTAATACACTGAAAACCAGAGCAGAAATGGTGAACTATTCCCGTGATATGCATGATCCCTGCACCAAACCACCATGACTCAGCCTAAAAAGATTTGCAGCTTATGTTTTTCTATTGCCAGCAGATTGTAGAAGTGCAGTATACAAAACAATCCTTATGGAGAGATCTTCATATTTTATTCTTAGTCTAAGTGTCTCAAGCAACTGGGGTTTTGGTTTGGGCCGAATCCATAAGGTCTATGGCTTTCCTCCTCGTCTGAAGATGAATGTGCTAGAAACTATAAAGCAAAAAAAAAGTCCTGCAGCCCAGCCTTGCCTTGCCTGTCCTTGCCTTTCCTTATTTCCTTCTCATCGTGTTCTCTGTCCCATCCTCTCTCACTAACCCCTTGTCTGGCTGCATGTCTCTTCCTTCCTCTCTTCTTTCCTTTTCTCTCACTCTCCTGCTTCTTGCGTCTTTTCTTTTAAATCCTCCATTTCAGTCCTGCAGCCCTACACTACCTTTTATTCTTCCTTCCCTTTCTCCTGCTCCCTTCACTTTCTCCCTCTGTCCCATATCTTTCTTCCCGACTTGTCTGTTGGAGACTTTGGGCCACTTTGGCTTCAAGTCTGGGATGGTTTGTGCCACGATTGAGAGACGGGATGCAGTTTGATG
Source organism: Streptopelia turtur (assembly GCA_901699155.2). Lineage (NCBI taxonomy): Eukaryota > Metazoa > Chordata > Aves > Columbiformes > Columbidae > Streptopelia > Streptopelia turtur. The sequence continues at coordinate 227,424 of CABFKC020000006.1, forward strand.
CAACAAAATGTCCGCTTTATTAGTGTACTTCACAGACATTTATACTTTTTCTCAGCAACGTGCTTCGAGCTGATTGGTGCTTCTGTTACCGTGTTACAGACTGATTGGTTTAAGACATTCTCTTAAACATTTACTACCCCAACCCAAGCAATCTTCCCTGTGCAGAAACAAGAGTCCCCTTTTTACAGGACAACCTTATTAACTTGTGAACCTTGTCTAAACATGGAATCAGCACTCTCCACTCCTTCTAATTAAGGTTCTCGCCTCTATCCTTCCCATGGCCTGTGACCAACAAGTTCCAGCACATCTCCTTTTACCAACTGATAAGTGCTGGGAGTTTTGCTGAGGCCAGCCAAATCCTGTCCCATATCTCCCCCTTCCTTTTGCACAATAAGAACCCTTTTATAGAATGCGCAATCAACTTTTGTAGGCATTGCAACAAACTAGGCAAAAAGCCTAATAGGAGAATAAAAACTGCCAAAACATATACAACCAACTTCACAAGACTCCTTAACCACCCCGACAATCCCTATCCTTCAAAAAGTTTATCTAACCAATCCCAACTATCATTTCATTGAATCTTAGAGACCTGTCGAGGGTTAAGATTGCGGGGTGACAATAAAACCCTGGCAGATGTATTGTTAACCCCCTCTCCCCTCCCCTACTTCCCCCTTTTTTGCCCCTCCCTCTCCCCCATTCCCACTCAGGACAGGCGATCTGGAGGAAAGGAAGGACAGAGAGAAGAGAGTTGGAAAGAATTAACAATGTTTTACTAATGCTACTAATAAGAATAAAGAAAATAATACAAAATATACAAAACCAATCTTGAAAGTCTCAGCAACTGCAGAGCCGGCACCCAAAGTCCTGGATTGGACTCTGCAGCCAACCGGAGCTGGATTCAGTCTCTCACTAGGCCTCAGTTCTCAGGGATGAGTAGCGAGGTCCTCTCCTAATGTCGGCCATAAGGAGAAAGGGATGAGATCCTCGTGGTCTCCCACTTTTATATGAAGTATTCACGTGAATGGAATGTTATACACAGTTGATCAGTTTCTTGGTCACTTGTTTCTCGTCGCCCCTCTCGCGAGATGTCCATCCATGCTTATCAATAAGTTTGCATTCCATTGCTAGGTTTACCAAAACATGGGTCTGGTTCTCCAGGAAAATGCAGTTAATATGAAGGCTTTAGCTGACAGGCAAAATTCACTAAAAGAGAAACTTGTTTTTAACAAAACCAGGACAGACCCCCAGTTTTAAACTGCTGAATACTAGCATGAATTGATTCTGAGTGGTCAGAGAGATTCATACAACACATGCCTTCAAAATCCTCACAACTGTGGCCTTGCGCTAAAAGCAAAAAAATCTATAGCAGCTCTATTTTGCAATGTAGCATGACGAACACTATCTACATCTAATAAAAGACCAGACAATGCATTGCTAGCAGTGTTCATTTGTTTAGCAAGCCAGCAGCCAAGCTTATCTAATGTTGCTAGTGCTTTTGCAGCGGCAGCTCCAGGTGCTAAAAGAGAGACGACAACGCGTTGGCTGAGAGACCAAAACTTCACATTATCATCACAATCGGGGGGTATATGCATGGATGCTATGCTTTGTTCTGTGAGAAAGACAGTATTGTAGAATCATGGATGTATTAGGAGTCAGGACAGAAGGCATCCAAGGCTACACGGACCTCCTTTTATATGAGAAGGGACAACAGGCCATGCTCTATCGCCGCAAATAAGAAATATCCCTGATAGTAAAAGTGGAGCATTGCTAGATCTAGACAAGTTTGTTGCTGTGTAATTACACCAACTAGTAGCATGTTTAAAAACGGGATGGACAGGAGAGACATCCCATACCTTAGACTGATTTGTTCCTGTATAATTAAACCTAACACAGAAATCCATCTTTATTGATCCAAGCAACTCAATTTCTTGTGCCTCTAAAGCAGCATGTGGGAGAAAAGGGGTCCAGGCATCCCAGTTATTGGTTAAATTGGGAGCCAAGGTTGGGAAGGCTTTTCTCACCTTATCAGGTATGGGCCATTTATCTAGTGGCAGTCCTACAAGGCATGTAGAAAAGGGATTATTAGGAGAGGCAGTAGCGAGACACAAGGTGTCTTGTCCAGTGAGATTTGCTAGTGTTACCCATACATTAACCTGGGGTAGTACAGATAAGAGTAGGTGGCTTCACGCAACCTCTAACGTAATCATAAAAAGAACTATTCTAAAAGCAAACTTTCTGCCCCTCTTTAGTTTCCATGCAAATAGTTTTACTGCATCTTTCTTTCGTCCAATCCCAGTCTTGCTTAATAACAGCCCATATAGCGGGCACCAGGTTTGTTTTACTATACTCTAGAGCACAAACTAACACCTCCTCTGCCTTTTTTGACACTAAATAGGCCTAATCTATACAGTCATGTAAATAACGATGGTTCGTGCCCTGTGACAAGCAAAACTTTAGCTACACCAACTTCCTTTTCTAAGCAACTGTCACACCAGTGTCCTCAGGAGATTCACCAGTTTGTTGCTTGAAAAGCTGGTCTGGAGGGTGATTGGAGTTCTCTCCGGGTGATTGTGGTAGGGATTCACGGAAGGGTCGTACACTCTTTGCCAGAATCCATCGAGGGCCTTTCTCTGTGGAGACACAAGCATAACCTCTGCCCCTTGTGATAAGGAGATACGGTCCCATTACTTTACCTGTTTCTGGATCACGAACCAATACTGGGGCCTTGACTCGCACCTCAAGTGAAGCATTCGTGTTAAAATGTCGGACTATCGGAGGGTTGCTATCTAACAAAGAACAATTTAAAAAGTTAAAAACATACAAAGCTTTCTGTAGACGTTCCTCAGGGATGGCAGTCCCTACTCCCCCTTTCTGTTGTTGTAATAAACGTTTTAAAGATTGATGAGAGCGTTCAATCAGGGATTGACCTGTAGGGGAGTGAGGGATGCCAGGTAGTGTGGATCACACCCCAAGAGTCAAGAAAGGTTTTATAGTGGCCGAGACATACGCAGGGCCATTATCTGTTTTTATTTGAGAGGGTATACCCAAGGTAGCAAAAGCACGCATCAAATGTTTTTGAACATCACGCGTCTTCTCCCCTGTGTGACAAGAAGCAAACAAAGCACCTGAAAAGGTGTCAATAGAAGAATGGACATATTTCAAGTTACCAAACTCCGGATAATGCGTAACGTCCATTTGCCATAACTGTAAGCTCTGCAGTCCTCTGGGATTAACTCCTCCTGCTATTGACGGAAAAGAGTGTTTCTGACAGTCGGTGCATAGAGCAATAATATTAGCTGCTTGTTGGGAAGTAAGGCCAAACTGTCGTTTGAGACCTCCAGCATTCTGGTGAAAAAAGGAATGGCTAAGTTTAGCTTGTGCTACGCGATCCAGTAATACTTGCACTGGTAAAGTCAGCAAATCAGCTCGTCGGTTCCCTTCTGCAATAAAGCCAGTAGAAGAAGTGTGGATCTGACATGCTAACAAAGTAAGGATGAGGACGTGAGTTTAAGAGAAAAATAAGCTCCTGCCAATAAAACAAATAAGTCAGAATGCATAACATCACGTAAGACAGATTGCTTCAGCTCGTTCAACAATTCCTGCAAAATAAGCTGAATCAGTGATAACGTTAGGGGGTGCAGACCACTCCAAAAGGTTCAAACAACTGCAGTCAACTTCTACTATCTGGGGAGAGCAGGAATGGTTTGTACATCTGAGTCCCATTGCCCTTGCTGATCGGTCCCACCACAGGATAACTGATTATGTGATTTCCCAGATCCATCTGTAAAGACAGTAAGGGCTTTTAATGGCTGTATCTCTTTTCAGTATAGAGATGAGGGTGGAAGTCAACATTAAATAGTTTATGCGAGTGGGTGAGACGTGAGTTGACCCGTGTAATCAGCTAACGCAGTGCAAAAGGCATCTGACTGTTGATAAAGCCACTGCAAATATAATGTGGTTACAGGTAAGCAGATAGAAGCAAATCTATTCCCGATAAGGTTAGTAAACGTTGTTCTGGCTCTAATTATTAAAGACGCAACATCTCGTGTTGCGTAAAATAGTTTTTGTAGATTGCTTTGGTAGAAAAACCCATTCAATGATTAATAAGGATCTGATTTCTGTGACCTCCCATTGGAATATCAGCGCATGGGGTTGCCGGGCTACGCGGCTGTCTAGCAGGATTCAGAATGATCAGATAAAAAGACAACTCAGGTGCCAATGATGCGTCTTGCCTATGAGTAATTGCTGTAGCAATTTTCTGTAAGGAGGTCAATAGCTTCTGGTCCGAGGCTACGAGGTGCACATAAATCAGTGCTTCCTTTTAGCAGTTCAAATAAAGGCTTTAAGTCTGTATTAGTAATTCCTAACAGCGGTCGGACCCAATTAATTGTTCCCAACAATCTCTGTACATCATGTACGTTTCTTATGTCTGTCTGTATTTGTAAGGGCTGAGGAACTATAGTTTTGAGCCCTTATGCGCCAACCTAAGTACTTCCATGGCGGTATTTTTGAATTTCTTTGGTGCAATACAGGGCCTGCGAGTTTTAAAAGCAGCCGTGACAAGGGCCACAGCTTCCTCCATGATCTCGTGATGTTGTGCGGCCACTAGGATATCATCCATATAATGATACAATAAGACACCAGGCATTGCGATCCTAACCGGACTAAGTACTTTAGCTACATACCACTGACATATTGTGGGGGCTATTCTTCATTCCCTGTGGCAGCACAACCAACTGGTATCTTTGCAATGGAGCCTTGCATGTTGAGCTTGGAACCAAAAGGCGAATTTAGGGGGCATCCGTCCTGGATGCAGCGGGATATTAAAAAAACAGTCTTTAAGTCAATAACAGTCAAATGTCAATTTCGAAGGAATCATAGTGGGGGACGGAGTCCTGGTTGGAGGGCTCCCATGTCTTCCATTAGCCGTCATTAATTTTCTAAGGTCATGGAGCAAGCGCAACTTGCCAGTTTGTTTCTTTATAACAAAAACAGGTGAGTTCCAAGACTGGTAGAAGCACAATATGCACCTTTCATTAACTGTTTCGTAACTAATTCTTGGAGAGCGCAAAGCTTTTCCAGTGGTAGGGGCCGTATGGATCTACCCAAATAGGAGCATCAGTTTTCCACGTCAATTAGGGTGTCGCGCACTTCAATGGCCCCACCTTAAAAATGGGTCCGAATGGACATTCCCCACTGAGACAAACACATCATGACCCCATAGAATCACAGGAACCGGCAACACAAAAGGCTTTGACAGAGGCTATATGCCCGTTCCGACCTTGAATTTGGATTAGTTCCAAACTCTGGTGGCTGCTACCAGTTCCTCCAATTCCTGCCAGTGCTTGGGAAACATTAGCCAGAGGCCATTGTGGAGGCCTTTAGCCTGAGATATTTACCGTAACATCCTCCAGTATCAATAATTCCACTTAACACAACTAGCTGTTTCCCATGGATAAGGGTACATTGACATACAGGTCGCTTCTGAGAAATGGACTGCACCCATAAAATTTGTGGGTTCCCTGTAGTTCCAAACCCTCCCCATCTTTGTTGAGGCTGGGCTAGGAACTGGGGAGTCCATGCCTGTGGGAATCAATATCAATTGTGCTATAATACGGCTACCTTTTGGTACTGTGCAGGGGGGGGAACAGGGGTCCATGCCATAATCTTAATTTCATCAGTATTGTCAGAGCAATGACCCCTGGTAGTACAAAAGACCTGACAATGTTGTGGATGATCTTCCTAACAATAATGCTTGTGTTTTAGGGGGTAAGGGCCCTGTGATATTTGTTGACAATAAATGAACCGAAGGATCGAGGAACGTTACTGTGTGGAAGGTTGCCAGGGTCCAATCCGGCGCTACCTGCTGTTGCTGGGTGAGACTTGAGGCACTGCTGCTTCCCTCCGTGGGGTTGGAATGTCGGCTGCGGTACTTGTGTCTGCGCGCGTCACTGCCCCGCGTTCCGTGATCGGTTTCCCTGTATCGGTTGACCTTGGAAATCATACTTAGACCGACATTGATTAGCATAATGGTGCCCTTTTCAGCATCTAGGGCAAACCCCAGGAGCCTGGGGCCTTGCACCAGTGTTGGCAGCTAAACAGTTTCTTCTTAGATGACCAGGTTTACCGCAACCATAACAATTCCTGGCCCCACCGAGCCATGCATGGCTGCGAAAGCAGTGGCCATAGCTTCAAATTTATGATCTACAGTACCAATTCTATTACAAGCTTCTACCATTTCAACCAATGTGGTGTTCAGGATTTGGGAGAGATTTCAATAGCTTTTTGCAATCCACATTAGCATTTCAACGGCTAGTTTCAACAACAAATTCCCGTGCCTCCGCATTATCTATTTGACGCTCTAAGGCCTGTTTCAATCTATAAAATAAACTGCATATAAGGTTCTCGGGGTTCCTGGGTTATCGTAGTGGAAGGCTTTTTGCGGCTTCTGTAAGTCAGGGACCTTAAAAAAGGCTTTTTTCGCTTCCTCACGAGTTGCTTCAAGAGCTTCCCGGGGGATATCATGAGCCTGAGCTACTGGATCAGAGTGCTGGCCCGTGCCTGTAAGGTGTTCTTATAGTCAGGCAGCTATAGCTGCATTGCTGTGAACCTACGAAGTCATGAGAAGTGCTTGAAGCCCCCCCTCCAATGCGTTTCCCATAAAGTGTACTGTATTAGAGTCAGTAAACAATTGTGCTAAAGATTTTTAAGTCATGCGGAGTCATAACATAAGTGTCAAACCAGAAGATAATAAGCTTGCAAAATACGGGGAAGAAAGTCCATGCTCAGTAACACTACGGTGCAACTCCTTCACTACCGGAAAAGATAAGCCTCCCACTGCGCATTCTGACCCTGATAAATCACAGGGCCCACTATTGTTCTAGCAATTTCCAGCTCTCCCCTCCTTCAAGGCTCGGCGCCTTTATGTTAGCCCACACATCATGTGGGTCAGGGGGGTAGAGGTCTGGCTCTTTTCAGGGTCCATAGGCCCCGAATCAAAGGGGTCCTCTTCTGGGGGGTACCCCGCGGCACACACTTCCAAAAGCGCGGTGGGTTTTTGGCCTTCCGATGACAGTCAAGGTACCACAGGAGAGTCTCCTTCCCCCTCTGCTTTGTCTTGTGACTTTTCCTGGGCTTTCAAAGTCTCAAAAATACTTCTCCACCACGGGAGCAATGCGCTGTGCTTCGGCGTTCCCCCATTGTTGCCGCATCCCACAGTTTCACCCCCACGTCATCCCAAAGTTCCCACGTAAAAATAGTAGATGCAGTTACAGTGGGTATTTTCACTTGTACCCATTCAAGCATCAGCTTGAGATCATGCCCAGAAACATTCTTCCATGCTTTTGAAGGAGAGCTTCATAAGCTCACATACGTCTCTCTCTGGGGAAGACGCTTGATTTCCCATGTTTCCCACAGCTCACCTCTCTACTCCGGAGGGATTCAGGCTGGTCGGCTCCTGCTTCCTTTCAGCAGCTCATTCAAAGTTCTGTGGTACTCGCAGCATGCCGCGCAGATAGGTGGTTCTTGAGCCCTGGAATCATGTTGCACGATCACGTCGGGGTCACCAATTTGCCACGTTTGAGAGACGGGATGCAGTTTGATGCAAACAAAATGTCCGCTTTATTAGTGTGCTTCACAGACATTTATACTTTTCCTCAGCAACGTGCTGCGAGCTGATTCATGCTTCTGTTGCCGTGTTACAGACTGATTGGTCTAAGACATTCTCTTAAACAGTTACTACCACCAACCACAAGCAATCTTCCCTGTGCAGAAACAAGAGTCCCCTTTTTTACAGAACAACCTTATTAACTTGTGAACCTTGTTTTAAACATGGAATCAGCACTCTCCACTCCTTTTAATTAAGGTTCTCCCCTCTATCCCTTCCCATGGCCTGTGACCAACAGTTCCAGCACATCTCCTTTTACCAATTGATAAGTGCTGGGAGTTTTATTGAGGCCAGCCAAATCCTGTCCCACACTGGGGCTGCTCCCCCAGCCCCAGAGGAGAGTGAAGAGATGGCACCTGAAACAAAATGTTTTCAACTGCTTTATTTATTGAGTTTATAAAAAACAAAGGAGCGCATTACATATGTACATGAGGTCTTTGGTTCAAGTAAAGACACATAGGAGGTCAAGAATTTTATTATTACAGACATGAACCAAAAAACAAAGCCAGCAAAAAGCACTATGGAAAAAATATAGATACATATGAAGAAAAAGTTAGTCCTGGCTATTTCTGTTGCAGCCCTAGTGAGATAAAGTGAACCTATAAACCTGAAGGAGTGAGTGTTGAAATAGTTTCCTCATGGCTTCCTTGAGCTCCTGGTTCCTCATGCTGTAGATGAGGGGGTTCACTGCTGGAGGCACCAAAGAGTACAGAACAGACACCACCAGATCCAGGGATGGGGGAGGAGATGGACGGGGGTTTCAGGTAGGTAGAAAAGCCAGTGCTGATGAACAGTGGAGACCACGGCCAGGTGAGGGAGGCAGGTGGAAAAGGCTTGTGCCGTCCCTGCTCAGAGGAGATCCTCAGCACGGCCCTCAAGATCTGCACATAGGACACCACAATGAACACAAAACACCCAAATCCTAAACAGACACTGACCATCAGAAGCCCAAGTTCCCTGAGGTAGGAGTGTGAGCAGGAGAGCTGAGGATCTGGGGGATTTCACAGCAAGAACAGACCTAGGGCATTGCCCTTGCACAGGGGCAGTGAAAATGTATTGGCCGTGTGCAGCAGAGGCATTGAGAAACCCAGTGGCCCAGGCAGCTGCTGCTGTGTGGACACAAGCTCTGCTGCCCAGGAGGGTCCCATAGTGCAGGGGTTTGCAGATGGCAACGTAGCGGTCGTACGACATGATGGTGAGGAGACAAAACTCTGCACCAAGCAAGAAAAATACAAAGAAGACCTGGGCAGCACATCCTGCATAGGAAATGACCCTGGAATCCCACAGAGAGTTGGCCATGGATTTGGGGAGAATGGTGGAGATGGTGCCCATGTCAAGGAGGGCGAGGTTGAGCAGGAAGAAGTACATGGGGGTGTGGAGGTGCTGGTCCCAGGCTATGGTGGTGATGATGAGGCCGTTGCCCAGGAGGGCAGCCAGGTAGATGCCCAGGAAGAGCCAGAAGTGCAAGAGCTGCAGCTCCCGTGTGTCTGTGAACGGCAGGAGGAGGAACTGGGTGATGGAGCTGCTGTTGGACATTTGCTGCTGATGGTCATGGGAAACCTGTCATAGGAGGAAAAGACAGTGACAAGTTATCAGTGACTTCTCTGAGCAAAATCAAAGCCATTTCTCATACATCCTCCCCTGCTTCACAATCCCTTGTCCTTTTCCAGACCTTCCTCCAGCTGGTGTCTGAGCCCTGGGTGGTGCTGGCTGGAGGTGCCGTGAGGAGCAGGGGCCTGTGCCCACTGGCAGCCGAGGAGTCAGCCCTGCTCTGCAGGCAGGGGGCATGGGAACGGGGAGCAGAGGACAGTCCTGGGGTTCAACATTGACATATGGAGCCTCGACATCTCACCCTTTCCTAAGTTCTCAGCACCCCACATGTAAGCCCAAGACTGCATGGCTCATTTCACAAACAAACAGCATTTTCAACTATGTAACATCTCTGTGTTTCTGCGTTCCTTAGATAACACTAAGGTGCTATAGTACAGGGTTTACATCCTGGTGGGGAGCCTCACCGCTTGGAAGGAAACCTCAAAGACATAGCACAATGTCCTAATAATGTGATTTGATTGAGGGAGACTCAGCTCATTCCCCACCCCACAGACTGCATTGCCCACAGCACACAGGTCAGAGCAAAGCTGGGACACGTGTGCCCATGGACACACCTGCAGGAAAGGACCCACAAGATCAGGCTGTGACTCTGCAGCTGAAACTGCCATCCCCAGAGAGCCTGACAGCAAGAACAAGATCCCAACAGCAGTGACCCAGAGCAGGGGAGCAAGAAGGAAAATGCGGTGAGGGTGGGTGTGAGAGAGGCCAGGGCAGAGGCAGCCGGGCACTCAGACAGCGTCACCCTTCCCCAGCTGTGCAGCCACCTCCCAGACACCAACACTGCCGGGCAGCTGCTCTCAGCCCCTGTGCTCTGCAGAGGAACTGGAGCTCTGGCTGCACAGGAGCTGCTTCATGCCTTGGAGCCCCCGGCCCTGAGGGCAGAGGCTTTGCTGGGTGGGAGAGGAGGCCAGGGGGCTGCTCACAGGAGGGATCTGCACTGCAGGGGATCACAGGGACTTTTCTCTCTTCTCCCTCCCATAACAATTCCGGGTTTGGTTTCCTCTCATTTCTGATCATTTCCCTGCTGCCTGGAGATTCTCCCCTGGGAGGTGTTTTCCCTGTCCATGTCTCTTCCCTGTCAGTGCTCACAGACCATCCCACCCTCTGTGCCCTCCCCCTGGCCCTACAGATCCTGCCTGTTCACAGGGCACTGCCTGGGGGCATCTTCCTGTCTGCAGGCTGGAAAACAGGACAGGTCAGACTAAGGCTGACGGGTCCAGCCAAGGTGATGCAGGTGCTGTGCACAGGCAGAGGGGTGGTGAAGGGATGTCATGAGCCTTCTGGCAGATGTACTGATCACTGAGAGTTGCAGTTCAGGAGTCTCAGTGACTTGTTTCAGCATGAGAGCTCATTTTCATTTTATCCTTTCCTGCACCCCCCACCCCTTGGGAGAGGAAACTGAAAAGACAGGCTCAGGAAAGCTCCTTATCTGTCTGCTAATCCTTGCATTGATCTTGTCATTGGGGCATCGCCTTAGAAAAATCCTGCAGGTGATCTGGATGTGTGAGCAGCCCTGACCCACACAGCACCCTCTCCACAGCAGAAGCACCTTTCCTGCCCTTATCAGGGATGCTCCTTCCCCCCCACAGCTTGTCCCCACAGTACCGTGGGGGATCTCCCCCAGACAGGGACCCTGCTCTGCAGGACAGCCCTGGGCACCCCTGGGTGCTCCCCCTGCAGTCACCCTCAGCAGAAGTTGTTGTCATTCCCTGTCCCTCTGACAGTGCAGCAGGGAAGCCCTGCTCTGGAGTGTGTTCTTCTCCTCTACAACAGAGATACTGTGAGAGACCTGACAGATAAATTGTAAATTGTGGGATGTACCAGCTTAAGGTCTCCCTCCAGGAAATGCAGCTGCATTGTCCTACAGCCAGAGACTTACCGTGTTAGAACTGTGATTTGTCTCATTGAATCCTCAGCAACCAACCACCCCACATTGCCTTTAATCTCTCTCTGTGCCTGGCTCCTGTGCCCTCGGTGCTGCAGGCAGAGCCCTCAGCCCTGCTGCGTGTGCAGAGGAGCTGCTCCTGGGCAGAGCTGTCTCTCTGCAGCGCTGCCGCTGCCATGAGCTCCCTGTGTCCCAGGAGCCCAGCCCAGCTCAGCAGCACAGGAGCAGCCCATGATGTCCCTTTCTCTGTCCCCTCTGGGCTCCTCCAGGTGTCCCTGGGGCTCCAGTGGCACAACTTTGAAGTTGAAGTAATCAGTGATGTTGATTCTCTCTCCTCTTCAGAGACACTTCTTTCCAGCATTGTATTTTTCATTTTAAAAAATAAATCGGTATGAGAATCATCTTTTCTTGTCCCATCATTAGACAGGACACCAGGAATGTTACAGCAAAGGATCTAATTTCTCCAGGCTAGGGGAGGAATATCTTCAGTTGAATGACTTTAGGCATTTTGTTCTGGTTTTACACTGCCTAGGTCTAGAGAGACATTCATCAGTCTTTGGCCATGTCATGTCTGTGCTCTGAAGCAAAGCCTTTGCACACATGGGCTCTTGGACACTTGGTACCAGGTTTCTTGTGGCAGGTCAGAGCTGGGCTGGTGCCACAGCTGGGGTGGCTCAGCCCAGATGTGAGGCAATGTCCTCAGCCAGGGACCTGACTGGGGAGCTGGAGCTGTCAGTGCTGCAGACAGAGCTGTGACACGGATGGAATGAACTGCCAGGCAGGGTGGCAGGAGTGAGTTCATCTGGTCTGCAAGGACAGCAGCCTCCAAGCACAGCAACAGTCCAGATCAAAGCTCAGTCCAGACCTGTAAGGCAATTCAAGGGCCCCATAATGAGCTGTTACTACTGCAGGAACAGTTAAAGGAGAAACAAAGACACTGTGTGGCCACTGATGAATTTAATAAGTGAAAGAGGTGAGAATCCCTGTGTCCTCTTGTTCCTCCCTCTTCACCAGCAAGGTCTCCCAGGCCTCTGTGACTGGAGGCAGAACAAGCAGCAGAAGATGTGGATCAAGTCAGGGGTCACTGGAACTAACACAATCCTTCCAGTCTATGGGACAGCAGGGCAGCATCCCAGGAGCTGAGACAGCAGGACAATGTCACAGTGAGGCCACTCTCCACCATCTGTGAAAGCTCATGGAGACTGGGGGGACTCCCTGACCACTGGCAGCTCTCACACAGTGTGTGCACTTTTCAAAATGGCCAATGGGTGAGCAGGGGAACTAAGGGCTGTGCCCCAGAGCATGTCCACTGGGACCCCATTTCTGGGTGTGTGGAAGAGAAGGTGACGGGGTTTGCCCAGGGCAGGTTGTGCTTGTCCATCCTCTTTGCTTTCTGTGAGGAAAGGACAGGGTTGTGGATGTGGGGAGAACATTGATGGTCTGTTACCAGTGGTGGTCTGTTACCTGGAAGTCAGCAAGGCATTCAGCATCATCCCCCACAATATTCTTGTGTCCAAGGTAGGATATTATGGTCTGTGTCAGTGTGTAAGTAGATGGGTAAAAACAATCTGGATGGTTGGGCTTGGAAAGGTGCTGTAGAAAGGGAGAAACTTTCCAGTCATGAGGACAGTCCAGCACTGGAAGCTGTTTCCCAGGAGTGCGCACTCACTCTGTCCCAGAAAGTGACCAAGATGTGTTTGGATAAAGCCCTGAGTAATCTGGTCTGACCCTGCTGTGAGCAGGAGGTTGGTCAAGACACCTCCTGAGGTCCCTTTGAGCCTGAATGATGCTGTCCTTTCATCCCCTTCATGTTTTCAATTTAGGGACAGCTCTCAGGTTCTCCCTGACCACAGGAATAATTCACATGAGGTGCAGGGCTGCTTACAAGTGCCTCCACAAATGCCCTGACCACACTTTTGCATCCCTTTTCATTTGCCCCAACCCAGTGGTTTTCTTTTGCTGTCCTATACCCTTCCGAAGAACGCCCATCCTTGTTACTACCTTTCAGACAGGTTGTTCAAGAGGTGTCAGCATCCATGTACAGGAGTCTGCACATCAGCCAGGACATCAAAGCCACCATTACAAGAAATGGAGACAAGACACTTGACCAGCTCCTTGCACCCAGGATAGTCAGTCGTGACATGTCTGATGAGATTACATTGAACACCTGAACTGTAAGAGCAGAGGATGTGAGTCCTTGATGGGTATCCTGGCTTGTCTCCTGACCCATGTGGTGCTTCAGGCTTTGAAGAAATCAAAACAGCCTTTGGACTGGGGTAGTTCATTTTACACTGTGTCACACATGGGCAGATGAAGGGAGCTCAGAAGCTCCAGACTCTGCTGCACGGTTGGGACTTCAGAGATTGGAAATGCAGGTGACAGTGTGTGTCAGTGCACACGCATAAAGATTCTGGCTTCCTTTGTGCCTTGCACTGACCTGGGATCTGTTCCTTGGCCTTTCTTTGTCTCAAAAAGAAACTATTCCCCTATGCCACACTCCCACTGCACAGCCAGGAAAAAAAAAAAAAAAGAGAAAAGTATGAAAGAAGGATGATTATTTGGGGTAATTCTGTCCAAGAGTTGTAGTCTTTAATTAATTTAAAAAAAAAAAAAAACAGCTGAGAGAAGAAATCCATTTTCTCTAAATCTTCTTTCAAGACACACTGACTGAGGTGTAGTATATGTTTTGACAGAGTAAGAATGGACTGTTTAGGAATGAACTTAAAAGAGGTTTAGTTCATCATCATAACATCCAGTGGAGAATAAGGAGTTGCCCTGTTACTTTCATTAGCCTAGCACCAGCACCACCATTTCACAATACATCCTTCAGACATCTCCATTTTTCCTGGGCTGCCAAAGCTCATCGCTGCTCAGAGTTTGACAGGATTGCTGCAAACCCCGTGACCCAAATCTCTGCAACTGTCTCTGCCTCAACAAGCCTTTTACCCAGGAAGGGGAAAACTCCCAATGCAGGCACCAAACAAGTGCCCAAACTGCCTGGAGAGCCAGGACAGTTGTGCCACACACAGCAGCCTCTGAGGGCAGCTGGAGGGTGATGGAGTTGAATGGTTTCAACCCAAATACTAGAATCATAGCAATCAGTAGAATCATTTAGCTGGAAAAGACCCTTAAGAACATGGAGTCCAACTGTAAGTCTAACACTGCCCAAGTACCACCACTAAACCATGTCTCAAAGCGCCACATCTCCACAGTCTTTTAAACCACCTCCAGCAATGGAAGCTCCAATCCTGAGCTGGCAGGACACCATTGGCTGCAGTTGGACATAGATACTGGTCATGGCTGTGAGTTCAGCCCTCGCTGGCAGAAGTCTCACACCCTCACTGAGGAGGGCAGGGGGCTGGGAGATGGGAGCACGTTTCAGTTTCCAGATCCCAGCACAGAGCCCAAATCCATCCTGCCCTTGACTTTCTGGATCCCATTTCCTGAGATGTAAGCTGGTGGCCTTCTGTGGATAATCATGTTATAAAGGCATGAATAATCCTTCAAGTGTTTGTGTAATTTGTCTAGGAATGTCAGTATTTATATGCTTATATTTAAATATCTATGTAAATAGTACACTGCATCTGTGGTAAGCCCCTCTGGCAATGACAATTAAATAGGCATTTGCACTATAAGGCTTCCATACCTCATCCACAGCACACATCTAAGTGGTTCAGATGAAGGGTGGTCTGGCAAACGTCACCCTTTGTTTCCCCAGGTGATGGACACTGCTCATGTGCCTCTGCAGAGAGTGGCAGGAGCTGGATCCCCTTCTCGGACAGACTCCTTCCAGGAGAGACACAGACACAGGGGGGAACTCATCAGGGCTTTACGGCATTTCACTGGCATCAGTTTTGACATATTGGGTGCTGTCCTGTGACTGCCCTTTCTGCACAAATGATCATACAAACACAACCATTTAGTGAGACATGGTCATAAAGGGCTGTTATGGACAAGAAAGTTAAGTGTGAACTCTGCAGAGAGCGAGGAAGTTCATAATAAGCACCAGGAAGAACCAAGAAGCTCGAGGCCTCTTCTGAAGAGCGGGAGGCCTGAGCAGCCGTGATTGGCCATTGTAGGTGTGGGAGAGGGTCAGGGCATGTCAGGGAGAAGCAATGAGATGGCTGATGGCTTCAGTGAACCCTTCCAGCCATGTCTGAGCCCAGAAATGGAAAGCAGTTGATGTCTGCAGGTGGAGGAGGAACAGGAGGAAGATTTTCCTGGAATACGGAAGGAAGAAAGGCCTCTCTTGGGCTAATCATGTATGGCAGTGCCATTTGCATGCTGTGGGCATGGCTGTGCCTGGGAGATGGGGAACGGCTGCTGCTGGGGTGGCTGTGCTCAGTCATGGCCCATGAGCTGACCCTGCTCTGCTCCTCTCTTACACTGCCCACACTTGGATGGTCCTCAGGAATCATCCATGAACCTGGTGGATGCATGAACCTCCTGGAGTGATGGGTATGGATCCAAATAGAGGATTCAAGCAAGTGTGGACTGGGACATTGAGGTGACTGGTGACCATTGCCAGGTGTATGACAGAAGCTGGATGAGTTGTGAGGAATTCACAGGCATTTCCAACTCCACAGAAAATCCAGAGCCTTGCAGTTAAAGCAACAGCACTTGACATAAAACCCACCCCAAAACACTCACACTGACCACAGGAAAAGCCTTGAAAAAACAGTTCAGAAAAATCTACCAGGTCCCAGGGGTCAGGGCTCAGCCATTCTGGTGATGAACAAGCATCAAGGGCTGACATGGCATCAGAGCCACCTCCACATGGCCCTCACCACCTGGAACCAGTGTCTCCAAGTCTTTCCTTCACCAGCCTCCAGGGACAGGGACCTGCACTGGTTGTTTCCTTCACAGCTGTGTCAGTGATGGCCCTTCATGGGGTCCCAAACACCCTCAGAAACTTGGGGTTTGCTTCTGCCTTTCACTTCATGAGAGGTTTGTTCATTCTTTCAGCATCTGCAGTTCAGGATCATGGCAGCAGAGGGCTCACCAACATCTAAAATGCTCTTCAATGCGAGGCTGTGTGCATCATTTTCCTAAAGGCTTCAAGTCGGGTGTGGATAATTAGAGAGATTTCAGGAATAGCCAAACAGAGAGCATTTCCACAATAAATAGCAATTAAGCCAAATTTCTTCTATTTCTGTCCCTGCTCGCCCTTCCCTCCCTTTCCAGAACAGGTGCAATCTGCAGCCTCCAGTCCATACTGATGTGTTGCATCTCCTGATAAAGACTGAATATGTCAGAAAAGTGGTGCCTAAATCACCATGTGAGTGAGGAGACAGGCCAGGACAGCTCAAGAGGAGTCACACTCCTCTGGACCAAGAGGTGGGGTGTTCCTGGCAATCTCAGGTGCCACAGCACAGTCGATACTTGTGTTCAGGAGCTGGTCAAGTGACCCATCTTCCGTTCTGTAACGGTGTCTGAGTTTGCTCAGGGTCACCTCCTGACTTGAGCCCATCCACTGCTGGGTGTTCTCCAGACTCCTGCCTTCAGGAACAAAGTCCCAGGAGACCTTGCTGGTGAAGATGGAGGCAAAGAAGCCATGAAGAACCTCAGTCCCATCTGATTCTACTCTTATGAAGTTCAGCAGCAGGCCCACAGTTCACCCTGTCTATTTCTCTTACTGCAAGTAAGCTCTGTCAGCTCATATTGCTGCCCTTCCCGTGCAGGTATCAAGTCCAGGGCAGCTTTGGTCATCATCCCCACATCCATGGGACAAGGTTTCTAAATTCCTCCTTTGCAGCTTCCCTGCTTCCACCTCCTGTGTGCTGCCTTTTGCCCTGTCAGTTCCTATCAGTTCAGATGAGCCAGCCTCACAGATAAATGATTCTTTTCATGGGTACACTTGGGAGAGATCATTCTTGTGCTTGGAGCAGCCTGTCCTGTAAGACTTGTCATATTTCCTGAGTCCTTCACCCTTCAGATCTACTTCCATGGTCCACCAACATTCTACCCAGCCATCCCCCAGTATGTCCAAAGTCTTCTCCTCTGGAGTCCACCAGCCTGTGCTCTGCTGCTGGCCTTCCTCCCTCCCCTCTGGTGCCGGGACACATCTGTGTCCCTGCTCACGGACAGCCAAGGTGGACACTGATGTTTCAATCCCTCACCTAGCTCTTCCTTGTTTCCCAGTTCCAATCCAGGTGAGAACATCACCTTGTTGGCCCATCAAGCAGACATGTTGAGCAGTTGGCCCAAGATCCTTTGGACTGTTGGCAGCTGCAGCTTTGCCAGGCCAGTGAATGTCAGGGCAATTACAGTAACCCATAGGAACGTACTCATTGACTGGTGAGTTGCTCGAGTAGCCGACAGAAGATCCATTTCTTCTCCATGATCAAGTAGTTTGTGACACCCAATACATTTCACTCTCTATTGGGTTTACATGGCAAAGTCTTGGAACTGGGGGTGAGTGCGGCTGTGCTACAGTTGTCACCTCTCTGAGAAGACAACAGGAGTTTGACTGATGTCAGACAGAGCTGATTTCAGCTGCTCCAAGATGGACTCACTCCTTGCCAAATCTGAGCCACTCAGGGATGCTGGCAGCACCTCTGGGACATTGTATTTGAGAAAGGGTAAAAAACACTGCACAACAGCAGGTGGGAGAGAGGAGGGAGGAAATGGGAGAGAAAAGCACTGCAGACACCAAGGTCATATCCCATAGGACCCAAGCAGGTCCCTCAGCAGCCAAATCCTGCTCTCCTGAAATCCTGCTCTTGGCCTTGTTCTCATCTCCCAGGAGCCTCAGCTCCACTTTCCCATCCCTGACTGTTCCATCCTGACCAACTCTTTCTGGTTGTAAGTGTGAAGTCCCACAGGGCACCTCACCCCACTGACTCCTCAGTCACCCGTGTCAGGAAGATGTTGTCAATGAGCTCCAAACCCTCCTGGATGGCTGGTTCCTTGCAGATATTGGGATATCTCAGGTCTGCCATGAGGACACGGCCCTGGAAACATGAGGCTTCTTTCATTTGTCTGAAGGAGGCCTCATCTCATTCCAATTCCTCATCAGTGAGTCTGTAGCTGATGTCCAGTCACCACAACATTGCCCATGTTGTTCTGCCCTCTCATGCTGACTCCTCAACGTTCAGCTGACATTGTCTGTCCCCAGGCAGAGCTCCACAGCATTTCCTGCTGCTCTCCACATATGAACAGGAAACTCTCTCAATGTGCAGTCATCTGGTATTATGAGTACTGGATGCCCAAGACTCCACAGTTTCTCCAGAGACGGTATTTGTAGTGCCTTGTAACTCCTTATCCTCTTTTCTTGGGAGAGACACCCTAATCAGGATAAGCCATCTGCATGGAAACATGAACACCTGAGCGAATGGAGCTTCTGTCCAGGGAGAGACGCAACTTTGAGGAAATCTGGAATTCACCCATCAAAAGATCTGAAGTTTGATGAGGGGAAGTGGCCAATTTTGTATCAGGGTGGCAGAAATAACCCCATCGATCAGGACAGAGCAGGACCTGACACGCTGAGCAGTGACCTGAGGAGAAGGGCCTGGGCACTACAAGGTCCCCACACCAGCCCGTGCTGCACGCTCACCACTGAACAAGGCAGCTGCACACGGGGCTGCATGAGGAGGAGCGTGGGACCCAGACACCTGCAGTTCTCATCCCATTCGGTTCAGCACTGGTGTGACCCACACACACGGGTGTGTGCCAGTGTGCAGCTTCCCAGTTTGGAGCAGCAGGGAGGAACTGGAGAGTGCAGGGCTCTGCCAAGGCAGGTTCAGCACCTTGTGCACATGGTGTGGGGTGCTGAGGGACCTGGGCTGCTTTGGCCCAGCAGCGCTGGGGGGGCTGCAGCAGTGCAGGAGTAGCCTGAGAGTGCTTGAAGGGCGGTTTCAGAGATGTGGAGGTTTCTGCATAGTGGGAAAGAGCATGAGCAAGAAATAATGGCCCAAAGTGCAGCTGGGGAGGTCCAGGCTGGACATGAGCAGAAAGGAATGTGATGGAAGGGCAGTGCTGTGGTGGAGCAGGTCAGCAGAGGAGTCTGCATCAGCCCAAGGCTTTGTGCTTCAATGGGAACAGCTGGGGAGGATGGAGAGATCTCAGCAAAGGAAGGAAGATGCTCAGACAGGAGCAAGGTGGGGCAGCAGGGGGGATGTCTCCAGCCTGCAGGCATCAGAGGTGCAGGGGATGCCACAGCACAGGACAGGCTGTCGTGGAGATGATCACGGAGTGGAAAGAGGCTGAAAGCCCCACCAGACATGAGCTCCTTCTCCCCTTGGCTGTGGCTGTTGTCTGCACCTCTGATGCCTGTGAGGAGACACCTTGTCCTTGCAGCACAGGGGCCTCATGGCTCCTTGTCCCCAGCCAGGAACCTGGGAGGGGTGGGACCATAGTCCTGCCCTTGGCCTTGCAAGCCCCCACATCACACTGTCCCAGGAAGGGCCTGGGCAACGTGGGAGGACAGGATCTGACTTCCCAGGGCTGGGGGTCAGGGCTTGGCCTTTGAGTTAAAGAAAACCATCCAGGTTTACTCAGCATCAGAGAGACCTTTACTTTGCTTTTCCTGACCTGTCATCTTACCTCACTTTTCTTCTCTGAACCAGACCCTGGATTGTTTCTCAGTGGTTCCTCAGTGGGACCCATTACATTACAAGAAACTTTGAGTTTGAATCTGACTTTGGACTTCTTGAGAGGTTTCATCACCTTCCTCCAGGGTCTGAAGTTCATGGACTCAGCACCAAACCCACCCAGAGGGTCATTTAAAGCGCCTTTTGGGCTGCTCCTGTGCTGCTGAGCTGGGCTTGGGCTCCTGGGACACAGGGAGCTCATGCAGCGGCAGCGCTGCAGAGAGACAGCTCTGCCCAGGAGCAGCTCCTCTGCACACGCAGAGGGCTGAGGGCTCTGCCTGGGGATCTCAGGAGACGAGCAAGGCAGAGAGAGATTAAAGGTGGTCAGGACTGGAGGATGACTGAGAGCTCACTGGAGGAGAAACCTTTGCAGCCCTTGCCATGGTAAGTCTCTGGTGCAGGGCAGTGCAGCTGTAGCTCCTGGAGGCATCTCCTGAAAACTGACACAGGCACAGCTTGTGGGATCTGTAAGGACGGGGTCTTGTCAAGCCATGTTGAGCAGTGTGAAGCCGGGTGACACCCAGGGGTGCCCAGGGCTGTCCTGCAGAACAGGGTCCCTGCACCCAAGGGCTGTGCCGGGGCAGGGACTCTGCCGCCTGCCAGGGTCAGCGCTCAGCCTGCCCGGGGAGATCCATGGCAGCAGCTGTGGGGGGAAGGAGTGACCCCGCAGGGCAGGCAGGCAGGGGGTTGAAGGGGGCTGTGTGGGTCAGGGCTGCTCAGAGCTCCAGATCACCCCACAGACATGGCAGAGGGTCCTTCTGAACAACAACATTGATACAGCAACAGCCACAAGGGAAGGAGTCTGTGCTTTCAGTTTTCCACTCTTGGTTGTCTGGGTGTGCAGTGGGAGATGGGGATTTATTTCTCTCTTTGGAGAAGACACTGAGACCCCAGTTCTCGTTAGGACTGGTCTGAGCTGCTCCTGAGCCCTGCACACACAGAGCTGCCCCTGGGCAGTGCCAGGTAGGTGTGCAGGACAGAGCTGAGCACACAGCAGGTGGGACAGGGTCTGTGAACTGACAGGGAGCAGACCCAGGGACAGACACACAGCTGCAGGCAGCACAGACATGGGTGGGGAGAGGGAGCTGTGACCAGAATGCTGGGGATGGATTCAGGACCAAGCTTCATCCCCTGCAGTGCAGACACATTTCCCAGTGCAACCCCTGGTCTCCTCTCCTCCCCAGCAGACCCTCTGCCCCAAAGCCATGGGGTCCAGTTCACGAGTCTCCACCTCAGCAGCGGACCTCCAGTGAAGGGTTCCTGGAATGTGGTACACAAATAGTAAGGTGCTAAAAGTACTTGCTCTCCAGTGTCCATTATGTGAGTGGCAGCGGCACAGGCAGGTCAGGAGAAGGTTCCACAGCATGCCCGTCTGCCTTTCTGTCTGCTTTATTTTCTGGTAGCACTGCAGTGTCCTTCCCTGTTCTCCACCTGTCCCTCCCTGATGCTCTTGCTCTCTGGGGTTGGGGTGCAAGGTGGGTTACTTCTTGTTCTGACACAACTCAAGGGGTCTTGCCCCAGAGCTGGTTCATGGAAACCAAATGCCCAAGCTGTCTTTTAAGCTGTGATGAACAGTTTTTTCTCACTTGGTAGAAAGAGAGAATGAGCTGAAACATCCCTCCATCAGGGAGGGGGTTTTCCATGAGAAACAACATGATATTTTCCCCAGAGAAGTCTCCCCTAACTTGTCACTGTCTTTCCTCCTTGCACAGGTCCTCATGCCCACAGGCAGCCAATGTCCAACAGCAGCTCCATCACCCAGTTCCTCCTCCTGCCGTTCACAGACACACGGAGCTGCAGCTCTTGCACTTCTGGCTCTTCCGGGCATCTACCTGGCTGCCCTCCT